>OZ023223.1:1200000-1706486 GCA_964006125.1 Cryptus viduatorius | reverse complement strand
TTTATTTAACGTGTCTGTTGCGCAAGCGAAGTTTTCTTGTGAGATTATAAGTACGACGTAGGAAACCTTGCCGATGAAAACGCGACTGGCCGTTTTGAGGCGAGCGGGAGGTTTGCGCGCTCCCTTTGCGCGGCAATGCGCGACGACGGTGCAGAACTAATCTAAATAGTAAACTATGTAACGAGGAGATTCGTGAATTGCAAGTAAAATAGAATTTTTTTCATCTCATCGTCACTACGAAGTTTTATTAAAAAAAAATCGGCAATCGAAAATAACGAGTATTCATAAATTTTTAGTTAATTTTCGTAAAAAAAAAATGGACGATTTTTCATTACGATGATTGGTCAAATAAATTATGATTACGCAAAACCTATACGAAAATAGTTATTCACAATGGAACGAACTTTTGTCCGGGAAAAATTGTAAAAATTAGACAAATCTATCGTTTTTAATGGTCGTCCAACGGCATTAGACCGATGAGATTGATATTGCATGGGGCTGTACACGCGATCACGAAGTACGCGCAGTATGTGACACTGTCGCGCCCTCTCTACCACCTTCGACCCGACAATCTCTGTTAACATATTAGTAAATATGTGTTCACGAATGCGGCGAGAAAAGAGCGTAAAAATCGAAAGAGAAAAGAGCAAGAGAAGTGAGAAAGAGATTAGCTTCGGTTGGATGGTTGTTGAAAAAAAAGAAAGAAAATATCGTGTCTCGAAGTCGATAGTAGCCGTTGGTAAATGCTGAGAGAGGATAACGTCGAGAAGAAACGTGAAGTTGCGGTTGAACAGAGAGTCATCCAATCGAGAGGGGAAGTGGGATTTCAAAGTGGGTAGTGGGAGAAACGAAGTTGTCGGAATAATCATAACAGTACAGCAGACGATGAGTTTCAATCGTTTACGCTTTCAACTGATAAGTCTCGATTTCTCTCTCTTTATATTCTTATCCTCGTAAAACTTCTTCGACGAGAGTTCGAGTCTCATCGAGAAATAACTAAGTAAATGATAAATCATTAACGTTGCATGTTGCAACGAAGTGCTCATCAAAATTTGTGGCTCTGAGGTATAAATTATACGGACGGGTATATTTATTCAATCGGCCAAAAGACTCGTTATACACCTTATATCTCGAATTTTTCATTCGAAATTATACGAACCATCGACGATAATACTTCCAGTTGGCGATTCAAAATAGCATCGATGCGCTGAGACGATAGTGGGAACGATTATTCGTCGAGGGAACTGGTAGTCGACGAAGCATCGGGAGCTTCGAATCCGCGGAGGGGGATAGATGAAGTACGCGCACATTCGCGAGAGATAAAGACTCCCAGAGAGGATGTGAAACGTATCAAACAGGTATCGCCAAAAGTTTGTAAACGTCTCTATATCTATAATATAAATATCAAACAGACAATTGTGCAATACGCTTGCGAAATATCGGAAAAAAATAGATCGCTTCGGTTGAAATTTGCCGATCGATTAATTTTATCGATCGTAGAGATCAAATTTGATAGATAAGTTTTCGATGAAACGTCTAACGAATTTGAAATAATTAATTATCGATAAACTTGAATTACGTAACACCGTTTTATAAACGTCGTATAAATCGCGTATAAACATCGAAACGCGCCTATTGGCTTTTATTAACGTCACGCAATTGAAACATCGAAGAACAACTCGTACAAACGGAATTTAAGAATCAGTCGACCGTTGAATATATATCGTAAAATTACTTATCGAAGTCTCTCAATTCTGCCTGATATCGCAATTTATGCATCGAGAACGAATGCTTCAAGTAAAAATCTCCGATAACCGAACGCCCAAGTCACTCGTTAGCGAAGGGGTCGAAAAAAAAAAATGTCATCGAACATCGCTGATCGTACGGCCGAAGAGATACAAATTAGTGGATAGCATAGTTCTCCGTCCCACGGACGGCGATGTAGAGTCACGCATTCCGAGACGCGGATTCCGGAGCGTTTTCATCGAGAAGTGGAACGCTTACGGTACCATTATTTTCCAGCGTGCAAGACGATCGTGTTGCCACGTCCGTTCGTAGCTTCTATTTCCACCGTGAACCGGCGTCGGGGCCTCTGCGACAGTGGCGGAGCGCGTTCGTTCGCCGGTTCCTCGGGCTCCTCCGCCATTGAGAAACATACATGGGGCGGGAAGGAGGGGGAGGGGGAGGGGGGGAAGTTACCAGTTCCTCGAGAGAGCGATCGAGAGCTCTCCAACGGTAGGGGGATCGTTGCCACCTAGCGGACCCGCGTTACCCACGGGCTTATCGCGTACCATCGTGATTCCCGCTTCGCGAACGTCCTTGGGTCGCGAAACACTCTTACTTTCCGACTTTTCTCTCTCTTACTCCCCGTACTTGCCGTCTGTATCAACGCCGCTACGGCGCCTGCGCCTCTCTCCATCTCCTCCCACCTCCCGCGATCGCGGAAAAGCCAACTTATTATCAACCATATGGACGAGAAATGCCGTAACACGGGGCTTAATCTTCGTGAGGAAAAGTTGCGAAAAAAATAAATATTACGCTATTAAAAATCTTTGCTCAGGGTTATCGGGCGCGAAACAAAATTATTCGCGGCGTTATCGCGGGGAGTGCCAATGCACTCGAACAACGAATACAAGATGCGACTCTCCGTGCGGACGCCTACATGCCGTTTTGATACTAATCGTTAGAGATACGAGACGCGTATGTATCTCTGTTCAGCGTACGCAACGTTACCATCGGTTTCTTCGAATTTATAAATAAACGACGAGCGCGTCTAGCAACCCTCGATGTTTCACGCGCTCACCTGGCGCCCTCTCCCAATTTTTCGTGTCGTCTCTATATCCTTTCGAACGACATACGACGATCCCTCGGACGGAGGAGTTTCCTTGCATGTCAGACCTCTCGTCCCCCTATCTTTTCGACTTTAGCTAAGGGTTCGTTTACTTTTAGCCTCGAGGGCTACCAATGAATACTCCGGGATATTTGTATCCGTTAAAGGGAAGATGAGAGACGAACAAACGTCTTTCCGTTCATTATGGCGCACGCTATTCGACAGACTCGCACGTGTCCCAGCTTCTTCGATCCCTGTCACTGTTGACCTCGATCTTTTTTTTTTTTCTCTTCCTCTTTTCTCCACCCGGATTTGTAATCGTTAGTAAGACATCTTCCGATTCGTGTTATTCAAATACGGAAAAATACATGTATAATTTCGTAAACAGGCTAAAAATTGCCAGTAATTCAATGACGTGGAACAATTTTCGCGTTATCACGATTGGATAATAGGTTCCGAAAAAACGGTTTTTCGTATTAAAGTGATTAAAAAAAAATAATGCGATAATACATCGTGTCTATTAGAAGAAAACGGTTTTTTTTTCATACAAAAAAATACGATAAAAATCTTTAGAGGTTAACAACGTTTTCAACGGAAATCCGTTCGTGTGACATCCGATGACTGATGTTCGTTAAAAATATCCGAAGTAACGAGGGGGTCGAGGCTTCGAGAAAAACGAAAGACTTTAAGCGTGTAAAGAAGATGGAGAGATTTCGTTGTTGTTTCATCTTTTTATTTTGCCTCGTTTATTCGAGGGGAGAACGGTTCTTCGCGGCTGTCGTCGTCGTCGTCGTTGTAGAAGTGCGAGAGGCAATACAGTGAGCGTTGTTGGTTGGTTGACGAACGGAACGAAGGAGGGAGCGGGATCGACGGCGGCAGCCATGTTCGTAACCAAGATCGCACGTGTTCCACCGCTATCCGGGCCGCTGTCAGTCGCCGGAGAGAGGTGGTCGTGGCGCGATGCGGGTACCTTTTAATCTTTAAACAATATAACTCTGCCAGCGCCCGCGTTTTGTTGATTCAACTCGACCAAAGCTTCGGCCTGCATTCGCGGACTTCCTTTCGTGAATTTAATTTTTTTTTGTTTTCAAATCTTTTTTTAACTCGACGAACGCGCGACTGACGTATCGCGAAAAAGTTCGATTCGTGTGACAGTGTTGACAATACCAAGGTGTGTTTATTTCTTTTCCTAAAAAGTATTTGAATTCATCGATGAAAAGTTGAAAAAAAAAAAAAAATCCGTTAAATTTTTTTTCTCAGACTCGTCGCTAGCGATGTAGAATTTCGATGTTAAATGTTGAAATAAAGAAAAAATCATTTTCGATCTTTGAAACACGAAATTCTAGCGAACAGGTAGAAAAGAAATCTTAGCACGTGAGTTCACACTGACATACATAAAATTCCGATTACGTTCACGGGGCCAGCGAGGGGGAGATAAGTCGATCTTAGCCGAACGCGCGGGCACAGCGCTCAGCTGTTCCGTGGCGTTCGATCGACGAGGATCGATTACCAGCGTGTGCAGTGTTTCGAACGCGCGCACACACACCAAACGCGATACACATACGATAAAAATCGAATAGGCGCAACAGTAGGGAAATGTTTTGTAGTGTATAATGGAGAAATGTGAAGACGGCGTGCAGCGTGTCACTGTTCGAAAGGCATAGTTAGGGGAGCGACGATCGCGTTCAAGACCCACGGAGTGTCACGCGGTTCAATCGTAAACGGACCGGAACCGTACGAGGGGAGGAGGGGACTCGCGGAGGCGCGTGCGAAGTTCTTTTACCGAAGTGGATTTTTTTTTTCTTTCTTTTTTTTTTAATAACGGGTTATCGAACCGCAATGCGTTAAAAATTTCTATCGTGATTGTCAAATCGAAAGAATATCTCGACGGATAACCTCGACTTTCCGGCGGCGCCTGTTCGATGATAATCGGATTCTCTCGTGATGCCATTATTATGACAGACCGACTCACGGGTTTTTCCTCGATATTTCCCAATCGAGAAAATCTTTGCATCGTTGTTTTATTGTTGCCCTTTTTTTTTGTTTCTTGTTTAGAATCCTCGAACGTCAACGGACGTACCTCCGAAGCCAAACGTGTGCAGAGTGCGCCGAACGGTCGTAAGATAAACAATAAGCGTAAAACGAGATACAGTGCGATTGCGTTCCGCGAACGTTGAGAAGGTCTTCGAAACCGTCAATTTTGCATCAGCTGTTGTGCGAACGCCGCGATTTCCGTGAAAAAAAAAAACTCAAAATACATCGAAATAGATAAAAACAAAGTTTATGAAGTGTTCTCGAAGTGACAAAGTGCAAATTCGTTGATTATTATGTGCCGCGGAGTTATGCGTACAGTGAACAGTTAATACGAAACTTTGTTAAGAAATCGCGAAAAAAAATTGAACCCGTCGATCGTAAGAGTCGTCGATCGTAAGAGTGTTAGTCGCGTTAGCGCGTCAGTGTGTATCGAAGTGAATTTTGATAACGGGTTATCGAAAGAAACTCGCGTAAGAGAGTTTCTAGGGGGGGAAAACGCGGAACCGCGCGAGGGACAGGAAGAGGTTTCGGATACGGCGAAAATTCGCGAATATTGTTCGTTGAAAGTCGCGTTCCGGTAATTTCGAGTGATACACGAAGACAGTGATTATCGATTTTTTTTTTCATTTTTTTTTTCCTCATTTATTTTGCGCGTCAGTTCTGCTGAGACGAAGTGAAACACTTTGAAACAAAAGTAATATATATATAGATATATATACGGTACGGGGAGAGCGCGTAGTGTGTACCTCAGCGGGGCGCGATGTGTATCGCAACAACGATCAGAGGAGGACGAAGAACAGCGGCAATAGCGGCAGCGCGACGACGGTGAATGGAGAGACCGAGGAGAGAAATCGCGCGCGTACAGTGATGCAGTGCCGTAGTGCGAGTGCCAAGTGCCCCGTGCTAAAATCTTGGATTACTTGAAGATGCCCTCGTCCACGGGATATTATGACGACAGAAATCCACTGCTCAAGGGCACATTATCGAGGTGAGTTTACATTTCGATTTTTTTTCTCATTTTGCGTTTTTTTTTTTTTTTTTTCGTGCGATATCGTAGCGGGTGTTGAATATAAATAATTACTATGAGTACACGAGGGAACCATATGTGTCTGACGCCGCGACGCGATATCAGCAATACCGGTAAATATATCGACACAACCGATGCACCGGTTTTGACATTGAATTTTTTTTATCGTTATTATTTTTTTTACTTTCTGATCTCATACGAAGTATGAAAAAAAAAAAAATTGTCATCGCGAGAAAAATTACGCCAAATTTATGGATAAAATAACTTTTTTCAACATCACAGAATAAAAAAAAATGGTTTCTCCCTTTTTTTCAAATGTGAGTTTGGTATTGAAATTCAATTTTTTCATAGATATTTTTAAATAGTTTACGTGCGATGTGGAAAAAAAAAATTTTAATTAAAAAAAATCGCAAAAATCATTTTAAAAACTTCGAAAAAATGAAAAAAAAAATTAAGTTCACGAAAAGATTTTCATAAAAAAAATAGATGTTTTGATACAAATCAATAAAATACTAATGCAACGCCATCAAAAATTGGGCTGAGAAAGTCACGAGTTGCAAAACCATTAGTAAACAGTGCGAGTGAAGAGCGATAAATTTTCCGATAAATTTCACTCTCGATTCGCGTATTTCGACAATGCTGAACGATATCTATCGTACGCAACGCGTAAGTCGTAGTCGTATGTTCCTCAAAATTCATAACATTTGAACGCTTTGACTCGCGAATTGATTGTATTTAGCGTCTAAGATATCGCTTCCTTTCGGTTATCTCGGGGACCCGATATAATCGTCGATTATTCTCCTCAATGCTTATCTCACGACTGATAGACAACGGCGGAAAAGCGGCACAACGCTCGCAAATCATTTTTTTAGTGACACAAACTTATGATTTTCACAAGAATTATTAATTCTCATAAAATATTTCGCCGGTACGACGCATAAATCAATTCGACAAATAGATCGAAATCCTCAAAAAAAAAAAAAAAAAATTTCTTCGTACGATGAAATACCGATAAAGATTACTTTTCGAATTATCGGATCTTTCCGGCGTAAAAAAAAAATAAAAAAAAAAAAATTATGCAAACAGCGAAAGGGTTAAAGTCCTGCGATCTCGAAGAGACTCCGGCGAACGTGAATACGTTACACATCGTTATGACATATTACATCGCGAACGATGCGCGAGTTGTATCGATAATAAATGAGCAAATGTTTGCGGACGTAGAGCCGTGCAATACGGAATGGTCGAGAGGAATTTCCGCGTCTGAGTAATCCCGGGCTGTTTCTACTCGCGTCTAGGTGTCGAGGCTATACGTTTCGAACGTCTGTCTCCGTTGCTCTTTCGTGTAGTTTGTTGCTCGTTCGCCTGGGTCGGCCAGTCACTAGGCCAGTGTGTCGCTCAACGAGTTGCGATCGCGTGTGCGATGTTTTTAGGAACGCGACTACACAACACCGTTGGCATATCCCCGGACGAGAGCGCATACACGTATAAATAATCCCCTCCACCTCCGCCCCGCGCGGGACTCTCGGCAACTGCGAGATCTTAACTACAATACCATTCGATTCGACTCTTATATCGAACGTAACATATGTACATATATATATGCACGCTGCATATAATCCTCGAATGCATAAGTAAATTCATACGCCCGATGCCTTAATCTCGAATAACTCGCGGGACAACCGCGCGTTTTCGCAAATATTTTTCGTCTCATCTCTCGTCTTCTCGTTTTATCGAGTGGATGTGTACAGACGTATTTTCTCGAGCTGTTTGCGCACAACACATACGCAGGTTATTGTTACGTGTCGAAGAGTGCAAAACGTGAAGGTATCACGCGTGACGACAAAATTACATTACGTTTGCGTTTCTCTGAGAGATTCATCGATTGTGCCGACGTCACTCGGCGAGAGGGAACGCCGGGGAGGGGGGCGTTGCACCGGTGCAAACGCGTACTAATTGACGAGAAGCCAACGTGCTTCGTGTGCTCACGGGGACAGCCAACTGACCGACGAACAGCTATCGGAACAGCAGAGATACACACAACTACGCTATGTTCTTATTAAGTCACGCGATTTTTTTTTTCTCGCGATGTATATGCCATCGGGTTTCGCCACTGACAGTGACCGTGTTGCCATAGACTCCTCTTCCCTCGATGTTTTTTATTGTTTTTTTTTTTTTCTTTGTGAAGTTCGGAGTAACCGGACGAACGAACGATGTTTCGTAATATAATAATCGCAATGCGAGTTTATCGTACTTTATTATCGATTAATTAATTCTCGACGCAGATGCATTAAGGAAAAAAAAAATTATGCCGCTTACGATAAAACGAAGAAATATAATAACAATAATTTTTTTCTTCCCGATTATCTACGCAACTTGAAAATAAATTTCGGAAGGAGTTATCGTATTCGCAAAAAAAATCGATTTTTGACTTCGTCCGTATTTCTCAAGACACGCCGATGGCCTTTACCCATTTTTTTTTTCGTTCTCATTTCACATGCAACGCAGATCGATCGTAAGATCTCTTTTTCGCTTCTCTCACGTCATATTATACGGCTTTACTATCTCGAAAAGTGAAACGATCCTTCTATCTCTCTCTTACGCGGCATCGATCTCGACCTCGATATTCGAAATCAAACTTTCCAAGAACTCACCCAGAGTCGCTCGCAATAGTTGATCTCCCCTCTCTCTCGTTTCTTTCGTTTATTTTCTATTAACCGTACGAACGACGCAGCCACTCTTTGTGTTTTTTTTTAAATACTTTGTACGTTGGACCCGGATTATCAGGACACGAGGCGCGAGTGACCTTGAGCTCCTCCCCGATTATATTATTTACAACTGTACCGTGTTCCGGATCTCACGGAGGCGAGGCGCGAGTTGAACTCGCGATTGGAATTTCTCCGAGGTATCGTTTCGCGATCTTTTGTTGTAATACGCGCGGCGATGAACGCGATGTTTCGCGGGGGGGGGGGTTGGTTATGAGTGACGCGGAGGATAATACAGGACGATTTAGATGCTGGCCAACGGCGCTAAGAGGTTACGCTTTACTGGGTCGACGTTTGACCTCCCCTCCCGTGCGTACAGGCAAAGCAAAGCCTACGAAGCCGCGCCGGAGAAAATCACGGACGTTCGAACGATCGCGTCCGCGAGGCGACTTGCTATTCGGTGAACGCGCAACACACGTCGGCGTGTATATGTCGCTCTTTTTCGCTCCTTCTCGATACTTCGCGTTTGTAGATGTCTGCGACGTACTTTTATGTATATATATATATACGTGTATCTCTCTGTCGCCTCTGCGGTATGCGCGGCCGCTCGTGTGTTCGTTATTAGGTGTACCACCGGTATAAATGTGGGACAGGGTCGACCATACGAAAATCGCTGCGCTCGGGGCTTTTAGCCTGTTACCGGATCGTTATATTATACATACCGAGTATACTGAGCCGGTAATGCGCGTTAACGATCCTTCGTGCGTAAGGATAAGACTCGATGATTCACGAACTTGAAATTACTTCTATGAATTTAGTTCATTATTTTTCTTTTATTTTTGCAATTAACGTTATGTTTTTATGAATAGCGAACGCTTTTTTTTTTTTTTTTTTTTTTTTTTTTGTTTTTCGGTCCGAATATAAACATCGAGTCGTCGAGATCGCAGGGCGATTTTACTCAGTTACTTTTTTGTTTACAACGATTTCCAATGAATTTTCGTTCTATTATTATCAGTTGTTTATTACGTATCGGGTTACGAAAAAAATAGTTAAATATAAAAAAATACGATATTTGGAAGGTGACCAGTCGTTGTTTGAAAAAAAAAAAAAAAAAAATCATTCTAAGACGTTCTCGTCGGAAATACGGAAGAATATATTTTTAAGGTCTCCGACCCCACGTGATACACTTCTTCGTTCCTTTTCACGCCCTCGTACCAAATTTAAAATATGGCAACGCGCTGGTAATAAAAAAAAAAAATTCTTCACGCCTGAAAACCGAGATTATTACTACCGGTCGATCGTTCAATTATTCTCGAAAAATTCCATTGTCCCCGAAATAGAGTGGAAAAGCAGATTGGTGTATCAGTGGAGGGGGTATCGGAATGACGTTCGATGGAGAGACAAAAAAAAAATTCCTTGTTTTTTTTTTTTTTTTTTTTTTTTTTCGGAGTCGGGGAGAGGGTGGGGACTGTCTCGTTGAGACTCTCTCGTTAACCGCGTTTTGGTCGTTGCTCCCGTACAACCGAAAGCTACATAGAGGAGAGCAAAGCGCGGGAAGGACTGTGCACAACGCAGTAATGGCGTAATGGTACCGTGCGGAATTAAAACCCTCTGCGCTGCCACACACACCAACGGTACGAAGCTGGCGGCCCATACAGCTCCTCGTCAAGTATTCCACGGTATTCTTCGTGGCTAACGAGCCCACGCACTCTCGCGCTCTCGCTCGCCCCGTTTGTCCCGACAATTTTCGTCGCTATAGAAGTTATGTATACACATAGTAGTGTAGAGAACGAAAGCTTCGGCTGCGAGATGGCCAGAGGGGGTTTGTGCCGAGCAGCGCATTCTGTGTCCTCGCGCGACCCTCTTCTCCCTCTCACTCCTCTCACCGCAGTTTCCCTTTAATTCTCTGACTCTGCCCTTCTTTTTTTTTTTTCCTTTTTTTTCTTCTGTTCCCCTCTCTGCGCTTTTTCTCTCATTATCGTCTCGACTGCCAGCCGCAGCACAGTTATATATGTATAGTGGGTATTACTCTCTGGTATCCTCGCCAAGCGAATCGTACGGTTCTTTTCACGCGTAACAAGTACGGGGATAGGAAAGAGAGTGAGAGAAGGAAACTCGGACGAGCGAAGGAGCGAGGAATTGAAGAGGAGCGAAGGGACGTACGCGTTCGTTCATAATAAGTTCGCCAAGAGTTGAGATGAAACTCGTCGGAGTTAGAATAACTACGAAAAAAATTCGTTTTTACACTCGATAAATGCGCCTTTTCTTTTTTATAATCGCTCGATTTATCTTTCGAAGTTCCAGTCTAAAAATTCGATTTATTTCGTAAAAAAAAATTTTTTTCGTAATATTTATACTTTTTTTACGGATTTTTTTTTTTTTTTTATAAATACGGAAATTCCATGGATTTTTGTCATTTTTTTAGCTCGCAGCATCTCAATTACATTCTCCGTAAATTTCACATCGACTTTCCCCCGTTGACGGCGAATGATATTATCCACGCCGCGGAATAGAGTGGTCAGAGTGCATACGTGCGTTTCGATACGCGACAGTGTACTTCCACACCACCGCAGGACGCGGACGATTCTTCGTTGGTTCTCCTACAAGTATAAAATATATAGCCGGTTTGGTGCACGAAGCTGCCGCCGGTTGCTTACTCGCTTAGGTTTTCTAGATGCTGCCTGTGCCCCGCGAGCAGCCAACACTTTCACCGACGGATTTCTAACCGTTGGCACGAGCTTTGGCATCGTTCACAACGATTCCTATACATTCATATGCACGTAAAAAAAAATCGTATCTTCCATTACAATAAAAATAAAATAAAATAAAAATAAATAAATAAAATAAAAAAAAAATAAAATTTTCGAACAGTTTGGTTTTCGGCGAAACAGTAACGTCGAGTTTATTTCCCTTTCCCGTTGTTCCGCGATCTTTCATTATCTCCGCGACACAGAAATCGGCTTGCGGTATCCAGAAAAACTCGGCGTTTCCACTCTTTTGTACCGTTTGATTTATCCGATAGACAAAAGATCGTTAACCGACGATAAGATAACGGAGTAACGAGTCTCATAGATGTCGAGTGCGAATTGTTCGGAGCATTGCGTAGTACACGTGCGCGGATCGTCATCGTCGTTTACTTTTTTGTAGTCTTCCTTACGGGTCGACGTTCGATTATCGCTCGTGCGAACGTAAGTAATTTATACTCGTCGTTCAAACAGACTGTTTTAATGGAATAATATTTTTCATAGAGCCTTAAATCGGCGAACTATACGAACGATAGATGCAATAGCGGGTATACGCGTTTTTGGTAATCGTTTTGGATCCAATAAAATTGAGTTTAAAGCTCCGAAAGGGTTGTTTCATCGATGTATATATCATCGTCTCGTCGATAGTTCCACTGGTAGACGAGACGAATGGTATGCAAGCGCGTAAATACGAACGCACGCAGGTGAAAGTTGTGCAGCGGCAATATAAACGGCAGAGGACTTCGAAGCCCCGTCGTCGCTGAAGGCGCGTACGCGGCCTCTTTCCTGCATACCTATGTATATTTTATTTGACGAGGAAAAAAAAAGACGGAAATTAAAGTATAAAAAAAAAGGAAAAAGAACAACAAAAGCGAGCGGTCCGCTTTTATCGAAGTACGGAGCCGTCTAAGTCGCGGTGTGAATGCCCCTTGAAGTCCATTGGCCGCGAGCGCTCCTCTCTTTGCCACTATTCGCCTTCGAGAACGAGCAGCAGGAACACTACCGAACCACGTGTCTATACATATATATCTCTCTCTCTCGATGCTCCCGCTACTGCGTTTGCTGCATGCAGCAGAACGGCATATACTTAGTGCCGAAGGTGTCAATGCACTCCGAGATCTCCGATGCAACCTTTTATCGAGAGTTAATGATACGATCGTCATTTGTTTTTTTTTTTTTTTTTTTTTTTTTTTTTTTTTCGATTGAGATTTGAATCGTGAAGGAAGACACGTAGACGGAACGATTCAAAAAGCTTTCAAGGTCTGTCGCCGAATAACGCGGAGGCATTGTCCATCGATGTATTCTCGTGTTCGTTGACGCATTGCACTGCAATTCCGAAGATACCGAATTTTTATTAAAAAATCATTAAAAAAAAATGTTGCTTCGTATTAAATAAAAATAATGTGTTGCAATGTTAAATATTTGCGGCTTCGATGTTTGAAAAATAAAAAAAAAAAATGCCCTTGAATTCTTACGATACATTTGGCACAATGACGAAGACAGTTATTCACATCGATCTTCAAAGTCTATTCAGCCGATTGGTGTTAACAGCGGTATTTCGCATTGATGAATTTTCAAATTCTCGCACGTTCTCGAACAGCTGAAATCACACGAGTCATTAGTGTGCGTGTATTATTAGCAATACATCGCGGATTTTTTTTTTTTTTTTTTTTTCTTTTTGTTCGGCGGTAATGTGAGGATATTATATTCTTTTGTCGAATCTTCTTGTACAGCGATCTCTTATCAGTACACATGTGTTCAGAAATATATATATATCTATAAATATGTACAGTACGGTACTTCGTGTTCGTGAAATTTCTGGAAGAATCGTTTCGAGACGATATTTTTCAAAGTGATAAATCGAAGAATTTTCAGCGATCTCGAAGTGTATTTCGTCAGGAATAATGCATGTGATGAAGTGAATCATCTGGTGAATATGTCTCTTCCTCCCCCCCCCCCCCTCCCCTCCTTCCCTTCAGAGAAAATCGGTAGAAACAGATTAAAGGAGACGGAGTTAAGGACGAGAAAAGGTGGATTATGAAAATCCTGAGAATGTTCAATCTCTCGATCGTTCGTATTATTGGAAAATCCGGTAAGGCAAATCGCCAGATAGAATTTATATAGTATAAGACCCCTCGACTTGAGAGGCTTGATTCGCGCGCGCGAGAGAGAATCGCGAACAAGGAAATTCCTGAGCCAATAATTTCACTCGTCCCGTCTTTCTATTATATACCTCGTTCGTTCGATTCTCTGAAGGCGTGACGTCAGAATCCCGCGGAATAAGAGTTACCGTTAACTTTGCTCAACGAGGGGGGGGGGGGGGGGGGGCGGAGAACAGTGCGCGGCAGAAGGTCCGTGGGAAACGCGACGCCGAGGATGAGAGAGAGAGATTGACGCTAACGTATATATATACATTTTTTTTCGGTCGGAATACTTTTTATTTAGTAGGTCGAGGGTATCGGTGATTGATCATCGAAGTCATTAAGGATTTCACGCGATATCTTTTTATTTTTAATTTTTTAATGAATGCCGACTAATTTAATCGTTCATTGTCTCTAATTAATTCGATTACTTCGATAAATCGCTTCGAATGGCAACCTAACAACCTTTCCGAGTTTCGTCGCGTAGTTAGTCAAAGTTATACCGTCTACTTTAGCGTTCATAACTGATAATACGATAACGTAAACAACTGTTTCGATTAGCGTAACAACGTTAATGACGCAAACGCACCGCGCGTATAGCGTGTCGCGACGTTCCTTATGACACGCCAACGACGCCTGTAAAAGCTCCGAGTGCTACGCGTGGGTCTACAATTATTAGTCTCGTAAATACAGCTTTATTGGATTTTTTATTTTTGTGAAAAAAAATAATCGATTTTCTCCGAAAAAAAAAAAAAAAAAAAATCAGTCATATTTAATTATCGACAATGATTTTATAGTTAATTAAACCACTGTTCAAATAATTAGCATCATCGTAAAATAAAAAAAAATATCGATCGTTAATCACATTTGTTAATATCCGTCTGTGGAGGATAATCTCTTTTCACAACAGACCGGCGGAAGATATATTTCGATTTTGTGAAATCTTATCGATGATACATCCTAAGTCCGTCGTCATACGTAACTAACTCCGCCCTCGTGGTCGTCAGTATAGTTACAGTTTACTCGTTTTCGTTCAGCTGCGTTCGGGGGCGTCAGGGGGGGAGGGAGAGAGGACTTCGTAACGACAAATATTTTTGATGCGTGCGATGAGTGTGTCTGGCCGGTGGTGCCGAGTTCGTCGAAAAGTTGTCTAAAATTAACCGCGGCATACACAATAAATTCACGGGGCGAGTAGGTATTTCGGTTTGCCGCCGACGGAAATACCGTTCCGAGGGCTCCGGTGCTTTAATCTCGTTCGCTCCTTCCATCCGGAGCGTCATAGCGCTTCGGAGCTTCTGGCGGCGACGATATGCTCCCCTCCTCCCTCTCTCTCTCTCTCTTTTTCTCTTTCTCGCGCCCTCCCTTACTGCGACGACAGGCCGCAGCCAGTGTGACTCTCAACAGTGAATACACTTTTTTCTCCCCGACGTCGGACGCTGACAGTGACAGCGAAACGTGAATCATTTGCAACTCAAAATTTTCGCTCTCCTACCCTCGGAAGCGGCTGCCAGAATCGAAATCGTGTCGTATAGTTTATAACGTAATTTTCCCGTCTCTTACACTCCGAAGATCGACGGAGAATTCCTTCGGCATATAAAATGAAAGCTTTTCATTGATTCTCCAGCAATCTTAACGATGTCACTGATAAAATATTGGCAATTGCGATAATTAGTCATCGCTGAATTATTAAGTCGTTTAAACTCACAGATTACGTAAGAATTTGCAGGAATCCTTTTTAAAGGGTTTCATAACCTCAATTTCGAAGAAATTTTATGTCTTTCATTTAAAAAAGTACTCTATATATTAATTAGCGATAACAGAGACAACATGCAACTTCAATTTTTTGAAACTTTCGTTCGTAAAAATTGGAAAAAAATCTTCTAATCGAAATAATTTTTTCTAATTTTTCGAATCCTTCACGGGATACAGTATTCCAAAAAACAATTTTTTTGGAATACACGCCGTTATTTTTAAAACGTTATATTTAAAAATCGATTTAACGAAATTTGCGATTATCGATTATGTTACCGCGTAATTAATTATGTCAATAGACTAAATTTAAAATGAGATACAAAAGACTTAAATTAACTTTTGCCCCCTCGTGAGTTGAGAGAAAAAATGAAAAGGAAAAAGGAGAAGGTGATGACTGGGAATGGCATCAGAGAAGCTCCATTAGAGCCGCTCGACACCCGCGCCTCGGTGACTACAGCTCCTCGTAACTGCGAAATAAGCGACGCAATAAAGGCGTCACGTGCATTCTCGTTTTGTTTACGTCGTACTAAGCTCGCGAGCCCCGTTTGCTCCGCGTGGAGTGAAAGTTTCCGCGAGGCGTGTATACTACTGGTATAGTATAACTGGAGGATAGTATACAGCGGTAACATAGCATAAACTCAGCGGCATGCATTGCCGCGCGCGCCGACGATCAGGACGACGGCGACGCCGACGACGACGACGACGACTAAGATACTAGAGAGCTGAACTAGTCGGGGGCCCATTTCGATTCGTTGGATGCACCGACCAACGACCATCAACCCGTGCGCGCGAAACAGCGCACTTACATTCTCCCGGAAGTTCGATAATTCGACTATTCTCTTTTTTTTTTAATTACCGGCTTTATGACGATTATCGAGTCCACAACTACAACCGTAACGAAAAATTTATCATTTTTATGCTAAAAATTCTTCCTAAATTAAATTGTAACGGATTAATGATAAATTTGTTTTTTTTTTTTTTTACAAAAATACATCGAAAATTTTTGGAGTCGATTTTTATCGTTAAATCGTTCGATCCTAAAAAAATCGAAATAAAAAAAAATAAAAAAATAAATAAAATTGAAATTGAGTTACTAAAATAGATTACGAAGTTTAAACATCTGCTTTATACTTAAAGACTAAAATTTAAGTATGGTAAGTCGACGGTTGACGATGAAAATGTTTCAAGGTAACTATCAACGAGATTCCAGTAATTATGAAATGCATATAAAACGAAAAATTATAAGTTATGATGAAATTCAGACGCCAGAACGAAACTTTTCACGGTACGAATAAAAATGAATAGAGTATTCGCACTGAATTACAAGTGTCTTTACAATTTTTTTGTAACGCGCTATTATTCCAGAGTCGTGGGTTTTGCCTCTGTGCCCTCCGCCTGTAACCTCAATCCCGCGTCGTTGCTCCAGTTTTTGTATTTCTTTTTGCGAGCGGTGCTGTCCCTTTGGGCGCTTTTGTAACTTCGGTTAACCTTAGTGTCAGAAATAAAAAGAAGGTTCTCATTGTTATTCCCGCGAAGGTGCGTCGATTAGCTGAGACCCTCGTGCGACTGCGTTTCTATACTCGTTAACTTTCCCAGCGTCAGTATGTCACCCCCTCGACGAGTCTCCGTAACCGCGCGCCACTGCCACCCGCCGTCGCGACGATCCCGGAGAAAGAGAGAGAGAGAGAGAGAGAGAGAAGGAGAGAGTGCGACGACGAGTTTGGCGACGCCGTCAGGTCGACGCCACCATAGCGACGTCTCTTCGACGACGGCGTCGAAACCGAGTCGCTTGGCGACGCATTACGTTACATCTCCGCACACAATCATCCGGGAATCACGAACTCGTGAAAGACGTCGACACTCCTGTCGTCTTTTCTCCTCTTAATAAATGTTTCCGTTCTTTTCCTTCTTTTCCGCGCGCCTACACGCGTCACGCGTGTAGTTTATCTCGACATTCGATATATACGAAGTCCGAGATATCTAGTGATTGAGATGATGAACGCCGTGTCCGACTTTGCGAATCATCATCGCGCGATTATTAAAGAAATTGACGATAGATCACTGCAGATTAGATAAATTAATATCACGAGATATTTTTTATCTCATACGAGGAATTCGTGTTGTTAATCAAAATTTGTTATTTTTCATAAAAAATAAAAAAAATTAAAAAATAATAATAGAATCGTAATATCATTGTATTTCTTCGATGTTTTTCTATGAATTTTCTTTTAGACATCGCGTGTTAATAAAAATATTTTTTTCGCACCCTCTCGATAATTACACGTGAAAAATAGTCGTTTTCTCGGTATAATTCGAAGTTTTAATAATATCCGATGCATAATCAATGATCGGAATATTTTTTGACGAAGAAAAATACAATTTTTCCGTAACGTTGAAGCGTCTTAAACGCAATGTACCTATAGAGTAAATAAGCTGCGCTGCTACGGTACGTATATTGTACGGGATGGCGATTGGAATGCGAAAAAGAGCGCGTCGAGAGAGCGAGGAGAGTTCTCGCGGTAGCTGCGCGATTGCCTTCAAGGCGACAAGTTGCCTGGCCAATGAACCGCGAGACGCGCTACTCGGGACCTACGTATACGTATATAACAAATACATTGCACCGAACGCTCCGACACAGCTGCAAAAGGCTTCTATAGCACAGTAAACATATAGACGAAACCGAAGAGAGCCGCGTGCATGCGACACAAGAATCCCGACTCCCGTTTTCCACACGCGCTTTTTCTCGTTCATCGATAGATTTCAGACTCTCCTCCGTCACCGCCCTCGAAGAATTTGCGTTTCAGACTCTTTCTTCCTCCCCCATCCCTTCGTATTTTTATTCTTCGATCTCCGGAACGAAAATTTAGTCGCGTTTCCTTCCTCCGTTTACGCTTCAGATTCCGAGTTTTCACTTGCAGCTTGAAAAATCTTCTCTCGCATTGCACTTGACCGCGTCTTTCCATCAGTTGGCTCGGATCTTATCGCTTTCTTGTACCACAACACTTGTGGCTTAACCGCGCGATTCTTAGGTGACTTTAGCTATTGACCGTAACTGACAATTGGTGCTAATTGAACGGATAGTATCGTTAATTGTATTATCGCTCTTATACGATCTGCAGCTCGGATTGATCGAATAATGGATGGAATTTTTTTTGCATTTAACTTACGCGAAAGACGACAAATTTTTCCATTATGTATTCATCGTTATCGGAGTTTTACGTTTGGAGCAAAATTACGAAAAATATTTCGCAAAAAATCGCGTAAGACCCGTAAACAACGAGATTAACATATTTCGCGTTTTGATAACGAAAATTTGATAAACGAAAAATATTTTCAATTTTAACGACTTCCGGTAAAGTAGAACTCGAACGAAATTTTGTCTGAAATAATTTCGCGATTTTTTGGATTTTTTTTTTTATGATATTTCGATGATGATAATAATTGCTTTGATTATCGCAACGTTATCGTCGGGGAGTCACGCGCCGGGTTGGGTTGTCCGTTCAATCTGACGCTGTATTCGTCGCTCTATTATTATGACCTTCCGTCCTCGTGGACATTGTCACGGCTCTTCCCGACTGTCGGACAGCTTCCTCCTCTCCCATCGGTGGTACATAATACCCATTAACTTTCAATTAAGCGACAGGGATTACATAATTGCGCGCGTGCTTAGGACATTCGAGGGTCCCGAGCGAAAAAAAAAAAAAAAAATGTGTACGTTGCTGCGCTTCGGGTTTATGCGTTTTCGACTACATTGCCGCTACGTGAGACTCGAGGACAGTGCGTGACTATGGGAACGAAGCGTGTAGACTGTGCGTTCTTCGGATTGAGTATGTAAAAGTAATTCCTTTGTCGCGGTTCGCGAATGGGATGAACTCGTGCATACGTGGCATTCTGCCTCGTAGTGAGTATGTGGGTCGAGAAATGCCGCACTAGCTAAATATATCCACACTTCGTACCGCGCGTGGATGGGTGTCCGCGCGCTTACCAACCATTTCTCTCTCTTTCTCTCCTGTCTTCGACCCGTTACTCTTTTGCGGCTTTTGACTCTCTCTCTCTCTCTCCCCGTTTATCTCATTCCATCTCATGCTCGCCACTTCCGCGACAGAACAGAAAAGGATGTCTCGATTTTCGATCTTTTCTCGCAACACGAAAAATATGTTTCGTTCTCGATAACTTCGCAGATCGAAGCACAATGATACGAAATTTTTACCTCGGAGAATTTCTCAATCTCATGAATTCATCTTTCCTCAGAAATACAAACGGAAGTTTATATTTCCTTCGCGATACGTTTAGAGATAAATTTGAAAAGATACGATATTTTGCGCTCTGTCGATATTACAGTTTTTCGGAAAAATTCGTAAATTGACAAAAAAAACCCTTTGAAGATTTTTTTTTTTCAATTATTTATGGTCAATATATTTGATGAAATTTCTGTTTGACTATCGAAAAATAATTTAATTTTTTTTTATTGGCGTGTAACGTGAAAAAATGCATAGGTTCCTCTGTCAAACGGTTATTAGGGTGTAATCCGTGTAAAATATGTTTCTCGACGTTTTCGTCGAGGGATTACAGCTTAAAAATACGTCGCGGTGCTTCCCACTGTTACACGCGCGAAGACGAGAAGCGACTCCGGCACGAGTTACAGCCATTGGCTTCTCGGATCAGCCCTGAGGCGTTGAAAGGTGCTGCAGGATTTCACTCGTAGATGGAACGTCGTAGTTTATAACAGTCACGCATAGTATGCTGTACCGACCTCGATCGTCCTATAATTCAGCGTTATGCCGTATGGGGATTGCAAATTTATTCCCAATCATAATCCACTCGAAGATTCCGACAGAGAGGAGGTGGTGATCGGAGGATCGGGGATTCGCGAATCGTCCCGAAATCGTGTCGAAGACTTTCGTCATCGTTTTGTTCAACTGCACAGCGAGTCTCTCCGGAATAATACTCATTACCGGGAGTTCTTACTTCGAATCTATCCGACCGCAAGAATAATAGATATTTTTGACTGTCGCAAGGAGTTTGCGTCGAATACCGGCGTTTCTCGATTTAATTTCGCAACGAAATTTTTCCCGCATAAAAATTTATTCGCAACATCGCGATCATATTTATGTTTCAATTACAGAGAAAAATGTATCACGTGACTAAAATCGGCAATTCATTTGTTTTTGCCGATACTTATGCATAATTTACGTACTCACGCGTCAGTTCTGTTCTCGGAATTTTCGTTACGCGATGTTACTGTCGGTCAACAATATTTTATTGCTCAATTGTTTTATTGAAGTTCGGTGAAATTTCGGAGCGTAAACAACACGTGCGATCGGACGATTTTCAATTAAGTTAATTCTGTTTCGCAGATCGACGGCGACGATCGTAATTCGTTGTTTTTTTTTTTTTTTTTTTCGCGACTAAACGTCGCGTGATTACGAAGAACGCGCGTCGAAAACACGATGGAGCATTTGCTCCTCAATAAGGCGTAGGCGTAGGCATATGAGAAATAAAAAAAAAGCAATAATAGCTCACGAAACTGATGTAATTATCGTCGTCGATGTTCTTGTAGTCAGAATCTCAATTCCGACAACTCTCGTCGCTCTCTCGGTTTCTCGTTTCGCTCGCTCGTCGGGCGCGTCCTTGAAACGAACGTCGTTGCATTTGTCAATTGCTCAATTGCATTATAAGCTCGCGCTGCGGAAATTCGTGACGCGAAACTATCGGGCGTTCGCGAAACACGTAATACTTTAGTCGCGGCTCTTCCTCTGCGAAAGATTCTTAGTAATTTCCAAACTACTCGACTCGCTAAGATTTCTCTATAAGTCCAGAAAATTTATTAATTAATTCCGTTCTCCTTTGGATCGATGTATATCTTCTAAACTGTCGAACTATCTTCGTCTGCAGCAATTAAATTAATAAGCAATATTGCTACAGTTAAACGTGTGTGAAAGTAACAACTTTATTAACAGACTACGATACAAAAGATCGGTTTACACGAAAAAAAAAAAAGAAAAAAAAAAAAAACACCACGTTACAGTATCTTTACTATCTAATCTCAGAGATCCTATATGTATTACTGTTCGAGAAATCGAAAGTTTGTTGCAAAAAAAATATTTTCACACGGAATGTAAGAATGAAGAGTACACACGCGATTAATTAGTTAATAATTAACGTAATTTTCGAGGCGATACTATATACTATATACGATGTGGCTTCCGGGTCGCGGTGTTCCGAATATCACGTGACTATCAAAGCGCCATCTACAAAAACATTAAAGAAGAATCTCCCGTAGGTCTTGCAACACTACGAAATTTTCGGAGTCTTAGTAAATGTTATGCAAAACTATTCAATTTCGTCCAAAAAAAAAAAAAAAACATCGTGCCGTTAACGAGCATTCATTTCTTTCGACTGTTGATTATCGATATTAATTGCCTCCAAAATCGAAGTATTAAACAGGAACGTTATTTTTAAATACCGCATTCTACTTCGATTATCGAGCAGCGATTATCGTAGCGTAGCGACGAACTAAGCCAACAAAACGAAAAAAAAAAAAAAAAAGAGGCCTACGAGTCTACAACACAGTCGTGTAACGGCGAAGACTATACGGGTGAGTTGCACGATTCGCAAGCGAGTACAGTAGAAAGCTGCTGGGCGTTGGTGTCACGCTTGAGGATTCAGGGATTGCGCTCGTCGTTCAGTCCGGCTGTTCTCGTTTCTTCCATCGGTGTTTCGTCGACTCGCGGTGGTTTCTGACGTCACGTAGAGGCGCGGAAACGAGCGAGAAAACCTTTTTTTTTTTTTTTTTTTTTTTTTTTTTTTTTACGAAAGGAAGAGAGAGGCTGAGTGTTTACGGAGACCAGTCGATAGTAGTAGTACTACCGACTGGTATGCACGGCGAGCATTAGTTATACTACTGTACCGCCGGTCTCTCTTTCTCTCTCTTGCAATCGAATACCGCACACAAGTTAACCGGTGTTTATCGTAGTGTTCGTAACAGCCGAACGAATACACGACGATTTATGTGAACAGACTTTTGCGCGGAGTTGTTATACTTCACACTGACAAGAACAGAAGGAACGTGTAAGCAGCATTGTCGATGGGAGAGCTCCGGAGAGCTCTCCCGGTCGGGGAGGGAGGCTTTCCTCCGTTCGCACGTGTCGATACTTCGATACCATTATAGTAACACTATACAGCTACTATAAGCGATATATACTATGATAGAGAGAGCGTAAAAGTAAAGCTTATCCGTCTCTCGCGACTATCGGTGGTGAAAGCTCGTCGAAGCGAAACAACGATAAATAATTCTACTGCTATCTGTATCGATACGTATTTCTTTCTCACTCTCCGAACGACTGTCCTCCACGACGATGAAAAATATTTATTTCGCACAATACTTTCATTCGTGACGTCGAACATTGAATGATTTGACGATACATCCTTCACGAGGGTAACTTTTTTCGGAAGAATCTTTTTTTTTATACGTCACGCAAAGAACGTTTCCGTCAAACGTAACTACGCAGTTCTTTTTTTTTTTTTTTTTCGGGTTCTTTTCTTCCGGTAATAATGAAGCGCTGTATCCCGTGAAACTTTTATTCTCGTGTTTCGGGATAATATGGAATCTGCGCAAAGATTAATCTTTTTCGCACGGATTTTCAGGACAGATGTTGCGTCTGTTATCAAAGGTTAAGAGAAATTATAGACGGAGCAACGAGTTTCCTGATGATGCGATTCCGAGTTTTTGCGTTTACCATTCTTTTATTTTCTTTCGTTACCGTTATTCTCGATCTTTTTTTTTTTTTGTTTTTCTTTGGATCGTTTGCGTTATGTATTCTTTTTGAATGTCTTTTCGGTGCATTCGGAGATTTCAGGGGGGCGGAGGGGTCGAGGGTTCTGGCCGACGATACTTAATCCTCCCTTCGGTGGCCCACCCTCCCGAGGAAATCAATAGAGAGACTCTGTGCCGCAGCAACTACTCTCCGAAAGGGGAGAAAAAAAAAAGAATATGGTCGCTTACTTTACACGGCTCAACGGTATTATAGTAGCGAAATAATAAATTGCTATTCAACACGGCATTTTTACGATCGAAATAGTTATGATTATTCGTGTTTTTTTTTAATGCGCTTAACTCGAACGAAGCAATTATTAACCTTCACTCGATATCTGACTCTTCCGAGATATTTTTTTTTATCGTAAATAAGAAACTTTATGCATCTCAACATTAACAGTTATGTTAAATAAAAGTTGATTTTTGAGTATTTCAACATCGCGCTGCCGAAATTTTTTTTTTTTTTTTTATTTCGTGTCAAAAAGCTATCGGGTTATTCCGATTTTTTACGATTGCATTACGCCGTAAATTTCGCTATACGCAACTTAAAAAATTTATTCTAATCGAATTAATTCGTTGACTTTTCCATTACCGATAAATGAATAAATTGACACCAATAAATATATGTCCCCTCTGAAAAAATGGCGGTATATTTCATGAATAGTTATTTGATTATCGAACGGAGTAGGTGATTAATTGATGAAAAACAATTGGTGACAATAACAAGTTGCGTTTGTATTCTGAAGTCTCAGAACAGCAATGTCACCGACATTGCATTAAGTTGTTTATAACTGAGTTGGTAACAAACAGAGTGCACATTGTTTGCATTATTGGCATTGAACTCGAGACAAAAGAAAATCCCCGCGAATAATCCGATGAATGGGACGGATCATCGTGATGGCTTTTTCCTCGACGATACCGACCTCTTTTGTTCGCAATTTTCCTCGTATCCTGTTTCGCATCGAAGCAACGATCACGTGTTTTCCCCCCCATTGTCCGAACGTAAACGCGAACGAGTTTTTGACCAACAGCGTGAACAGAATAAACGTTCTACGTCATCGATGAATAGACCCTCTCCTCCCGCGTTCTCGAGGTATACACGCGTAGCGGCCTGTGTGACGTTGCGGAAGCCGTGCGTCACGTGCAACGAGGCGGGTGCGGTGACGTCAAAGCCGGGAGACCGAGACGAACTACTGTACACTATACTATATACGTACTCCTCCCGTTGACGGGAGAAGCGCGCGCGTGAGACTTGTTGCACGATCGTTTCGAGTACCTCACTTCTTCTTCACTTCGTTCTCGTCGTCATCACTGTCGTCGTTCTACTGAACTATCAGCAATAACTGATCCATCTTTGCGACCGATCGAACGACTCATTTAGCAAATTCCATCGGCTTTTCCGACCTTTTCCAGCAAATGTCGTTATTTTTTCGCAATTTCATATTTTTATTCAATCCTACTGTACCGACGCATCGTCTTGTAAAATCGATTATAGTCGCGTCTGTACTTCCGGTACATAGGGGGTTTTAATTAACTTTTCCGTAACTATGATTAACGCTCCGCCACGAACTCGATGCGGTATTATGAGAAACGAAATATAGTATATCAACCACCTTACGAAATTCTATTAAAGTATTAAAGTATTAAAGGTACCGGTCCCTTCGGAAACTTTTTTTATTTTTTTTTTAAATCGTAGAATATTCGTTATGTAAACGGATTAATGTTACGAAAAAAAAAAAAAAAATTATATGATATGTAATTTTATGATATTTAAATAAATTAAATAATTTTCAAAAGTTTACCGATCGCAGCCATAAATCGGCAATTATTAAAGATTACAACAATTTTAGAAAAAAAAAAATCTTTTTAAATAATTTTTTTTTTGTTTCCGAAGTTTTCGTAATGTTTTACAATGAAAAACAGAATTTGCCTCAACGATTCGGATATCTATGTATAGACGTCGAAAGTAATACAATTGACTACTGCGCGGTCGCAAAAAACAATTGTTTTATTTCCTGCCGCAGCCGGATAGACATAAATGGATGTTTCGTGTGAGATTCGGCGAAGTTTTATATCTATATACATTACGGTGAAACAGACGGAGTGCATAGTACTTTACCTTGGGCCACCGGAAGTGGGACACACAGCATATGGATGGGGTATAACAGACAGCGGGATAAGTCGACTTGGCACGATTCCCAGATCCGCATCCGATGCCACAGTACGTTCGAATCGGGGATCGTCCTAACCGCACATCGTCCCGTGTCAAGGTACAGCCGATGCGCTTTCGGTTAGAGAATTATTCCCCTTCGACCTCTTCGATCCGTCCCTTCAGCGTATCCGATTTCATATGGGTTACCGAAACATCGAAGATCATTCGTTGGTACATTCGTATCTTATTTCGCTCTAATTATTATTATTCCGCCATTACGACAATACATCGCGCGTACATACGTTTAGCGTCATTGGAAAAAAAAAAAAAAATGGTACAAATAATTATAAACCTCAACAGCTACGTACCTGGGCAAAAATTATCGTTATCGCGACGTTGCGTTTCCCGTATGACTTCCCTCATTGAGGCCAAAATCACCGGAGTTTAAAACTCATCGAAATAAAAGCCCATCGCGATAATTACGAAACTTTGAAAAAATACGATTTTTAAATTCGCACTCGGAACATCGATGTCGTGTGATGTCCGCAATTTTCAGAAGCGATACTTCCGGGAAAAAAAAAAAAATGATCCAACTGAGTACACGATGAATAATGTATGCGTTTCGTTGATACGCTAAGACCTAATGTAGGCACAGAGGTTAAATGGACACAAGCCGTTTGTCGTAACGAGTGAAACCGCGTCGCCGATAATATCCGAACGAAACGTGTAGATATACACCACTATAGCCGATATGAGTGTAGAAAACGCGTTCGTCTCGAACGGGAGCAACGATTTTCAAGCGCTTCCGTAAAACTACGGCCCTTAATTGCAGGCCACCGTCTAGCGGCTTAGTGTGTTCGGATCGTGGAAGCGGAAACGCTAAGAATTTACTCGTCTTTGTATCCTTTTTTTCCCGATTATTATTACAATTTTAGTGGCCAATTAACGGATGAAAGCTACGAGCGTTAAGAGAGAAGACAATTAGCGCTATTTATTTCTTTCTTCCAATCTATCATCCCGATTGTGCGCAATGTTACGAGGAAACATCGCGAAGCAATCGAAAAATAAAAAAAAATAGATCGTCAGCCATTTGTCGAGACCCCCGCGAACGCCAGACAACACGTGCAGAACGATGCATCACGCGAGAGTGACGACTTCACGTTAGTTAATTAAACGATACAATTCAGTGGCGACGATTAATAATCGCTTTGATCGCATTAAAAAGATTAATTCTTCGTTGTTCAGAGGCGACGGGTTAAATTTCAAGAAATTCGGTCGTCTTAGTCACGTGCAACGAGCACGGAGACGGTCTCGAGAGACGGGCAAAACGAATCACGCGAATGCCAAAAGTTTTCCTTTCACTCGAAAAGTAGAAAGTTTAGCGAATTTTAAATTGAACGTAATATTCTTAGTATTTTCTTTTTTTTTTTTTACGTACTCGTATCTCGTTACATACATAGCTGGAAACGTCTTTAATTCAATATTCACGACATCGGTTGAACGTCAGCGGAGTTTACGAGACATAGATAAGAAGTTCAGAGACATGTAGTAAAGCCATAGAATTATGAAACTTATCGAGATGTAAATTTGTAATGAAAATTACATATTTAAAAGTCTTTAAAAAAAAAAAAAAAAACCTTTTAGATTTGAGAAGCAGTAGAAGAAAACTGGTAGACAGAAATTACATACTCCATAACCAGTTTATGCGTTAACACCTGCACTCCTCCGTGTACTCCGTACAGTTCGTATTTCAGAAATCCGCCAGTTTTACATCGATATCGAATGGTAAAATTTGATAAAGTATATCATTTTTCAAAATTTATTAACGCGAAACTATAAACGTTATTAATAAATAACATATGTTCTCGTAAATCGTAACGTATGCACGCGAACGAATGATTTAACTATAATGAGAGTCCATAAAAAAACGCCAGTCGTCTATATGATCGAAATATTTCATTATTCTTCGCGACGTTCACAATGTTCACAACGATTATTTATATCGGTATTAGTGAATCATCAAGTGCTATTGTTACGATAATTATGGAGTTTCATTGGAGTTGAAGAAATGCTCTGTTGGTAATACAGTTTCGTCTTCAATATTTCGCCAGCAGTTCGCAAGCAATAAAAATTTTCCGAAATACAATTAATTCTTCGAATAATCCGATTTTCTTACCTTGACATACGTATATTTCGCAAATTATCATGAATTTACGAAAATTTTATTGAATTAACACTTCGAAAGTAGTAAACATATATCCCGATAGATAAAATAGTTCGAGTTTACAGCTGTGCGGAGTTTGTCAAAATTGTTCGAGATGGCGCTGCGATGTTCGCCTTCTCTTTAAATCGTCCAATCGGCGCGTCGTCCGTTTGTCGTCGTCCCCCTCCCTCTCCCTCGTCTCTCCTGCGTCGCTGTCCGCTCCGGCGCTGAGTACGGGTACGGCGATCGCAATATGGCTTCCGCCACCGCGAGCAAGTGAGAGTAGTCAAGGTGACAATTGCGATAATGTCGAAATATTAGTGGTATCGTGAGTCGTTGAGATTCAGTGAAAACTCATAAATGTTAAATTCTCGTGCGACGAACGTGAATATAAAATTTTTCATCGAATTCCTCGTTTGCACAAGACACTGGAGAGTCTTAAAATCTCGAGATTGACGAGAGACACGGGGCCGATCGAGTGAGGAGGCACGGTAGTCGTCGTGTCGTCGATCGGTACACAAACCTCGCGCGCGCCTGTGTTATACTGAATCTCTCCGTCTCGCTTACTCACCTTTCGGGATTTCAATATCAGTCTCTCTCCCGACTACCCATTTCTAACATACAAATCCCACTGGTCGTGTTGCCTGTGTATCTTCGTGTGAACGCGCTTTAAACTTCGAGTTCGCGTCGCACCGATTGCTCGAATTCTGTTGACTACGTTTCGTGAACAATAAAAAACAAATACGAAAAAAAAAAAAACTAATTACCTCGATCGGTTGATTCGTGAAATTACGCGAAAAAAAAAAAACATTCCGATTCGTTTATTATCGAATCGTAGTTTACCGAGAGATATCGTAGTTACAACTCTATAACGGTTCACAACCACGAGCCAATGTACTTTGTGTTTTGTGAGTTTCTCTAAGATCTGTGCTGAAACTATATAATCTCTGTTAGTGTACGTGAAGAAAAGTCTCTTTCTCTCTCTCCCTCTGCTCCCCTCCACTCCGTCGCCTCTCGACTCGGATTCTCCATCTTCGTCGTTCGCGTAAAGCGTGTCGGAGGCGCACGTTCTCTGAGAAACATTGCTATCCTCAAGTTACGTACACAACGTTCGCAATATCGTCGCGTTTAGTGTAACGTTCGTTTGTGTGCGTTTTACTTCTTCGCTACTACGGATAATCGTTTGTGTCGGTGTATATGAAGCGCCGTTATATGTGTGCAACGCGGGTTCTCTCACGCATACGAAAGAGTGCTCTCCGATCGCGCGCACCTAAGGACTCCTCGTATACATCGAGAGACGGTGAATACATCGATACGATACACGGTCAAACACGAGTTTCAAAGCAAGAGGCTTTTTTTACGCTGTATATACGCGAGAGTAAGAGAGAAAGGTCGTGAGAAAGATAGAAATATATATATATATATACGCATACATATATCGTTCGAGTGTATAAGAGGGCGAAGAGGCCCCAGTAGTCGCGCGGTGCTCTTGTGCGCTGGTTCACCCGTCGATCGCGTGTGTGTGTGCGCGCGCGCGCGCGCGTGTGTACGTGTTGTACTACGTACGCCGTAGAGAGGGTTCGACGAGGCGCAACGATGAAACGAGGAAGAGCGCGAAAGCGAGAGAAGAAGAGCGCCGTGTAAAACGATGTGTGAGTGAGTAAAGGCAGCGACGTTGCCACAGCTTCCCCCACCACTAAAACGGACACTCGTGCCCCCGTAGTCGCCAACACACTCACCGTCGTGTGTTGTACACCACAGAGTTGGAATAAGAGAACGCGATATATAAACTCTATACAAGTCTACGTGAGAGACACGAATAAACGAACGACAAGGGAAGGAAACACTGTTGAGAAACGAACGAAATAAAGACGAAAGATATCGAAGATATCGGTTGGCCGAAGAAAAAAAAAAAGTAATAAAGATCGAGAGAGACACTTCGGCGTAACGAAGAAAAAGAAACTCGCGGATTCGCTTTAATCGCGGATTACGGAAGGAGTTTTCGGGAACTCTCTGCGGTGAACGAGAATCCACTGCTGATGCCATGAGAGACAAGGTGGCGGACGACACGTGACACATCGAGTTACGAGCACGAGTCTGCACTCGAAAAACGCCATGAAGAAGCCACGGTAAGTTCGGAAAAGCACCACCGTTTAACAATGTCGTTACTTATTATTTGATATGGCGAAATAGACTCGACTACGGGTTTTCGTATTTTTCGAAAACGCGATATTATCGACGATGATAATTCCGTTTTTTTTTTTTAATTAATACTTCGGCGACAAAAAACGTTTTTTATCGAATTCGAACGGCGAAAAGTACAAAAATTTTATTCGCAACGCGTAAATGGAGGTTATGCAGGCGCGAGGTATGCGTAAAAGTGCCTTTTCCGCATTGAGTGAAATAAAGTTTTTTTTTTTATACATATTTTGCCATTGTCGTTGGGACCAAAAAAAATGGGCAAATTTTTGTTAATGATATTTATATTGAGGTATATTTATGAGAGGGTTAAGGTTAAGGTTTAAGGTACAATGGGTTAAGGGGTTTTAAAACAGTTGATGCTTATCGAGTTCAATGGAGTATCGCACGATAATAGATTATATTGATTCGAAGGAACAAAAGTTTATCAGACCGATGATAAAACATCGAACGATATCAGAGTTTACGATTTTTTTTTTTTTTTTTTTTAATTACCGACGACGTTTGTTAACTCACGATAAAAATATCGCGTAGGGAACGCCGTCGACTACACGGAGACCGTAAAAACCACAGAAACAGTAACTCGATATACTATAATTAATTTAACAACGTATCATCACATAAAACAACGAAATTTGGCCCTTCAATATAACTGTATAATTTCGCATGCCGAAGTGGCGTGCGGCTCGAAGAAATATTTATGAATATCAAATATATGCATTAGAATATTTCTAATTTACGAACTTTGCCAAAGTTCTTCGATCAAATCGAAAAGACACGGGTCGGTTCGTGGATACAAAACTCCTCTCTCTCTCTCTCTCTCTCTCTCTCTCTCTGTTACTTTTATCCCGGTATTACCGGGTGGCATAGGGCTCGAGTGTCTCGCGTGACGTCTGGATTGTCTGGAAACTCGATAAACGTGACATGTCGCGTACCGTGACGCAGAGGCTTGTCAGGTGGTAAGGGGAACACGCCGAGGCTTTTGACTCATGATTTTTCAATTCGTTATGCGATTGTCTCTTTCTCATTGTTCGCGTACTCCGTCGATATGAAATTTCATTAAATTGATGGATATTATGGCTAAATATTTAATCAATTTTTTTTTTTTTTTTTTTTTTCGAAGAAAACAAACCCTTTGACTCCGAAAAATTTGCGAAATTTTTTCAAATTTTGTTTATCGCAAATTCTCTCCGAATAACGAATTTTTTTTTTTTTTTTCATACGGAGAACGAACCCTTTGACTTCGAAAAATTTGCGAATTTTTTTCAAATTTTATTTATCGCCAATTCTCCCCGAATAACGAATTAATAAATTAGGGAACAAAGTAATGAAGTTGTGACACTGAGGATTATTGTTTCGGAGCATTAGCCATCGGGTGAGCGAAGTCGCGATGGAGAGCCTCGAGGGCGTCCTGCAATAGGCAGGTGAAGCAAGATTCGTCCGGAGGCAAAGATTCGTGGTGGTATATAGGTAGTGGTGGTGTTAGTAGCTGCGGTGCAACGACCAGATGGGTCTCTCTCCGGGTAACGACGAGTGGATCGAGTCCGCCGCCGCCGACACACCGGTGGTGGGCCTCTCTTTTTCTCTCTCTCTCTTTCTCTGTCTCTCCCGCTCTCTATCTTTCTCTCACTCGTTTATCCCCTTTGGTCTTTTGTAGTCGAGCGACTCGCTGAATTACTGGGATACAAAAAAAAAAAAAAGAACGAAAGACCGAAGGAGAGAAGGGTACATAAGTTGGCCCGCGGGAAACGAAGACGAAGTGAGTGTGCGTGAGCCGGAGAAAGAGAAAAAGGAAAGGGGAAATCTTAGATTTTTATCCAACTCCGAGATACTCGCACCAAAGTACCAGTGGCGCTGTTTACAGCCGATTTAAACGGCATTACAGTACAATTCGTGACAATTATTCTATACACTGCTTTAATGATATTTTACACGTGTTCGATCTTTTCGAGACTTCGAGAAAATAAAAAATACGGCAAACGATCGATTGCGATGTAATTGGGTTGTGGTTAATTTTTTTTAACCCAATGGAAAATTAATACGATTTTTATCAATTTTTTAAGACGAGAGAAAATTTGGGATTAAAAAAAAAATGCAATGTCGTGACGTAAGTTGATAAGAAAAATGTTACGATTCGAAGGGATTTAGAGTGAAAAATGTTGATTTAAAAAAAGCAACCAGAACGACAGAGTCTTCGGAGCGTTAAATCACCTTTTTGTCTGTAGTCCGAGTGTCGGCCTTAATTGATGCGTTGTCACACGGTTATTTACACGCGTAACTAAACGTATATCATTATATATCACGTATATTATCGTCGCTCGGCTGGCGATTGCAGATCTCTCCCTCCCCGTCCCTCCCCCATCGGCAATGGATCGTAACGAGGTTATGCGACTACGTCCATTGTACTGTCGTACGTAATATTGCGTTCGAACTAATATGTATATCATCGTCTTGCATGAGCGATTGTTCGAGTATATAGAGGAATACATTTATTGTTAACAATTATAAATTATTACATATCGTTAATCGTCAATATGAATATATTAGTCATAATGAGCTCCGAGTTTTTTTCAATTCTTTCGCGGATTACAATAATCTGAATGGTTGAAAAAAAAAAAAAAAAAAAAAAAAAAAAAAAAAAATTCGAACTATTCGAATAAATAATTTGCTTAGTTATTTATTTTTATTTGTTCATATGAAAGACGTTTCATTTTCGGATTCTCAATTACCGTAATACCACAGATGGTTTTTCGTTTCACGTTTATAAGCGTTTTGTCTCTTGTGGCTGCCGCCTATTTCTTTTTTTTTTTTCTTTATTTCTCTTTCGTTCACTTCCCTTCGTCGCCTTCGCCACAGGCTGCTGCTTCGTCGCGGTCGATATTCCTCTTCTCTCACATACTCGAGTATACAACACGCAGAGCTTTACAGTGTGTTATACTGTATATATGTACCTGTGGAGCGCCGGATAAGAGTGAGAAAGAGAATGAAAAAAAAAAAAAAAAAAAAAAAAAAAAGATAAAATTTGCAAGAATTCGTCCGATCGCCACATGGCTCTTAGTGGTGCTTCTGCTGCTACTTATAATAATCATTCTCGTCAGTTTTTCTTCGCTTCACTGCCGCAAACTCTCACGCTGACTTTTATCCCAATTGTGATTCAATAGCTTAGGACTTGTCGACAATTACTCAATTTTCCCATTGGTCGACGCGAATTACATTTTTTTCTGAAGCTTCGTGCCGCGCACTCTGTATTTAGCGAAAAGCGAACAAAGCTCCCATTCGACTCATTGTATGAAATTATTTTACGTAGAAAGTCGATTCTTGCATTCTCGAAACTTTATTTGGATTAATTAACAACATACCACTCCGACATTTATGCTTTCACAGCCGCATTAATGAGACAAGCTGCTGAAACTATCTGTGTAAATACCGCCGGATTAATCTTTCGCGGTCTGAATATTTCGTCATTGTACTTATTTCCTTTTTTTCTATGAATTATTATCCGGATATTTGTCAAATTTTATGCATTTTTCGGAGTTTCGAAGTATTTCCAAATTTATTCAAGAGTCGCGCATTTTTTTTTTTTTTCGGGAGAACGTACCGAATAATCCCTCGTAATCCAGCGATAGTCTGGTGAATCTGAATACTCCTGCATCTCTCATGCGCACGTGCATCTAGCAGTGACTATTTGCGTTCGAAAACAGTACACACTATTCTCGCGGCGCACAGCACGCATGCTATTCATGAAAATTATGTATTTAAGATATATTTCGCGTACATAAATTTCGACTGCGGCATAATCTATCTTTGTGTGCGGACATAGATCTACGAGATATGCATGCAAATTTATATACTCTACCGCGCCTATTACGCGTATATTAACCGTCCGCTACCGTAGAATCGAAATTCCGTATGTGATGCCCATGTTACCTCGTTGCTCCTCACACTCGCAACAGCTTCGACCCTCATTCGCTGACCAACCGACAGTTACATACAACACACCCCCGAGTGCGTTTCCACTCAACTTGTAATGCAATGTAACGTGCTTATGTGCTTAGCTCGTGGGGTATATTACCTGCCCTTTGTATAGCAAACAGCGAGACCGAACGTAAACACCACGGGCCGCGAACTCGGCGCGCCAAGTGGCAGACTCAGCCGGCAATGACGGCGGCGCAGTACAGGGATGAAGTTAATCCATACAGTTGTTGGCTCCGATATAGTCATTGGCGGTGCGTAATAAATCCCATTGAATATGCGGAATGACTGTGCTTTCGTTTGCATTATACCGCAATTACGTGACTCTAATATTTAGCATGTGATTTGAGAACTATAGTTACGAATTAGTTTGCTCCGGAATCGTGGTTCGGATATTCAGTTCAGCGAAAGATCGCGACAACGTAAAAAAAAAAATTGCGGTTGCATTTTTTTTTATTTCGTATGTAAATATAGCAGTGGAAATAAAAATAATAATCGTTATAGTTAGGGATATTTTTTTTTCCGATTCTTTCGATGTATTTATAGTGGAAAAATATAATTTATTAAGGGAACTGAATTTTTTTTTTTAATTTGTTCTATGAATTTTTATTTTAATCGTAATATTTGATGGGCAATTTTTAAGATGGTACCGAAAAACTTTTGAATGATGAAAATAATACTTGTGATCTATCATACAAAATTCAACTTTCGGGGGTAAATTTTTTTTACAATTTTTCGATAGTGAAAAATTTTATTTTTCAATCCAAAAAGCGGGATATTGGAGTCACAGATTTTTTAGGAAGTTTCAGAACTCTAGAAATTCAAAAAAACTCTGAAGTTTTTATGACATTGAAGTTTAAGTAATATTCTGATAACTTACCAATTTTTTTTATTTCCTAATTTTCCTCATCTGCAGATGAATTTTTTTTATTTTTCTTGAGTGACCAATAACTATGCCGTGTATAATTCACGATATTTCTATCTCTCCTTTTCGTTTCGTATTCGCTTTTGCTCACGCATAGTAAGCCTCGGATGGCGGACGAGCAGCGGCAGCAGTAACACTAACAGCGGTAACAGCGGTATTGCAAGAGTGGGATAGAGATATCGTTCGGTTGACCGGGCAAAAGGGCGGCGGGTGAGGAAGCGCGGTAGTAGTTTGCTCGTTCGGCTCGTCCACCGACAGACGAGCACATGGAATAGGTGGTGGGGAAACGACGATTCGGTGTGTATAGAGGCGAAGCAGCGCAACGAGAACGTGTAACGACGGAGAGGGAAAGGCGCGCGAGTATTAATGTGAGCTCCGTGCGCACACCGAGAGTCCGATATATAGCATAAAGCAGCTATCTCTCTCTCAGCACGCGACGAGAGAAATTGATACTCTGACGCTGTGGCGCTGGCGAGCATAGGGGGCGAACGATTCTGGATTGTCGTTCTCTGTGATATTCGAAACAGAGAGCTCTCTACTATTGCCATCAATGATTATCGTAACATAGTTCCGTTCCGTTCAGTTTACTTTATCTCACTGATAACACGCAACACATTCCGAATGTAACAAAAAATCTATTGTTCGTATGAAATAATACAAAAATCAAATAACGAACGAGAAAAATAAAAAAAAGACGATTAACATGTTCGAAATTTTCGAATTGGCAACTATAAGTAATTTACAAATAATTTATAGATGCGTAGAATTTTTTTTTTTTTTTTTTACTGCTTAGTCATCAACGCAGATAATTTGAATTTCTAAATTCCTACGTGAATCAGATAAGCTGCGTACATTGTTTCCGAGAAGTGTTTCGAACTTTCGCTGTTTTACTATTGCGGAAAATTGGATAAATTTTCGTTAAAATTGTTTCCCAGTAGTCGAAAGAAATTGATGCAAATTCTTTAGCATTCGTAGCTGTAGCGAAAAAAATATACCTGATTTTTACCTGACAGTGAGGGAGAGAGGTGCTACGAGCGTAAGGATCGTAACAATTTGATAGAAATGTATGCACTTCGGGGGTTGAGAGTCAATGAGAATTAAGTAGCCATAGCAGGTATACCGACGCGAGGTCAACGCAAAACGCACAAACTTTCTATGCAAATCGGGGAAAAGAGAGACGGTATCATTTCGGTTAGCCGTTTCTGGTTGCCGTGCCTCGGATTTGTCGTCTTTTGGTTCGTCGAACAAAAGAGAATTACTGAACGAAGCGTAGCGCGGGGGTAGTAAGCAGCGAGAGAAACCGATATACAATCGACAGAGTTTTAGAAGTTCCCAACATCGCAACTGAGTCGACCGACTGTGGAGTCGATAACTCGGTCGGTAAAATTTCGAGATTTTTTCTTCGTAATTCACAGTTTGGGTCGCGTGTATATCATCGTCTCATTGCGAGAGCGTCAGATAATTTTGTTTCCCTTTCGGCAATTTCTCTGTAGTTTCATCTGAAACGTATCAATATGTATATAGACTTGTCGTCCTTATGGCTCATTGTCGCTTCTTCGTTGAATCTCTCGTTTCATCGTGCTATAGCGCCGTCAGCGGCAAAGCATCCGAGTAAAGTCAGAGCACAGAGAGAAGTGCTCAGCGTCCGCGCGCTCGTCTTCTCTCGTGCGCGGGTTCTCTCTCACGCTCTCTTTCTCTCTCTCTCTCTCTCTCTCTCTCTCTCTCTTGCGCTACTCTCCGATAACACTGTACGGTGATAAAGGCTGCGGCTGACAACCCACTTTGATAAAGGCCACGTCTCGACCGTACCCCGTTGCCGCTCTCTCGGGCGGTGTGTGTTCGTCGCTCGCACGCTCTCCGCTCCCCCGTTGTTTGCAATTTCAGGAGGATCAATGCCCGCGGCTATATCCGTACGTGCTTCTGTACTTTGTGCTGATGCCTCCTCTTCTTACTTGCGAGCAACTTCTATACATCGGAGTATATAGAATATAAGTATAGCGCGCCTTGCCAGGTACAATTCTCGTTGTCACGAAAATCCCTCACCTGCTGTTCCGACGGCCTTTGTATATCTGCACTTATCTCTTGTTTCTGTTCAGAATGAGAAACAGCCTTTAACAATATCATCAAACTCACGTCGCCTCGATGTAAAAACACGACACGATATTCGGAAATATGTAATTTGTTGCGAGCGTCCAACCAGCTGCCGCGGCAATGTGTAAAATCACTAATTTCGATGATTAACTTAAGTATCGCGTCGAAAAACCTAATTAATCGACCCGGAAGGACACTTTTGAAAAAAATTTTTGTTCACTGATCAATTTTTTTCACGAACGCTTTCTTGAGATAAGAATAGAAAAATCTGTTTTTTATGGTTCGCGTAATTGATTTCGTGACCATAATTTTTCGATTACCGCAATGAGAATTGTGAATTCTTCCGGAATGTGGTTAGTCGCGATGTTGGATACTTTTTTGTAATGCGTGGGAGGATTGTAGGCTGATAAGGAAAGTTAACAGCAATACGAACGCACTGTAGGATGAATTTTCATCCCTGTGGGGTTTCAACCCCCTTTCTCACTCGAGGGAGAAACGAGAGCGCCCACAGCATATCGTTTCAGCGTCTCTTGCAACGTTTCACCACCTACGTGTATCACTCGTTTCGTTGGATATACCACGGAGAGCAAAGTGCACCTCTGCCCTCCCGTTGTGTACCGCACGTGTTAGGTCGGAGGTCGAGGCTTACGTCGGACGAAATCTACGCGACCGATGGCTCCGAGGATACGAAAAAAAAAAAAAAAAAAAAAAAAAAAAAAAAACTCTTTGTACTTCAATAAATACCAACGAAAACAAACTATAGGATTGTACGATTCTCGATGTATCGTCTCGAAGGTTGTAGGACTCGTTACACGTTTACAAGTACCGGTATCCCCGCATGTGAAACATTTTCATCGCTCACCGAACGGACTATTCGATTTTATTCGATTTCCAGCTTCGTCTCTCCTCTCTCTCTCTATTCACTTCGACTCTCCTGCGCCACACGTGTGCACGCCACGTTCCATCGGCCGCGCGACCCTTGACTCGTATAACATCGCCCGCTCGTTATCGCCTTCTCCACGCTGTTTGCAGCTGTTTTTCTTTATTTTATGCATCGTCCACGAGATCGTCACTCTTCGCAAGTAGAGTTTTCACAAACGCTGAAAAATCGTAGCTTAATTCAGATAAAAAAGCTTTGAGATACCGGGACTCTTGACGCGAGCGAGAAAATCCGTAAGGCTCTTCTTTTTTTTTTTTTCTTTTTTTTTTAAGCGAAGTTGACGCTTGCGCGGGATTAACAGAATTTTCCGCTTACGACTCTTATCCGTATTTGCATTGATGTAGAAATTCGTCTGAATGCTTTTCACCGAATGTCGCATTCGTCTGCGCTACGCGATGCGCGATCATTTAATTGGAGACGTCGCGAGACGAATTTTCATTTACGAATTTTCTCAAAATGCAACAACGTATATATATCCTAATTTTGATGTTTTCCTTTATTTCGGTAACGATACACGCGACGCGGAAAAAATCGAACGAAAAATTCGGTTCGCTATTTGTGCTTCGATCGGTTTTTTTTTTTTGTCTTTGGCGGGTTTTTCTTTTCAATTTCTTTCTCAAAGCCGAGCTGAGATCACAGCGCAACAGTTTGGCCCTTGAAACTCGCAATCTTCTTTGCCTTAAATCGTTCGATGGGTCTTTCACGAAGACTCCATTGACTGAGTTCCTTCTGTGTGTTGCAACACCCACGCGCGCGATCCAATGTTCCGCGTAAGCTGGCGCTCCTTTTCTCATATTCTCTTCCGCTACATCTACGTTTTTCCTCGAAAAAAAAAAAAAAAAAAAAAAAAAAGACCACTCGCGAAAGAACTTCGCAGGTTCGCTGCATTTTCCAGAAAATTTTCTTCACGCGGTTATCTCATTTCGGAACAGTAACTTTGCATTTGTTCAGTTAGAATTTATTTTTCGCTACGATTACGTTGTTAATAATAATTTCATCGAAATTTTCGAAAAAGTTAACCTTATTACTACGAAAAATTATCGGGTTTACATTTCGCAAATAACGATTTAACGCTTTTTCAGTGAGTTTTGTTTTTCATCGAGAACACGTGTCAAACTATATAACGATATTCCATTTTTTTCGCAAGTTACGTTCGTTTTTACGAAAAAAAAAAAAAAAAAAAAAAAAAAATCCGAATTGTTTGAAACGTGAAAATCGACTTAACATCGTCAAATTTGGTTCTCGTGTAGTTGATTAAATTTCATCGAGCAACAAATCCATCACCGTTAATAATTCGTAATTATTTATTCGTCACACAAATGATCAGTTGCGCAAGAATTAACATCAAGAACAGTAGAGTAAATGTCATCGTGTTTCATATGGGTTTTTATTAACTCTTTCGTCACCTAAATACGTTCTCGGTGAATTCACGCATAATAGTTGTCGTGCCTGCGGCAATTTCGTGAATTTAATGGACAGCGACGGGAGGCGCGGGGCGATCAATGTATATAACTGTTAAAATTCAGAGGGGTCGATGGTAAAACCCACGCGAACAAGTATGATGGTTGAAAAATTCGTGAATGCGAAAAATAAATAGCTTCGTCTCTGTTTCTCTCTCTCTGTGTTACGATACCGAGCAAATCGACTCGATTTTCATTCTTTTCGTCGCTCGTTCGTTTCGTCAGTGTATAGATAGAGGGGTCGGTCAAAATTTTTACAGCCCACACTGTCGCGCACTCCCGAATGAACAAGAGAATCGAATAGAGTGAGAGGAGCTGCAACCCCGGCGTGCACCGACCCCTAAAGCGTTTCTCTCGTGGCTCATCCGCGTGTCCCCTCCTTCCACCGCTCTGTACCCGGAACCCCCGCGTTCACCGGCTGCTTTCGTTTCACTCAACGGGACGCCAGTTGCTCAAAAATTCCTCTACCGAACTCTTGTCTCGTTAGAATATATTATAATCTCAACGTATATTTTCCCATTTTTTTTCGTCGGTCAACGGTGTTATAATCTCTTCATTGAAAAATTCATTTAATTATCAGTTATTCATCGGAATCGATCGACTCGTTTATTCATCGTACAAGTGGCCCGAGTGGGCAATGGCACCATTTTTTCATTGATTATAACAATATACACGGGTTGTGAGTCGAAAAAAAAATAAATAAAAAAAAAACAGATATATCTCAATAGTGTAATAATAAATTCGCGTAAAAGAGGTCAGAGGTCAGTATATAGTTAAAGTGAAGCTGAGTATAGTTAGTTCGGGGTAAATTCCAGCGTCACCTTAATTTCCTCGTTAAGTTTTATACTTGTCGTGTTTGTACGACGCGCGAAATCTCGACTGCGGGCAAAGTACTCTCTCTCTCTCTCTCTCTCTCTCTCTCTCTCTCTCTCTCGAGTGAACGGTAGTGGGCGTTCGAGTTCGTCGTGTTCTCCTTTTGAGAGCTCTACATTTTCTAGTATTATGGTATACACATCGGGTTGTCGGAAGAAGGAGGAGAAGAAGGAAGCGAGTCGCGGAAGCCTCGTGTCCGGGAGGGTGGTCGGGGATCGGTTATAAGGAAACCGGTGTGCGCGAGAGACTCGTGAAGAAACATTTGCAGGAAGCTTCTTGACGAAAGAAACAACGCGTGTGCGAGGGGGAGGATATAAAAATAAAAATAAAAGGGACACGAAGAGACAAAAAAAAAAAAAAAGTACGGAGAAAAATCTTGACGAAGAAAAAGAGGATGAAGAGGGAGGAAGAAGGATAAGTGAATCGAGAGACGAGACGCACAGTAGCGAAGCCTCGAACTCCATATACAAATGTTTCTTCTTCCTTTCGACTCTGTATACTCGCTGCTCCGCAGGCGTTCTCGCTGTGTATCCCGTTCGCAGCCCCCTCCCCTTCCCCCTCCCCTCCCTCTCCTCTTCATTCACCTTTTTCATTCTCGATACGACGTACCTGAACCGTTTCGTCAAGAATCATAACCGAGCAAACGAATGAACGGACACAATAGGCGAACCACCGGGAGACACAAAGGACTCGTAGAAAATTTGACTAATACAATCATCAATCAAAGCAGTCCGTTTTTCTGTCGTTACGAGAAAAATTCTTTACAGACATTTTCAAGTGGCTGAATAAATTTTTACACGTTGATCTTCAGTTTCTCGAATACTACGGTAAGAATGAAAAATACTCCAAAAAACATGCAATCAAATTCGCATAAAAAATTCTTCACTTGCGCGCCAAAAAAACATTAAATTCTTGTGAAAAAAAAAAAAAAAAAAAAAAAAAAAATTCTTAAATTTTTTTCACCGTCACGGGTTATGGTAATTTTTTGAAAACTTTAATTGACTCCGTGTCCCCGCAAAGTCACGGAGCGGGATAGAGCTCCGGGAGTTGTTGCGCGACACGATCATTATTACATACCGGTATCTCGTCACCGAGTAGACCTCAACTCGCTACCGTCCCGACAATCAACGAATTCTTAGTTGCGCAAAGGAAGAATAGAAAGAAGAATCACGAGTTCTCTATACAAATTTTCGTTACGGTACAGAGAAGCTATATATATATATATATATATATAGATAGATATATAGATATATATATATATAGTTGTATTACCTGAATGGGGGGGAATAAGCGAACGGAGTGGGCGGCAGAGGGAGGACGATGAGATTGCTATGGCTATAGGAAAACGGTAGAACGAGAGACCGCAAGGCGTCCTCCCTGTTATAGCGCTAAGGCAATGCTAGGAGCTCCGCCGCGGTAGCTAGTTGAGCGAAGTATCCGAGACGCGCTCCGCGAGGCTATTCCGTTTCTTATATCTCGCGGTAAAGAGACGTCGACGGTTGTTGCAAGCGAGTAGAGGGGAAAACGCGAGGGAATGGAAGAGGGAACTCCAGGGAAAAGACAGAGAGGAAGGCCTCTCGTCTTATCTGGGGCAATGGAACAGCCTCCCCCGCTTCTGCTCTCTTCCCCGTCCCCCTCTCTATGCCTCGAATAGGTCGAACTGGCAAACTGCACCAGCAACGGCACAGCTTCACAAGCACATAAAGAAGAGTGTGTCTTCGAGCCGAAACATAGTCGACGGTAGATATAGCTACTCGGCTGAATCTTACGTAAACGTAATCGTAAAAGTAGCGCTAATTACAAGCCACCTGGGGCTCCGCTTACGCTAGGTGCGCAACGACCGCTGTGCATGCATCGTCGCGCACTCAGACTTTCTATTTACGCCCTCCGATCTCTTCCTCTCTACAATTTTTCATCATTATTTTCATTTTATTTCGTTTTTCTGCGATCGCGGAATCGGCGTAACCAAAAAAACGAGTCGATATATTTAACGTCTCAAATATGAATTTTTCTTCGCAAAAATTTTCGAATTTTCGAAAAAATCATTATAACAAAGAAAAAAATCATCTCGGATACATTTATCGAATAAATTCGAATAATCGACTTATCCCGAAAAGATATACCGATATTTAAAATAATCAAATATTCCGCGTCTTTATTATCGCTCGAAGATACATTTGTTATGTAAATAAATAACGCGTGGATTGTATCAATCGTACAATCAATATTGTCGGGTTTATCGGCGATATTCGATAAAACGTGTGTCAAGTATTATCGAATTTATGAGCTCTGCTTGTCGAGATTGTTTCTTTTATCTTTAACGGGCCTCTCGCGTCTCCGTTGACTCGAAGTATCGTGTCGTCGATGTTATTTGCATTTGCTGAGTTCGGATACAAATTCTTCGATACACGGCTTCGCTACGTACATAACCTGTGACAATTACTCGGACTACTCTCGATTTCACAGCTATCTCTCGCCCACGTTGCAATTTAAAGTGTTACACAGCGCCATCTTGGTTTGTGCCGTTCACGCGCTCGGTGCTCCGCCGCGAAGTACATATACTCCCTATATACACATTTATATACATATATACACATAAATAAATATGTGTGTAACATACTATACGTATTACTCTCGCGACGTCGTAGTGCCGTCGCGAGAGAGAGAGAGAGAGAGAGAGTCACGAGAAGAGTAACAGCAGCGGTATGAAACTCTTGTGGACGGATGGTGTGGCGGCACGAACCGACCGTCGGGCGGCTCATCAGGGGCAGAGGGGATGCCCGACGGGGGCAACGGGGTATTCGCGCCCGACGCGACTATGTACCCTCCGACCATTCGCCACTTCGTCCCTCGTCGTTACTTCACAACTGACCTCTATCTCTCTTTTTCTCTCTCGACTCACTTCGCCTTCTTCCCTCTTTCGTACCCATAGTTCTCTCATTTCCCTCGATATATATATGCGTATATACATATGTATACATATATATATATATTTCCTTCTCACTCAACTGATATTTTCTCTTTCATTCCCTATCGCGTCGAGGTACTCTGTTGGGTATTCTGGTTTCTGTTCTCCGTCGCGCTTCAACCACCGACACAGACGTTCCCGTTGCCCGCTTCATTTCCGTCTGTTTCGTCTATCCTTCGCGCCCTCGACGAGGCGCCGATCTCTTTTTCGCTCTATCGCTGGGATACGCGTACCATTACCTCATCTATACATACCCACTCGTCGTCACTCGCTCTGTCACTATTCGATGCACGACGAGAGAGCTTCAGACTGCCAATAAAGCTCTGCACCGGTGGCTGTGTTATAGTTGGATAGATAGAACTCTATAGATATACGATATCGGTATACGAGGGTATAGATAGGTATATTACTATAGGGGGGTATAGCGGTAGCAGAGGAGAGAACACCGGCAGTAGTAACGCGGTCGGAAGCGGCGTGACATAGGTCGGGAGAGAGCCGATCGGGAGTGAAACCCGGAGAGGCCTCAGCAGCGCCCCCGCCGCCGCTACCGCCGCCGCCGCCGCCACCACCGGCGTTCCCGCCTACCACTCCACTCACCGCCAGAAATCGTTTATATTTCTTTATCGATGGGATTCCGGTGCGGCTTCGATAATGGGGGTCAAAGGGGTATTACACATCGAAGTTCGTGAAATATATACCGAGGAAAAGAGCTCTTTGAGGCGGAGAACCCGGAGACCACTCGCTGTGTTGCTCCGATTCTCGTTAGCCAAACCGTTCGTTTCGACGAGAGCGGCAGCAACCGTCTCTATGTAAGCGAAGGTCGAACGTCATCATTGATTACTAATTAGGATACTCTGATTGTCGATGTATAGATATACATCGAAAGAACGACTGATTTATGATAACGACGATTATTCCACGAACATCAGGGATACGGTGTCTCTCGATGCTTCTGGATTGCGTGTTATGCTTTATTTATGGATGAAACGGATAACGATCCACACGAGACAGTTTCTTGGAGCGGATTATCCCTTTTTTTCGTTTTTTTTTTTTTTTTGGGAATTTCCTCGGCAAAATTTCGTTATCCACTTCGGTGAACAACGGAATTTGTCGTACTGTGAATATTCGCGGATAAATTGCGATCTGTTCTTCGTGACTGTTCTCGTTGCAGTCCTATCGATCAGAGGACCGGTTATATTGGTCGTAAATTATCTTGACAGCGCCGGGATCTTCATGGTTATAGTATCGTATTTCTTCGGATTGGCGAAATGAACAATGTACCAGATTACGTGCACAAGGCAATACGAAACAGCGCAATTTACGAATGATGCAAGAAATTGTTCCAAAGCTTTTGATGCCCTTCGATATCGTGTAAATTTGTTGAATTTTAGAAACTACGGGACGAAATTATCTTGAATTATTAGGGATAGCGAAATCGGCGAAAAGATCGAAGAATCCGCGATCTGTTGGTTAATAAATTCGATCGAACTTACATCGAAACAATTTTTTGCATCGTATCCGCGAACTCGTAAGGCATAAAAATTGTGCGGAAATTTATTGTTTGTTTGTTACAAATTTTTTTGCGCAATAAAATTTTCATTTTAACGCAAAAATCAATACTTCGCGCAAATAAAGCGATAAAAAATCACATCATTGAGAATTTTTTTTTTTGCCGCCATATTAGTTTCATCGAAGTTTCAATGATCCGTTTCGGAAGCGCAGAATCTTTCCAACAATTCTAATAATGTTAGTCGAACGCAATTGATCCATTGAACACTGTGTATCCAACGCTTGCAATTACTTGTTTCGATTGCAAGTAGCGCCTGTTTATTCGCTAATCCCCGTCGTCGTTCAGAAATTATTCCATCTCTCCTTCCCTTCCCGACAAATTAATTACCCAAACTTCTCGAACTCCGTTCCCTCCAATGAATATTAACCGACTCATGAATTACAATTTGATCGATACAATGTACTAACGGTTATCAAATCTCGAAGATCTTTATCCCCGCGTAGTAAACCCGTTGCCTGCCTCTCGTCGAAATCATAACAGCTAAGACGAGAATAAACGTTCGGGTTGTGTATCACGAATGTTTTAGTCGCGTGTAAACGAAAAGGCGCATTCTGCATCGGCAACGAGCAATGTGTATACATGCTAACGTCGGCTTTCGTACGTATTATGTACATATATACGTATACTCATCGTTGTCGTCGCCGTCATCTACGTGCGCGGACCGATCCACGCTTTCCGCGCGAGGCGGCGTGACGGTCGAGCGGCCATTTTGATAATCCCTCCCACTTCGCTTCGCCCAGCGCGCCACTTACCCGTCTCTCTCTGTCTCACTTGGTGGGTTCGCGCGTCGACTGCCACCCCCGCGGCACCGCGCAAGCCCCCCCCCCCCCCCCCCCTTCTCTCCTCGCCGCCTCGTACTCGCCCTGTCTAGAGCTCGTCTTCGTTTTACCTTTTTCATCTTTCTCATCTCCCTTACTCTCCCCAATCTCTTCTACAAATTCTCTTTCATTCTCTCTCTCCCTCGATCCTTCTCCGTCTCACGTATATCCCCCCCCCCCACCGTCGTTTTCTCGTGTGTCTCTATTTTCTCCGTCAGTCGCGACTTCGGTCGTTCGTTCGAGGACCGGAGTCGCGAGCTTTTGCGGCAAAAGGATGAACGCGCGCGCGGCGCGAGCCGGCAGCCGGCTGCTGCTGCTGCTGGTGGCTCGTGTGCGAATTTCCCATATAGAATGTATCTATATATATACCTATATCTACTCTACTCGTCTCGTCTCTCGCCCGCGCTCCTGTTCTTATCCCTTCTCACCGCGCGCGCAACGTCACGCTCCCACCTTCGTACCCCCCGGTATCTCTCTATTCTCCGTCCTTCGTTTCGACTGACGAAAGCCTCACTCGCTCCTTCGCCTATTTCCATTTCGCTCACTCGTATACACACGCGGTCTCGTTCCTTCGGCGCTCGCTCCCTCTCTCTCGCTCTCTCTCTCTCCCTCTCTCCCTCTCTCTCTCTGCATCGTTTTGCTCCCCTCCGTCCCTTCGGCCCCCTCGACATCGCTCGGCTCTCCTCTCTATCTGTATCTCGCTTCTCGTTCGTTCCATCTCCGTCGTTCTCTCCCGTATCAGTGTACCCGTGTGCGTTGTTCAGTCACGACCGGAAAGTGCCAGTTTCTCTCGAGCTCTAATCGCCTCGTTGCGTCTCCGCGCGAAACGCTGAGGCATCCTTTACTCGTCTCTCTGTGTTTTACCTTCTTTTTTCATTATTGTCGTTACTATTGTTGTTATTATTATTATTATTAATTTTTATCGATAAATACATCGCGGGTGTTGGAAACTTGAAGTTTTTTTTCTTTTGTTTGTTGGTCAAGTGAATAATTGTTCGATCTGTGAGCTTTCGATCGTACAGTCACGAAGACTACCCACGAAGAAGACACCTACGGTGCTATATAACGACGGTACTCAGTGTTACTGTGCTTTACGTGACGAGTGTGACGTGATCCTTCAACGGCCCTTTAAATCGTGAAGTGTTCATAACTCGATCGCCAGTGTATCTCACGTTGCCAATGCATTTTTCCGATTTCTTCTTTATCATCGTTTTTATCGACGGAAAAAAATTTATATAGATCGCGAATTCGAAACTTCGATGGCTACACATGTATATAACTACGCAATAAAGTGCACCGATCGTGAATGATCTATCCAACGGTTTGACGCAATTGTTCGACGCAGTGACGCGCCACTGTCACGAGTCTCCAGTGACGTATTACACTTTGTACGCGACTTGGCCCGGCGGGTCCAAGTGTTTTCCCGCTTCTCGTACGTCGACTGCAACGCATTCTCGTATATTCTATTCGCGATATACTCGCCACTTCCTTCGGCTGTTATTCCGCTTCTTCTTTTTCTTCGCGTTTTTTTTTTTTTCCTCCATTGAATATAACGTTGTTGACGATATCGGGTTGATCCGGTGTTTGTTAGTGCGCACGAGTCTCTCGAAGCGGTGCCTTCTCTCTGCGTGCGTTCTGTGCCTCTTGTGCAGAGGTGACCTTTCCCGGTATACGAGACGGAAAGACCAATCGAATTCACGATTATCCGAAACTTCCTTTTCGTAAACGTAATTTCAACACACTGTTTTAAAAACCTTTCCGATTTTCTGTCTCTCTTTATTCTCGTGTGTTTCTCTCGAAAGAGATTCAATCTTTCACACGAACGGAACAAGAGAGAGAGAGACAGCGCACGCCCGCGCGCGAGTGAGCGTTTCGGTGTGAGAAGATATATCCGGTGCGTGACAAACGGGATATTCCCCAACCCGATGATCCGTGGAATTTTGCGCGAAAGTGCTTATTGTTGTTATGAGAAACTTTGAATAGGCTGTGCGCGAGCGTCGAGTTTTTTTCGATTGAAAATCGTCTTTACTTCGTATTGTATTTTTTTTTTTTTTTTTTTTCGGAGCGACCGAATCGCCCGACGTATACAATACGAGAGGAGTCGACGATTAGGCTAATTTTCGAAAGCCGATAATGAGCGAAGGAAAAAGAGTGGATACATAAGTTTCGTTTTCTTTTTTCTTTCGTTCGCCGCGGCGAAGAACGACTGGAAAGAGCTAAGAGGGGCGCGCACACTGGATTAGCCGCTTCCTCGAGGCCGCGTCGTACATATATATATTTTATAACTCGTGTGTACGTACATACAGTGAGGTGCGTGGGTGTTGTAATCCTATTTCTCAGGCTACAGCTGTACCCTGGTTCGCCGTTTGTGTTGATAACCGACAATTCGCGCGTTCAAATTTTCGAACGTTTTCGTGTTGATAATTTTTCGTAAAGAAAAATAATTATTACGAAAAGCGAAAAAAAAAAAAAAAAAAAAAAAAAAATACTATTATAATTCGCGAAAGTTTGCGTGAGGATTCTCGTCTGTGAGTTCACGGAACAAAAGCATGATATTGCGCCGAACGTATTTAGCTAACACGAAGCTGACGGTGATACGTCGTCGTCGTCTCGGCGGTTCTGATATCGAGACAGCAACAGTAACGGCATCAACAGCACAACCGACGTCAGAATTATATTTGGAAGCGGCGCGTCGCGCGCCGCACTCCTGAACACCCGGTGAGTGTGCGCCTCTATCATCTCCGTTGGGACTGTTGTACGCTTTGTCGTTCGGCTTTTTTTTTCTCTTTGGTCACGCGATCGCCGGCTCACGAATTCGACTTAATTGCCACTGAAAAATTTTAAATTATTATGGTATTTGTGACGAACAGAAAGAAGAAAAGTATCAAAGACCGAGAATTGTTCTTTTCCATGAGTAACCCGACGGTGAAACTACGAACTAACAATACGAAGTCTCGAATTGTTAAAATTATTTTTTTTCTCGAATAAAACGATTTCGAGTTCAAAGTTCTTCGGAAATATGTAAATAATGAGAGTAAAAATTTAAATGAAACATTTTAAGGACAATCGAAAAATATCGAAATGATCGAAAGTGTTGCGGCCGATTTATTCGTTCGCTGATTGGCTGTCGCGAGAGGCTAAAGCTTCGAGTTATTCGTAAGGAATTTCCGTGCGTTTTTCAATTCTCATTTTTTTTTTATCGCTCCGTCTCTTTCTAATCAATTGTTATGGAAAGAGACGGAATGATAAAGTGATGAATTAAAGAACGCGCGGTTTTTGTCGCGTCGCGAATAAAAAATGCAATCGTTTTCGGAAATCCAAATTCACGATAACATTTCCCGTTGACCTGATTACATGAACAAATGGACATCGCTTATCGTGTTTATTGAAAAAAATCGATAGTTTCTATCGCGGAGCGATAAAGCACGTTTCTCCACATCAATAAACATGTATGATATCTCAAGTGTACACTGATAAGAGAGAAATAAAAAAAGCAATAGACGGAAGTTCCGTGTGACGATATAACGTTATTCGATCGATCAGTTCGCAATACTTTCGATAGAATAAAAATAAATAAAGAAAAAAAAAAAACTCCTCGGTGTGATTGTTATTCGTGAATATTATCATTGTCCGGTCGAATAGTTTGAAACTCGTCGCTGTCCTCGAGTTTAACATTCCAACGTTATTTTTCGTTCGTCTTTATTTCATTCGTTCGCTCTCGTGACTCTCCGTTCGTGTTTCCTGGACTTTGAATCGGCTTTGCGTCGTTTCATGGAAAGCCCCATTGCCGCGTTACCAGTATTTCCTTCGCGTTCTTTCTTTTCACGAGCATTCCGACTATTTCACGATGAGCCGACTGACGATTACGCAAGTCCCCAAAGCGCGGAGGACATCGTTTGTCGGCGCGTGTTCGAGATAACTCGTTTACTCTTTTAAAAATAGTCGGTATCTCGAGGAAAATAACATTTTCAAGAAATAAAAAAAAAAAAAAAAAAAAATGGACGTCCAATGTCTACCTTTTCACTCATCAAAGCAGACGCTTCGATTGAAACGGAACGAACTATTTGAATCATCGCATCTGTCTACTCGTCGAAAAAAAAAAAAAAAAAAAAAAATCGATATCTTACCGTCACGAAGACTTCTGCAAAGTATAGATGAACAGCTGTAATTGGGTAGACGCGGACCTCTGCGCTCGTTTGCATATCTAAATCAATTATATATTTATACGTTTCATTTTTCCTTTTCTCTCTGTCACGTGTTTAAATTGTTTAACACAAAGAGATAGGGGGAGACACGTACGGAAAATGTACGGTCGATCAAATCGGTGTTTGCGTGTCAGGCGCATCACGTGTAATATCGCTAATATCCGTATCAGCTAACCACGCCTCGAAAGCCTGCACCGGCGCTACCATATACTGTACTGCGTTAAGCCGGTATACACCACAGTGGAGAACTCCGCGGTATATATACCTCAATCAGGTATTAGATACATATCTGTGGATAAATGCCTACTCCAGTATGCAAGTAGACTTATGCTGGTGAGGTGTGATAAGCAGATACCAATGCCCATTCGACACCAACATCGTAGATATCGATCGGACTAAATCCCGCGAACTATAGATATATTATTTCACCGGAAAAGAGTTCCTCCCCTCTCTGCGGGTTGTAAAATCTTATGGACAAAAAAGCCAAAAATACGAGTCCGAGTATATAGAATGAAAGTTTGACATGAACCCGGAAATATTTAGCTGGTATCGGGATTTTTTTTTTTTTTTTTACGTTTTTACGTCGAGCGGAGAAACCTATCTGTTTGACCTGATTTTTTCCTTTAGTCCAATTTTACGATAACGATCCGACGCTGAATTACATGTATTGTGAATACACGTTTTTTTTTCGGGTGGTTTTACATTCAGTACTCCGAAAATTCAATTTAATTGATTAGAGCGCAGATGAAATCGGTCTGTTATTGAATTTTAGGTTACTGCGCACGCGAACCGATTAACCCGACGGTACGGTCTATAATTTGTTAATTAAGAGGTTTCGTTGATCGAAGTCGACTTCAAAGGGGGAGCTTTGGGTTTTAGTTGTTTTCGTGATTTATCGGATTATAGTTGAGTTGCGTGTGTTTCGAATTAATTGGTTCGCCAAGTTGCCGATTTTTTTTATTTAACTCGTTTTTCTCGCGAAGTTGCCGATTTTTTTTATTTAACTCGTTTTTCTCGCGAAGTTGCCGATTTTTTTTATTTAACTCGTTTTTCTCGCGAAGTTGCCGTATTTTTTTTTATTAAACTCGTTTTTCGCGAAGTGGCCGATTTTTTTTATTTAACTCGTTTTTCGCGAAGTTGCCGATTTTTTTTTATTTAACTCGTTTTTCGCGAAGTTCTTCGTTTTTTTTTATTACTCACTTATTTTTTTTCTCGTTCCTATCGACAAAGTTTGCCACATGGCTATTCGCCGGTTCGCTGTTCCGGCGATTCGAAGCTCGCGGCTCCTTGATATGCGAGTCGTGCCATGCCACATAGGCCACAGAGAGTTAGTGCATAACGTCGGCGCCGGTTGAGTTCGCTCAGCCGGAATGAGACGCAGATGCGCGCGGATAACAAACCACGAGTACAGGGGAATGCCGGGTCTCAAAGGGAAACTCCGGAGAGCTGGTGGATGCAAAGAGACTGCACGAAGCTCGAATTACACATCGACTTCACTACGGAATCTCTATCGCTATCCCCGTCTCCGGGGCGTGCAACTCCTCGGAACTCAACTTCGAGTTCACGCAGAGAGTTCGATACTATTCCATAGTACTTCGCCGCGTACTACAAAGGCGCGTTGCACACATACGCGCAAATGTCTCTGAAATTTCGGAATATTTAATTATAAAAAAAAAAAAAAAAAAAAAAAATTGAAAAAGTTTTGAATTTCGACGGCGCGGAGCAAAAATCTGCGTACTATAGCAGACGAAATTATAACTTTAAATGTTTATGAAACTTTACACCTGTTGATGGGGAGAGGGAAACGATGAAGATAAAATTTCCATACGCATCCATGAGAATATACATGGAATGAATAACGGATGTGCGATCGAACCAAGTCGACGTTAACATATTCCGTACCACACGTTTTCATGTATATATTCGAATACGCGAATGTATACGATTATTTACACCATGTCCCACGGTTCTTCGGTCTCTCGATTTTCCATACGCTCATTCTCTCTTCTCTTCTCTACAATAGAGTACATTATTGTTTTTAAACCGGTATTCGTAATTTTGTACCTCGTATATCCGCTAATACGTTTTTCACGTTAAATTTCACTGTTTTCTCTTTATCGATGAACGATGTAATTTTCTATTGAATATCATATTAACGGTATAACTCCGTTATTTTTTTTTTTTTTTCTTTTTATATCGTAAGCTGATTGAACTCACTTTGCCAGTCTGCGTATTATATTCGTGTGTACAGCGACAGCGAAATGATATTACACGCGTATAGCGCGACTCGATTGTATACGTGTGCACGTTCGCTCGGCTGCACCGATAGATAGAAAGGGGTTTGCGTGCCCGTTGGAAATTCACGTGAGTTTTATCGACAAGCAGCGTTAAACCGTTATTTATGTGGAGCACTACCCCGGCTATACGTATATATAGTCTCTTTCTCTCTTCCAGCGTCGAGGGTACATATCCCTCCTCCCTCGTCGCATTTTTCATTCCCTCACCGATCACACCGTTTCTTCTTCTCTCTCTTTTTCTCTCTCCCGCGTTTCACTCTTGTACTCTATAAATACAACGGCGTGGTGTGCGCCCCGATCGCAGCTCACGAACCAACGAGACCCGTGACTGCAATACGCTCGCGAACTCTCGTACTTTCCGATAACCGCGAGATATGATCCCGAAACTCTCTCGCGTGTGCTTCTCTCTATTATATTTTTTCACACAGTCACTCCGCAGTAGACTACCCGGTAACAATCACTCCGAACGACTGACTGTCGGAAGGATCCATGAATTTCGGCGATATCTGCGTCACGAGATAATTCTTTGAAAATCGGGCGTTTTTTTTTTATCATAATTCCTTTAGCGAGCTACGGAAACGCAATTCATTCCTCAGATTTCCCGAAAAGATTTGCGTAATAAAAAAAAAATTTTTTTGAATTAAAAAAAATTAGAAAAAAAAAAATTTAAGTAATTTTCAGAAATTTAACAGTATTTTGAATAATTATTCTCGTATTTAAAGATTTCCGAAAATAAATTTTGCAGCAGCCGTTCGCGTAGATTGATTTTTTTTTAAATTTAATTTTCATTATTATAGAGATCATTTCTCGAGACAAGAAAGTCAAGGAAGCTAACCGCGCATCCGGAATACGAACAGTATGCCGTAAACACAAGGCTCGCTTACCTATGTTTAATGGACGATAATATGTCCATCTTTTTCAATTAGCTTCGAGCTCAAGCCGTGCATAGCAGCGACCGGTTTTTCCGATCTTCATTGACGTCTACGACCTTCTCTCACGTGCTTTAGCACTCGCGTTCGCGTTCGCCGCGCATGATAACACGTATTTCTTCAACGCATTTTAACACTCATACGTTACATTCTTACAATAACTTGAAATACAGCGCTTCCCTTTTTTCGCCGGTACTCGAGACCTATAATAACGAAAAATCTTACACGCGTCTTCGACTGCGTGTAATCAGCGTCGACTTTCAACGCTATCGCAATTAACTATACCGCGCGGAACTTTTTTCCTTTTTTTTTTTTCTTAAGGAACATTTTAATTGACTATAATTTGTAGTATATATTTATTTTATCATCAAAATCTGCGACTTCCGCGTTTAAATGCTTCACGATTCCGGAGAAGAGAAAAATCCGATTGTAGTTGTGATTAAAATTTTATCGCTCTAAATGATTTTTTTACGCTCTTCTGCGCATCTCTTACGCGCATCTGAAAAACGATAATATTGTGCAAATTGCGTAAGCAGCAAATGTTAAAGGTATCGTCAAAATTTCATGGTGTATTTTTTTTTTTTCGTAAGCCATGGCAAACAGCTTGAGATTTAAAGACCAAACAAAGACCGATCGCTACGCGGCTCCTCTCCGACTCATCGATATTCCTATCTTCGTTTTTTTTTCTTTCGTCTTCGTTCGTCCCTTAAACCGCCCGACCAGTTGATTCTCCATTCCTCGAGCTCTCTGTCTCAATCTTTTTGAATCATCGCTGCACAGCGAAGCTGTCGCGCGTTGTGAACGATCGAACGAACGGTGTCAGTGTGTCAGTGTCGAGGCTGCTGCTTGAGCTGTTGCTGCTTCGAGTTTACTGGTGACGCGCGTTCCTGAGTTCTCGTCAGCATGACTATACGCTGCTCACTTTCTCGCGTAATTCACAATCGTATCTCAGCTGGTGACTCTTTTGTACACAAGGAATTTCTCGGCTATTTACGATACATCTTTGGCATTTCGTTCTCAAGGGGAATCCCCGGGGGCAATCGCCGATTTAATATCCCGAAGGGGCCTTTTACCTTCCGTTCGAGGAAATGAGGGCTCGGAAATGCAGAAATAAACGAATTTCGTCCAGCAACTCTGACGATATAAACACTCATTCGGATAATGAAATTTTAATGCTCTCAGACGGATTTTCCGGAATTATTTTGCATCTAAATCATATTTATTTCCGGTCGCATTTAAAGTCTATCGGATGTGTCGATTTATACCATAAAACTATTTTATCATCGCAATTTCATGTTACAAAAACAAATTAACAATTGAATGTGAAAGATGTACGTCTTGTTATCTTCAATTATAAAATGAATAACCGGAAATCATAAAATAAAAAAAAAATATAATCGATATCGGAATAAAAATTCGATTAATATTCGATTAAAATTCGAATTCGATAATAAGAATCTTGACGTTACGAAAGATTATTTAATCGATTTTATACTTGCGTAATCAACGAATGATGTTATTTCAACAATTATTCTGATAAAACATTCGCAATTACTGCGCCTCCTTTGAATTTCGCCAATGCTTTAACCCGAGTCGTTCTGCCGCGAGGTAACCAACGAGCGAATAATTGAGTGTACGAAGCTGTTAAGCTGTTTAACCTTCTGGACGCTGAAAATAAATTCGACAGCTCATTTCTGTGGTTAACGATTTTGGTGCGTTCAGTCGCGCGCTTCGCATTCGAAACTCCTTCGGCTTATAACTTGAAGGAGAGTACCGAATATCGGCCACCTAAGGGAATTCTTTATTATTAAGTAATAATTTTTTAGTATAACGTAAAAATTCCATACAATTCTTAAATCGGTAAAATTTTTGGGACGATGATTAGTAACTACGAACGTTTGATACTGTAAAATTGTTGGCAATTAATATTATTAACCGCCGATTTTTTTTTATATACATATATATCTATTTATCTAATAATATCTCGAGAAATTGTTTATTATCGAAAGATTACTCTGGAAATATAAAAAAATACATTATGGGTATCATAACCTCAATTCGCGAATCCAATTTAATTGCATCGCAACCGGTATTACCGGTCGCGAAAATATCTGTTACTTTTGTTCGTAATGGTGTGTCACCATTACTTATTTACATTACATCGGATACCAAAAAATCACACGTTGACATGGAAACGCCTGGCGCCCGACGCCCGATGCTCCCGATTTTTGCCCGAAGGACAATCGGGAGTTAAAAATCTGTTTGATCGGTATGATGCCTGCGCCGTTTCCGCGTCCTCTGCTGTGCGGAAAATGAAATCCCTTTTTTTTTAACGATGTGTTTTTTTTTTTATATTTTTGCAGCGTGGACCGGGACCGGCTTCGAGAGCGGGAACGTCAGGCCCGCGCAGCGATGTCGGTCCAGGCGGAGCAGGCGGCAGCGGGAGGCGGTCCGGACACCCGACACGGTCACCATCATCACGGTCATCACAATCACGGCCACCATCACCACGTGAATCCTCACGCGTCCGCTGCCGCCTCCTTGTTCCCACGTGCCCCAGTCAGGGTGAGTAATAAATTCTAAATTATTTTCATACAAAAATATATACATCGATAGTTTGAGAGATCACATCGAAAAATCGAAAAATCGAAAAATCGAAAAATCGAAAAATCGAAAAATCGAAAAATCGAAAAATCGAAAAATCGAAAAATCGAAAAATCGAAAAATCGAAAAATCGAAAAATCGAAAAATCGAAAAATCGAAAAATCGAAAAATCGAAAAATCGAAAAATCGAAAAATCGAAAAATCGAAAAATCGATTATTTGCAAATGCAAACATAGATATCCTGACCTCAGATCAATACGATTTTTCAATTATTATCTATACACGTATTCTTAACCTTTCGAAGAATACTACAGCTAATCGTGCGACTAATACCATAAAATTTCTACGCTTAAATAAACACAACATGCAATAAATAAGTATGTAAATCCGTCTGATTTCAGTCACGCGATAACTCTATTACCTCGTTACACCATTATACCTTTTAAATTGTTCGATAAAACATGAGAGTAAATTCGATATAATATTTTCCGAAACTCCGTACTTTAACTCGACACTTTTTTTCATCTTTTTCTTTAAAATTTTTTGTTTGTTTATTAAAATCGTTAGAACTGTTATTATCGTTGCGTTTCATCTGTGTAAATACATTTCGCGTAACATCGGTTTTCAAAGGATTAATGATACATCGAAATTCAATAATTGAATAACAGCGGCGAGTTCGCTTTGCGCGAAATATATTCTGTCGATAGTTCTGGTTAAAGCGTTAAACAAACGCGCGGAAAATCATCGATGAATCAATTTTCATCAGTTTGAACTGCGCGCGAGTATCGAATCTTTGCGTAACACAAAAGGGTATAAAAAATTCAAAGATATGCAACACACGTTGCAGTATCGACAAACCCGTGGGACAAGTATGTTTGCGGTCCGATCGACGGATAATATCTTTCGTTTGACATTCGTTGAATATGCGAAAGCCACTCGTCTGAAACCGATAATATACCCTTTGCGTTTTATTCCTCGTAAAATGGATAGAAAGTGTCCGTTATGATTATGATCCTTTTTATCGTCTACCATCGGCGCGGGTTCCCCCATTTTTTTTTTTTTTTTTTCATTTTAGTTTTATTTCCCCGGGTGCCATTTTTATCGACGCGCGAGTGGTACAGCTTAGCTATATCCCGTCGCTGTAAGATTGTTCCGGGATTCCTTGAGGATACGTGTCTCCCCGGTTTTCTTAGGCCGAACAGAGGGTTGAACGGACCTACGGAACAGCGGGGTATGGCAGCTGTCTTTGGGTCGCTCGACTCTCGTATAGGCCGTGCGGCGTTTGCTCTCCAACATGGAGGGTGCGTACGAACGGAATCGCATGCGTGTATAACGGGGCGAATATCCCGCAAGCATCGTACCGCTGGGAGATTCTCTGCTCTCGGATCGCTCGTAAACACCCACCGCCGAGTGAAGTAACTCGGGAACGTTTCGTACGTCTTAGGATTGGCCCTCGAGATTTATCGCTCCGTAACTGCTGAGGGAGTCGAGACTCGAAGCTCTCTCGCCCCTTTCTCTCGGTCAACTATCCGTAAAGTTTACTCGAGTCGAACGAAACGAGACGAAAAGTTTTACCCTATCCTCTCCCTCCCCACTCTTCCCTTACCCCGCCCACCCCCACCCCCACCCCACCACCACCTCCGAAGACCGGATATCGCGCCGTTCATCCCCACGAGTATAAAATTAACCGAGAGGATTTAACGAACGAAAGATTTCTCGAAGCTGTCGTCGATTAAACGAGGTATAATGCCGAACGATTTAGATGAGCCGAAACTTACGGTGTTAATATCCTCATTCTCGATAACTACTGAAGCCAAACTTTCGAAGATTGTGATAAATTCAGTTTTTGATACTGCATTTTTTTTTTTTTTTCGAATCACCTGCGCATTTTTATATTTCGATTCTCGCGTAAAAAATAACTCGTCTATAAAAGACATTCTATCAATTGCTGCCTCCCATTTTTTTATTGGTGTTGCGAGTTATTTTCGTTATTATTAATAATTCAATTATTTCGAGTCATTAACAATTCTTCTAAAATAAAAAATTTTCTATCGAACATTTTTTCTAAAATATCGAATGTTTTATCATTTTTTTAACAATATTTTTACGAAAAAATAAAAATATATATCAATAATATTTCAACCAAATTTATAGTTAACATCTATTTATATTATGAATCAATCGACACTTAAAAATGTATCGTATCGGACATCGGAGTTTGTCGTGTCGTATTTCGACGATTTGCGTCTCTGACTCCGCTGTTTATAAATCGGGTGGTACACACAATATGTAGATACGAATCGTACATAAAGATGAGACGTTTCCCGTCTCGTTGATCTCTCATACAGTCCATCCAGTTCTGTCCCTCACTTGCGCCGGTTTCTCTCGAGATGGTTTTACAACGGCATCGTTTTTCGTCGTGATTAATCGATCGATAAATTATTCACGAAATTGTCGGGACAAGTCGTTTTTCATCTTCATTCTTTCTCTCGCTCTCTCCCTCGCGGCATCCACCGCCCCCGGTTCACGAACGACCCTACGTACAGTATACATATATATATATATATATATACATATATATGTATATATACTCCGTAAATTCTCGCTCTATAAAACTCTCGTTCGTCCCTCACGGAAAATTCAACAGGCTTCTCTTTCAACGTTTCTCGTATTTTCACTCGGTTTGTTACCGTACACGTTATTTTCCCTCCCCCTCCGCGCGTTTCGCGATATTAAACGTTTTGAACGAGAGCAATTCCCGAGCATTTGTTTCGCGCGATCGTTTGATAACGAAAGTCACGGGCAGCGGGGAAAATGTCAGAGAGAGAGAGAGAAAGAGAGAAGGAGAGAAAGAGTTATCGAATCACGCGATCAGCGATAAGAACGTTAACGCGCAATAAAATGTCGGACTGGTATATTTTCGACGACGGCAAAGTACACTAAGGCGCGTGTACCCGCGGAACGACCGAAAGCGCCGAGGTAGACGTCTTTATCTGTATATGTTATTTTGACGACTACGATAGCGAGAGTGACGTGTAATCATAAATTCACATATAAATTCGCGTATGATTATTATATTATTATAATGTCTGCGCGGACGCCCGGTGCGCTTGGGAATCGGCGGCGGTTTTGTCCGCACGGAGTTTCTATGAGACGACTATCCGGTGAGGCGTGTTCTCATGTGTGTATATATATATATGTATACAGTTATAGATATAGCGAAATACATATATATATAACGTTTTTACATGTATATACGCACGCAAACGCACGCACACGCACGCAGGCGCACGCAATATATATCGGCGTGTCGTTGTTCGAACGACTCGCATGCACTCGGGAGCTAAACCCTCTTTTCTCTCTCACCGTCCCTTCCCACATCCGGCGAACGTGGCCGCAGCAATCACGAGCGGCGCTCACGTAAACGGACGCACGCGTACGCCTGGCTATTCCGGTCTCCCAGTAGGTCACGCAGTCGTTGAATAATTTCATCGCTTGCATCGTCGTCCCGGGTGGTGCATCGCCATTCATCCGAAACAACAAACGAATTTGTTACTTATATTCTTTTAATCTTTGACTTATATTTCATCGTCAATCGATAAAACTCGACCGGTTAGTCACTTTTCACTTCGCCCGCGATGTTTCGTATAAAAATTTTAAATCAAATATCATCGTTTCACGTAAAATGCGATTAAAGAATTTTTCAAATTATCTTTACAAATTTATTCGACTTTCTTTTTTTGTAGTTAAAACTTTGAGTTTTAAATATTCGTCAGTTGCCAAAGTCGGCGATGAAAGAGTTAATCAAATATGTCGATAAATTTGAACGAATGGGAAAAAAAAAAGAAATTTATGAATTGCACGACGGCAGGGGGCGCGTCGAGGGAATAAAAAATTTAATCAGGTCGCAAGAGTTGAGAGACCTTTTTTTTTTTTTTTTTTTTAACTCCGTTCTTTTTTTCTGCTTTCACTCTCGTCGTATAACACGCGTTAAGATTAATAATTAAATTATTCGAGACGAGGAAGGAGAGAAGTCGGCGAGTTTGTTGCGCTCGTGTGGTCGTCAGTGACTCTCGGAGTCTCGCGAGTAGAACCACCGGGAATCTTGCATGTCTCGCCGATATCTCGCGTCCTCAATTAGCCTAATTAACCGCGCGGCAGACCCGCGTTCACGCACTCTGTCGAGAGATCACTTCGTCATTCTACGCGTCTGACTCGCGACAAAACAGACGCCGCCCTCCGCGACGTCAAAAGGTTTTGTGTTCAAATGAAAATTTCACGACAACGCCGAACAATTAGAGTCACGAGTCTTCGGAAGGAATACAAATGGAGAAAGGAAAGTCGAGGAAATATATCGGTTTTGATCGGTCGTCGCCTGACGGGCGTTTATTTACTACCGTAGACGTGTGGCGCAATAGCGAACGGGGAGCTTCGACTTCTCATTCGATGGTATTATTATCCTCGTGTTGACTTCGTTCGAGAGCCGATACACGCAACCGACGCACTTGCATAATCGTAAACAGAACGACGTGTCTTTTGCATGCGCATCGTGAAAAATTTATTTCACAAATATCAGTCAAAAAACTATAAATATTAAAAAAATATCATTCCTCTCGATACTCTCGGAATCGGCAAAAATCGAAAAAAAAAAAAAAAAAAAAAAAAAAAAAAAAAAAAAAAATCGGCAAAAAATTGTCACAAGCAGACCTTCGAGTCCCGTTTCTTCGATGGCACGGAAAACAATTAATCACGAACATTCGCGTCCTTCGGCCAAACAAAAAAAAAAGGTAAGGCTCACTTCCGGCATCGAGTATCCAACAAATTACAATAACGATCTCTGGCAAAACATTGTACAATAAAATTTCCTAAAGATAATTAACATTTTTACGAGTCTTTGACGATTGCCGATAAATATTCTCGATGATTATTGCCGATCGAGACTTTCGACGATAATTAAATTAATTAATTTAATTCGCATCGGTTCGCTGTTTAATGTGTTTATTAGATATTAACTTTGGGCGATAGAGTGGGATGGCTTCGATCATCCACTGGGTTCGGTCGTGTCGAGGAGCTCTAAAGCGCAGCTAAGCGGAAAGCGAAGCCCGTGATTTGTAGGTCGGTTCGATCGTATTATACGTTGTGCTCAGTTACGTAATCCGGGCGCGTGTCGCTCCGTTCGACCATTTGTCCTCCTCCTCGATATACCTCCTCTCGCACCGCTTCGTTCTGTCTCTGGTCTGTTCTACGTACACATTCCTCTCTCCGGCTATTCTTTTCTCGCTCTGTTCTTCTGTCCGTCCATCAGGGCGCCTCTAATACAGCTTCGCGAGTATCGTAATGCGAGCGAGCGAGAGATTACCGCGCTACAACGCTTCTATATATCTATATATCCATATCTACGTATCGTCGTTGTCGTTTCTATCTGCGTCGCCGGTCAATGCGTATACACATATATAATACAGATATTAATCCATCTGTGTTAGTGTCCGTACACTGCCGCTAGATTATAGGTTCGGTCAGGTTAGTCTCTCGAGTCTCTTCGCGAGTGCGTCGCGGCGCCCGATCAACCGTGCATCGTTTCAAGGTCCGCGGAAGATCATACTTTACCGATCGTGTACACAAGATTGTGCACACAATTCTACTCCATGAAATTCATACGTTAAAAAAAAAAAAAAAAAAAAAAAATCCGCGTCTTTCGCAATTTTTTATTTCTTTTTTTTTTTTTTATCGTAAACGTAAAAAGAAACCTCGAAAAGTTAGACGAGTGATTTAAAAAAAAAAAAGAGGTAGGTCGAGGATCGAACGATCTCCTCGACAGGGTCGCCGTTCGTTCGCAAGTTTTTTTTTTCAAGGCTCGCGGAAGATCGCGCTTCAGTTACTCCGACGCAGCGGTGTAAAGCTACGGCTAGCATGCCGACCGTTCCATAATTACTTTCATAGACGTTCGAGGTCAACAACGACGCGAAGCCCGACTCGACTCCGGGCTCTTTGCTGATCGACGTCGAGACTCGATTCGTTGGACCCTCCGAGAATTCTATATACTTCTACATAGCGTAACGTACACAATTCTATGCAGAGCTCCGTTGCATTAAAATGCGATTTTGGCTCATAGAAGGTCATTAGCGATTCTTCGAAATGAATTCGCAGTCTAGTCGAATAATTAGGCAGCGTAGGAAAAAAAAAAAAAAAAAGCAATATAATAACCGCGTACGTCGTAGCCTGAGGATATTTTGATGGCAATTTCTTCGCTGGCGTTCGCAGATAGTGTTCTCGAAGAGAATTTATTTATAAATTCATCGAACGATCGAGAAGGATGCGGGATACGATTTTTTTTTTTTTTTTTTTCGAATTCAAGGCCATTCCGGTGTCGAATTTACGCTTTTAGGCTAAAAGTAGTTATAACCGTGTCGTATATCGCAAGTTTTACCTTCACATACATATATATGTATATATACGTATAAGTTCACCTAATATACGCTCAGTCACGCTATCGTTCGAAACCCCGAGCCGCGCTATCGATCGTCAAGGTCAATAATGTATCCCGAGACCTGCGCGGCCTCTATTATCGTTCAGCACGTTATTGGTGGATCAGTAGTCACGGCAGACATCTTCGAGTCCCCGGCGATATCGGTCCTCTTCCGGTTTCTCGATCATCGGTGCTTCCGCTCATCCCAACCCTCGAGATTCCTGTTCTTCGCTATATGTATGACTTTCCAAATCACTGGTTTACTTTGCCGAGCGATATCTTCTGTCTCGGGACGCGTCTCACTGAAATCTGTAGTCCGTAGTGAAAAATTATTCATTCGCGACTTCTCCGAAAAAAAAAAAAAAAAAAAACGAGAAAAATTCATCAAATATAATTTTTGCGCGTCAAGCAACTTTTTAATATTTAAAAAACGGAATAAACGCTTCGATAAATCAATCGCTTACGTCACAACTCATAGCATTGAAACTCCGACCGGTTATCGATTTAAATAAAACAACGATAAAAAAAAAACGAATGAAGTACAATAATTTCATAGCTCGATAAACAAACAAACGAAGACCCAACATTCGATTTTAGTTCGACTTCCATTGGCGAAGAGAAAATTGCAAATTTCTTACGACGTGCAAATATTGACAATGTACCGTAATAATTTTTAACGCGTACTTTGCTCGTATTCTTCGCTTGACCTTCGCTTTGCACGAGAGCTCTGTAATCGCTTCGCGAAACTCATAACTCGCTCGAGTTCAACTTATCTCGCGCACAGTCTCTTTGCTTTCGTAAATACTTCGTCGCGTACGATGAAGAAGACGAGTCAAGCGTGTTTTCCGCGCATGAGTTGTCTATAGATATTTAACGCACGTAGCGATGTCCACGCGCCTCCTCTTCGCCGGCCGCCTCACGCCTCGCGGCTCCTCTTTCGCTATGTATTTTTTTTTTATTTTTCTTTTATACGGATACATGGACTGCGTATCCGCATCTGGAGACTCGTGTGTGCATAAGGTATAACCACACTAAGTACAGTCGAGTGTGTTACTCGACACTCATTAGGTGTGATATAACAAACACTCCGAGAGTAAGTGATCCCCTGAATTATCGCTCATATTATTATTCACTCAAATATCTGTACATTCATATCTTATACTTTACTATTTGATTGAATTCGATACATTTGCGTTCGAGAGCTTCTCATTACCACGCGTTTTCTTCGGGTCGAAGATTTTTCCATGAAATTCACACCGACTACGAAACATTACGAAGTTATTTGAACTTTCTGACTATCGACTAACGAACTATGTAACTTCGTATTCTTTGCATCCGCCCTTCTAAATGACGAAATATCGAGCTGAGGTTGAGATAGGCATTGGTTCGATATTTTTTTTTTTTCCTCTAATATTAGAGTTCATCTGTTATTCTCACATTTCTTTCCGTATTGAAATTCTTCGATCGTATTTATACCTCTTACGCAATACTTCTCGTGATTGTTTGAAATTTCCTGCAGCCGGTCGAAGAACGTTGTAACTGCGCAGAATTTTCGTCTGCCTTTGGCTAAAACTAAAAAAAAAAAAAAAAAAAATATACCGTAACTGAGGTCGAGACAGATTTTTGCGAAATAAGCTTTCGGCGATTAGTACCGCACCGCTGTCTGTAAGAGAGATAACGAAAACTCGATACACAAAACCATTCGGTCGAACGACGAAATAATTTCGCGCGAGCGGATGCGCCTCGGCTGTGTATATACTTTCTGTCTGTAGCGAAATTTCGGGTATAGTACCGGTATACGATATACGGAAAACGGGTTAACATCCGAATCGCGGCAACGTACATATGTACACATTCGGTACGAAATCCCCCGGTTACGCGTTCGCCGCACGCTCGACAAAGTCGAATCGCCGGCGAACCGAGAAGAGAGAATGAGAGAGGGAGTTACTCGCTCACTCGGCGATCTGTCAATATGCGTAGGTGTTCGATATCCACACTCAGGTATCACTCTGTCCGCGTGTATCTACCGCGGTATATACAACCCTCATGCCGCGAGGTTTATATCTCGTTAACGCACCGGCCCAACGGGCGTCCAGTTACAAACTATTCTCCGGCGCTTCAACTATAGACTAACAGACAGATATACCCGAAATTCTAATGGTTATTACACAAACATCGCGCAAGAGATAATTATTCAGAACCGTAATAGAACTCTCATCGCAACATTTCGCGATCACAAAGAACCGAAGAAAAAAAAAAAAAAAAAAGAAACATCTGTGTCTACCTGACGTGAGATTGACGTCACGACGATTTAAATTTCGATGAAAAATAATTGCTTAAACAAGATTTATCGCAGCTGTTTTTCTTAAATTTGGCTTCGTTTGCTCCGACGAAGTATCCAAATGAAGTTCGGGAGGACAGACGATTTTTTTTGTCTCGAAAAACATTTTTTACGTAAATCCAATTTTTTTCGATTAAATTTACGATATTGATAGAAAAAACACATTTTTTCGGCATTAATTGTCCGATTGAAAAAAAAAATGGATGATTCGTGATTCCTTTGCTTTTGTATCGAATTATAATGTGAATTATACAACGGGAATCCCTTTAGCGGATTTGCTAAAGAATTTATTGGCTTTCGGTATATTGCCGAAGAAAGGTTGTCGGGGGGGTCATCGTTTCTGCTTCGTTCGAGGCAATTCCATTCACGATTATTCGAAGTACATTGCAAAAGTATGTTCGCGGCTGAGGCCCGAGAGCTGTTCCCAATTGGGCGGCACTGCGAGGGTGTTAGAGGGTTCGAGAAAACGGCGAGAGAACCTTCACTTTTCTTGCACGAGGCACCCTTACATAATTCAAGTCGATTCTCTCCCCTCGTCGTGGCGTTCTCGCGCGCCGAGGGTCAGGCGTCGCGCGATGAATCCTGAGAAGGCACACGCGGGGTGTATACTATCCAAGAAAGGCGCATAGTCGAGACTCGGATGTCCTCGAAGGATTCGCGTTGAGCTTCCATCGCGGAGGATCGTATCATTTCTCTCGCACCATCACACGCACACGTAGTCTCCTACTCTCGTCCCTTCAATCTTTACGCTGTATAAGTCCCTTTTTCGCCTTTTTCATCTCGTCGCAACATTCTCACGACCCGAAAACAAACACTTTTGCGTCTCGCGACATCGAGACTTCCGAAACTCGAAAGAAACGATATCGCTTTCCCGATAAATTAATTCTATTTCGAAAGATAAATCTTTTTCAATCTCTCAACGTTCTCCACTTCATCTTCGTCATTCTATTATTATTCGACCTATGAAACCCGCGTTTTCCTCCAATTATTTGCGATTTCGAAGTAATAATAATCCGTTGAGGACACTTTATTTTTTACAAGTGTAAGAAAAAAATTAGATTAGGTCTTTTTTTTTCTGTCTTATCTATAATAAACTGCTACTCGGAGAAGTTGCCGCGACCAAGTGGTAATCAATTTTGCAGCATACTTTGCATATTGCTCGTTAAAGAGTTGAAGAACTTCGTCGTTTTTTTTTGTTTATATCTTCGCTGGTAAGTAGGCGACCTTTTGAACCCTCGCGTCCAAGTTCTCGACAGCCTATTCGTCTGGATACATATATCAGCATGCATAGCCGTACCTATACATAGATCGTCATATCCATAGCTATAGATCGAAGCGATATTGCAATAACGCACCGAGCCGCTCGTTCACGCGGACAACTACAAGCCGCGGTATCATCGTCGTGCGAGGGTTCGCGCTTCTCCATACTCCATAATACCAACACATTTATGCATACGGTAGGTAGAAGCTGCGCAGCGGTAGCAGCAGGCAGCACAGAGTTACGTGAGCCCCGTGGTATTTAGCGTAATTTATTAAGCCACTCGGGGGCACTAGACAGCTTTGACTGTAGCGAGTGGTTTGCCGCTGGTCTGGTGTAGCGGCACACCGGGGTTAGTTGGAGGGAGGAGATCGAGCGCAGTTTTAGCGGGAATGCAAGTCGAGAGACCGGTTGCCGCGGGAGTGAGCGAGAAAACGGCAAGTTCACGAGGGGCAAAAAGATATATATCGAAGACGAAGGCGAGAAAATCCAATGGTTTCGAAGGAGAGAAAGCGAGTGAGAAAATCGCAATGCAAAAGGGCGCGGGGGCGTAAAGCGAGGATGCGAAACAGATGAAGAGAGAAACTGTTCGAGGGATGATATACATATAGATAAAGGTGCGCGTAAGCGAGAGAAGCCAAAGAGTCTTGGGGCGCAAAGCGGGATAGGTATAGAGATGAGAATGAACGGAGAAAATGTACGAGAGAAATTGCTGGTGGAAAAGAGAGAAAATGGGGGGTTGGAAGAGCACAGACGCGAAGAGGGAACGAACGAGGGAGAGTCGCGTAGACGCTACAGCGGGTTGGGGGTGAGTCTACGGTGAAACGGCCAACACACTCGTGGATTTCACACAAACAGTCGGGAAGCTCGGGTGGGCGAACTGACGACGAGACTGCTACTACTACTACTACTATTACTACTATTACTACTGCTACTACTACAGTTCCACGAGTCTCCCAACTCTCCTGTTCTCTCGGCGCGGCATTACGAGAGAAGGAGCGAGAGAGAGAGAGTCAGAGGCTGGCATGAAGGGTCCGGGGGTTTAGCCCGGGGGGGATGGAATCAATACCGGTGTGTGAGGAGGGTGGGTGGGATAATGCGGTGGCTTGACGAGAGTCGTACGCCAACCTCCCGATGGTAGCGGCATGCGGGAAAGAGAAAGATGCACGGAGAGACGACAGAGAAAAAGAGAAAAAAAAAAAAGAGAAACGAGAAATAAGAACGGAATAAAATAAACGATGGAATGAGAAAGAGAGAGAGAAAGATAAGAGAAAGAGGTCGTCACTCTTGGTTCTTTCTCATTTTCTTTTTCGTTTCCTTGCTTCGCGTGCACATATATAAACAGTACTTTTTTTCACATTCGTGTATATTTATCTCACTCCATCTTGGTTTTAGGTGGCGAAGTTTAATTTTATGGGGTTGTAATTGTGTGCAATTTTTTGTTGCTTCGTCGTTTTTTTTTTTTTTTTTTTTTTTTTTTAGAAGTTATGAGGGAGAATGTCATAGAATTACTTTTTTTTTCGTTCTTTCAGTCGCGATCTTTTGGAGCGCACATACCTTACTGCTTGCCCTTTATATTGTACCGCGTTTTCCTTTCCTACGTTACAAGGAGAGTCCCTTTTTCACGTGGTTGCTCGCGTGGCCTACGTTAGTCTACGGTTAAACCCGAGAAATAAACAACGCACCGCCACTGGCTGTGCCGCCCCGGTTCTCCTCTCCGTCTGCTAACTCAGGCTTTATGGGCTACTCGCTCGTGGCACACAAGCCCTCCCTGTGTGGCGCAATGTTCTTCTCTACCCACTTCTATCTGTATACGTACCTCTACGTCTCGTGCACTCGCGTTCGTGGCTACGCGACCTTTATTCATTCCTCCATCGTTTTGTCGTGCTATATCCCAGGCGCCTGCAGTTACGTACTGCGACGCGATTCTTCTTTCGCACAGTCGATAGGCGGTTCTTCTGGGGTTTTACCACTGGATATACCAGATGAATGATCGATTTTCGCGGAAACCTATCGCTATTGCATAATATGCGACGACCTACTGAACTCCAACTATTTTTTTTTTTTTTTTTTTTTTTTTTTTTTTTTTCAGTTACTACGTTGTGTCGATTTAATAGATTTATAGGGTCAGTCGCAGAGACAAAGTTTCGTATTTCACCGCTACGCGCGCTCGGAAATATAATTGTGACGTCATGGGTTTCATTGTGAAGATAACTGAAAGGAGATTTTTTCGATTTACACAACTTAACACGATCCGCTTGAGTTAATCGACATAGAGTCGTTTAAAATATTAAATACGAGATAAAATGAGAATCGTTAATTTTTTTTTCTTTTTTTTTTGTTAACAAAGTATTAAGTTTTTATTTTTAGATTCACTTAAAGTCCGTCATTGATACGATTTTTGCGGGATAATCTATACATAGTTTGTATATAGTATCGTCTTGAATATTAAAAAAACGGATTTTTTGGCAAAAATACGAACCACCGAAATTCGCGATCGTAAAATTCGGTACGTCACAGTCTTTGCCGCAAAAAAATGACTCGAAAAATAATTTTACAAACATTTTAGCATCTCCTGACCGAAAAAAGGACTGTTGTAGTAAAGAAATTGTATTAAGAAAAAAAAAGCGGAACAAGAAATAATAATTCGCGTATTATGCTCGCGACATTTATTCGTCATTGGGTCTGGGAATCTCCCGACTGCAGTACGCAGTCTGAAGTGAGTCATTGATTTTGTCGTGAGAAAAAAAAAGAATGGCTGTGATAATTCGATATCTGAATAAAGTAGTGGTAAACTCTTTCAAAGCTCTTTGTCTCTGCAAATGAATGCATATTTTTCATAATTCATCGTCTGAAGCACACTGCATGATTCACAGGACTAATGTATCAATTTTTGTAAACGCATATCAAGTCGTTTCGATAAATATACATGACAACGAAATCAGGAAAAAAAAATTACGAAGCTTCAGTGAAACTCATAATTTCCGTCTTTTAACCTGACGGACAGTCGGGGGTTGGAAAAAAATGTAACACGATAGTTTCACACCGATCGCAGCGCCGTCGTTAGGAATATTATTAATTGGACAAAATGCTAAATGTAAATTGCCTTCGGGTTCCCTATTCTGCGGGGCAGAGGGTTGAGTAGAACAGCAGTGGGGAAAGGTGGCGGCACAGGCGTGGATAGAGGTTGGCGACGCGACGGTTATAGGCGACAAGGAGGGCGATGGGGAAACTAACGCGCTAAACCCACCCCTTCACTTTGACCGCATCACTGCTCTCTCTGCATCGCGTGCACCCTGAATCTATACCGATGGTGGTGCATCCTGCTACTGGTGGTGGAAAGGGATGAGGTACATCGGACCATCCCCTATACGTTATGGGTGGTAGGAATAGAGGAGATATAGAGTAGCGTTCGGAGGGTGCATCGCCACGGTGGACCGATGCCAAGGGGCACGATTAATTAACCTCTCGTGCCCATCTGGTTCCTTCGCGCGGCGAACGCGACGACCAGGACCACTCGACTCTACATACAATACGTAATATCTCCGTACTTCCTATTCAATAGTTCGTTCCCCAAATGGCCACTTCTGTACAGCTGTAACTTTTAACTTTCATAGAAACCACTGCGCGTCTCGATAAATCTTGAAACTTGTAACAAGAAATAAATATACACTCCTCGGTACATTGCATTTTATAGACTCCATACATCGAGAAAATACAGAGTTGAATATAGAGATTTTTTTTTTTTTCAAATCTCTCCGTTTCTTTTTCAATTTCCGAAAAAAAAGAAAAAAGAAATGAGATTTCGCGAGGCAGACGCGCGATCCACCCCGAGTCTGTCGCGGTACTTGTGTTTCCTTCGCTTATTTTTTTTTTCTTCGTCTCCCCTGCCTCATTTTTTCGCCATTCTTCTTTTTATTTTTCATTTTTTTTTCTTTTCGTTACTGTTTTTTTTTTTGCGGCTTCCGTCGTTTCTCGCTTCGCTGGATGGCGGCTGGTCTGATAAAACGTTAGCGTTCCCTTTTTCTCTTCTTCCTCTTTCTCCTGGCGTTTCGTGTCTCGCGAGGGAGGTTTCTCGTTTCTGTACTCCTCTCGGTTGCTGCAGCGGCGCGGGTAGGAAGGGTAGGTAGGTAGCTTGATGTCGTATTTAACACAGGAGAACGTCGAGTCAGACCGTCGAGCCTCGATATTTCCCGCTTCGCTCGGCAAGTATATACCCGGCGCGCACGACTGTCGGAGAATTGTGGAATGGCGGCGAGAATATCGCCCGCTACGAATAGCGATAAAGAGAAAGATAAAGAGAGAGAAAAGATTTTGTTGCAGTTGCCCGCGAGCGGTGGGCATGCAGAAGCCGCAAGTAACAATAACTATGATAATAACGAACCGAGAGTGCGGGTGGACGACATTGGCCGCCTCACTCGCTTCCTCTCCCTCTTCCGACTCGTTTTCCCCGTTTTATTTGCAAACCAAAAGGATTTCCCCAGTTTGCCGCAACAGCAGCAGTTGGGGAGAAACCAGAACCCAACGCTCTCGCTGGCGTAGTAATTAGATTCACTCACTTGGTAGACCGCGCCTCTCCTCTCTCCAGTGGCGGTACACAAACCGAGGATTTGTTTAAAGTATTTAACACCATTAGACTTTACACCGTTCTCGGGCGACAGAGAAACGACGATGGGGGTGCGGAGGGTGGAGTCACTCGTGTAATAAAGAGGATTTGTTAGGTATTACAACGCATCGCATCAGCCGGAGTTTGATATCCGCTATAGTCGTTATATATTCCTGCGTCGAGTGAAATTCCCGAAATAACTTGGTGTATAGTATATATGACATTCGTCGAGGTATGAGAAGAGATTCCACGAACGATGAGTCGCTCTCCGCTATTTCTGTACTCCCAGCCAGCTAAATACGGCGATTCCATCGCCACCGCGAATGTTTGTTTTCACTATTAATTTGCGTATATTGGCGACAGCCATTGTTGCAATGGCAAACACGGTCACCGCGGGAGATATTTGAATACACGTATACCACCTTACGATGTATTATTAAAAAAAAAGTGTTATTCTTATTTTTCGCAATATAATTCGATGTTTTTTTCCATTACTCATTATCTATTACAAAATTGTGTAAAGTAGTTAAAACGTCACTACAGCTTAAGTTCGTGAAAAAAAAAAAAAAAAAATTTAAGATTTTTCTCTTTTGCGAGAATATCGAATCAGATGATATCATTGGGTCAATTTTTTAGCGTTTTTTTGTTTGCTGCTCAGCCGTTAAGTTTTGCCTCGAGAACACCATTTTTCGGGTCCATCTTCCATCTCAATGTCGAACAAAAGTCTATTTATGTTCCTTACAAACATATATTTCGCCAATCGTTCTCTTTTCGAAAGCTTTTCACGTCATATTACCGATTTTGGGGAAAAACGATGAGTAATCTCTCACGTCGTTTTTTGTTTTATTACAGTAGAAAAAAAAGGGATAAAAAGGTAGAAGAGACTCGAACCGAACGGTCGACGTCCTCGACCTTCGACCCCCGTGTGCCCGGGTGATGATCCTCCCCGACGAGGCCAATGTACGAAAAAATGACTACGCAAGCTTAGCGTGATCGAGCGCGACTCAATTTTTTTCTTTTCTTGCCGTTCTCCCACTCCCATTCCTCATTCTCTCGGGCATAATTCTATCTATATACGCACATATATATATACGTATATATATGTATAGTCAGACATACACTATAGACATACAATGAGCACCTTTGCCTCTTTTCTCTGCGGTTATACAGACGTCTGGTGTCTAGGGGTTGCGCAAGGATACCATCGGAACACAGGGGTTGGAGGGCGGGTTGTGGCGCGCGCGTACGAAACAGGGTGAACGAAAAAACACTGCGAACTCTCTTCGCGACTGCGAGGAATAAATAAAGAGAACAGAGGAGAGTTAGAGCGAAGGAAGAATTGAGAAGAAAGGAGAGGGATGTAGCGCCGTAAGTTAGACGAAGATAATATGTTCAACGCTCGGCGGAGACGCGGAGGAGCGACAGGAGCACCAGTCGGTTGGGAATAAAGTTGCGTTAGTTTTGGTGTAAACGGGTGAAACGGGAAGCAGACTTGAGGGCAAAGAGGGAGACGGAGCTTTTGGTCGTGCGAGCGGGCTGATGGAAGAAGAAGAAGAAACAGCGATGGTAGAGAGAAAGGGAGGGGGAGGACTCGAGTCTCGTTGAATAGATACGAAAATGGGATGGATATAGAATGGGAAAGAGTAAGAGAACGTCGGTGGCAAAGGAAGAGCGGGGTAACTCGACGGAAGTTGCGGGGGTTGAGAACGGCGACGACGACGAAGCTGCGACGACTATCGGAGGGTGGAAAATAATCGTGGATGAGTGGATGGCTATGGATGGACCCGGTTCTTCCAGCAACGGGTTTTTTTTTTTTTTTCATTCTTTCTCTCGCCTTCTCAATCTCTCCTCTTATTCTCGGTCTTTCCCTCATTTTTTCTTTTCTCCCTTTTATTCTCGTACCCGCGCACGACACTCTTCTTCTATCTCTGCACGGCGAATGATTAGAAAGCTCGTCACTTTGAGATCCGCCCTCGCAGCCGACAACGCCGGGCGCATCTTCTCTTTCTTCTCTACACATCAGCAGAGAACCTCGGCACTTTTTTTTTTTCTTCGTGTCTCTCACTCGCTGTCTTATTCTTATTTTTCAACGATATTTCTCTTATCCACGGTGAGACCAAGTGGAAATGCCTCATCGACCTTGTCGCTCCGCGAGGTCTTTTCCATCGTATCTCTATCACCTCGCTCTCTCGCGTCCTCGTTCCCGAATGATTAATAAGCTCCTCGACACCTTCAGACGCTCTCGACGACAATGACGACCGACGCCCAGACGTTATAATTTGCATTTGTCAAGCAGCGCGATTGTTCTATTTGGAAATGATACATTGTGCGCGAGAATCAAGCAGAGTCAGTCGCCGACAAAAGTGAAACACCATTGAGAAATTTTCATTGTTTCGCGGATATACGTGACTTAATTAACCAGTTTTTTCTTTGAAGAAAAAAAAATGCATACGATCGTTATCGATAATCTACTTTTTCTTTTGATTAAATTGAAACTTACCGACGCGCCAAATTATAAAAAAAAAAAATTCGTACAACTTTTTTTTTTTATTTACGAATAAAGTGAAATACTTTCGAAGTGATTTTTTTTTACTTTTCGTTGATAAATTTTTCCAATTTCGAGTGCTGTAGCGTATTTTCGAATCAACGAATAATCGAGTAGTTAAAAAGCGGCGTAACAAGCAATAGGGCAATGAACTTTTTTATGTAAATATATATGTATATACGAAAATGTATATATATATATATTTGTCTCTGTCTATCGCACTCGTGAACTCCAACCTCGTCCACCTTTTCTCCTCGAACGAGTCGACGCTTAACGAAAATTTTGCATGCAACCCCCGGGTACGAAGTGAGGGACGAACAGAATTGAGGGTAGAGGTGAAGAAGTGAACGAGCGAACGAGAGAGAGTCGCAGGGAGAGTTTGCCGGCTCTCCGGGAGACCCAACGATGCGAGGCACGTACGTTTTAAAATGTAAAGGAGGCGGAGGGTTGTTGCTGTATGCTGTATGCTGCTCCCGCTGGAAGCTCTGGTATACCAGTGCTTCTGCCTGCTGCACGTACGGTACAACGGGGATGGGAGAGACGCCGGCAGTCACTGAGGCATATATTCACTAACTCTCAACCCCCTCTTTTCCCATTCTCTTTATCCCCATATCTCTCTCTCTCTCTCTCTCTCGACCTCGAGGCAAAAACTCTCGTTCGTTTCTTTTCGATAAAACGATTAAATTCCCCGTGTGTGACCACGTGAAATAATCGGCTGTACGATAAAAATAACATCGTACATCGTCTAGTAACGATTTTCCTCCCCCGTTCTCTTTAGTCATACATTGAATATCCATTAATCGATTCACACGATTGTATGCGCTTTTAATGAATCCGTCAAATTATTTCGCCGGAAGTAAAATCGGCATACGTGAAAAACATTTTCGGATGCGCCGGAAATATACAAAATTTATATTAAATCGATAAATTTCGAGAGCTTAACACAGATTTCGATGCAGTTATGAGAATTGTGTTCCCTCTGACGAATATATATTTTCGTCGGATTGCTAAACGGATTATAAAAAAAATTCGCGTAATAAAACATATTAATAAAAAATTTTTTATTCAAAGGATAAAAAAATGTGTTTGTGTACTTTAAATCTGACGGTTTAAATAAAAAACTTTTTTTCGCATTTCAATCTTTGTTTACATTATTACGTAATGTAATCTGAGGTCTAAGTCCTCCATTTAGACGTCGGGTGTTAAGTGGTCTATATAAAATTAGTGGATAATCGCATTCGTTAAGAAATTAAAAAATTTCAACTTCAAGAGATAAAAAAAAAGCGTTCGTAAATTTTGAATCCGACTCTTTATAATAAAGTTTTCCTCGTATTTCAGACCCTTCTATATTAGTATAGTACTCGTAACATGTAACTCGTTATCCTTAGATATAATCTTTCGCGTCGAGTCCCAAAGCGTTGACGAGATTTCCTCGACTCGCAAACGCGAACGATGTTCATCTCGTTCCCTGTTAGTCCGAGCTGCTCGCTAATGAAACGCTAATTGACGTTTCACTCGGAAGGCCCCCCCTGCGCTCGGGCGCTCGCGCGCGAAACGCCTTGCGGGATATCCGCGGCTAACGCTTAGCCCAAGCTGCTCTTTACGCTCCATCTCTTCTTCGCGTATATCTATATATCTTTAGTCGTGTGTCCATCTCCCTTCCTCTCCAACGTTACATCTCCGTTACTCTTTGTCACTCTCCTGTCTACCTTCCTCACTCGCTTCGCTCGCTCGCCTCAAACCTCCTTCCCTCGGGACCTTGACTCGCGCGTGATTAATTACCGCGCGCGCCCCGTGCACGCCAGGCAGCTTCCTCGTGATCGAGCGTAAATGCATACATATACCGAGCGGGGCATTCGCGAAACCGGGCCAACTCTGCGCCACGCTCTCGCGCACGTGCACCCAAGTGCACCCAGACCTCTGGTTAGGTGCGTTTGCAACCGGCTTCGCAGGTGCGATGTGCGGCGATTTCAACGATCCCAACGAAGAGGAAACATCGCGGAGTTGAGGGACCGCCCTCTCCGCCCTTGACGTCGCTTGTCAACGGGAATTAGAAATATCAGCTACTACCTCTCGTCACCGTTATTCCGCTACCTATATATATGTACCTCGACCGAGCCGCGTGTCCTGTTTGACTGCATATTCACCCGCATATTATAATATCCAAACAGACATCGTGATTGATGGATTTTCAAACGGTATACTCCGCGAAATAACTTAAACGGCTGGGATATCGAGGTTCGTTAAAATCTCAAGTGGAAAATCGTAATTCGAGGCTTTCGCTCAATTTTTCATTCCGCGCCTTGGAATCCCCGGGGTCTCGTTTTTCCGAGAATTTCAACGAATTTTTGGAAATAAATATAATTTTATTGATTCGATTTTTTTTATTGATGTTTCAAAGTTACTTCCGAATTGCTGCCTTCGATTTATAACCCGCTGCTCGGGCGCTGAAAGCATTCGTCGATTAAATGAGTCGTCAGATTTACCACCCACTCGTGTTAAGATTCTGGTCATCGATTGGCCTTTGGATATTTCGGTTGATATGACGAATCACCGCTCCCTTTTGTTTTCCACAAATATCTTGGGATACTTTGCCATTTATTTATTAATATTTTTCCCGTTCTTTGTTCGAGTAATCGACGTTAACCATTTTCTATTGTGCGACGAACCCTCTTCGTCATCCGAAGATACGTTTCAAAGCGTCGACGGCGTCTCGACGCGACATTCAAGAGGCTATGTCGGTGGATAAAACCTCAGCGCGCGCGATCGAGTCTCGAAATAAATAGCGATAGGGAAAACGCGACGTTCGCGTGCACAAAAGAGAGAGTTAGCGAGGCCCGGCGGGTTCAACGGTTAGTGGAAATTTGCCGTGTAGTAGTGAGTCGAAGTAACACCGGTAAATTATTTGTATTACCAAACGTGTGGGCAATACATACACATTCCGCACTCCACACATGCAACGCAGAGATCCACACACAACTCGGTACTCTCGGGCTCACTGTTCCTCGGTTCACCGGGCTTTTTTTTCTCTCTTTTTGCCTCCTTACACCGCCGCGATCCGTTCCTCTTTCATTTGCCGCAACGGTAAGCAAATGAGCCGCGAAACCGGCCAAAGGAAAAGATAAAGGGTAAAGCTAAAGAGAGCGCAGCCCGGTGTACAGAAGTGGGGTAGGAGAGATAAAATACACGCGTGAACACGACTCCGAACGAGTCAAAGCAAACGTCCACCTCGGCTTTGACTGAAATTGCTCTGGAATTTTTTATTCCCTCGTTTCGTCTCTCTTTTACCCTATCGCATTCCTCTGTTTTGCTTCTCGGCTTTGTCACTGTTTCTCTCGGGATAAAAAAAAAAAAAAAAAAAAAAAAAAAAAAAAAAAAATTGCATCGCTGATAGTTATCTGTAGTCTCGATAATCGGGAGCCTCTCAGCCGCGCACAATTTTTTATCAAATAGATTTGCGAAACACATGCTAAAGAATCTCTTCGCATGCGTTTTGTTACATTCAATGGTATATACGTACTCTATGCTTTTTACGCGTTACTAAATTTCGTTTAACAATGTACGGGTAACAAACGACAGCTGCACGTGCGCTGTATCCGTTGTGTTACCGCGGAACACCCACGTCCAATGACGTGTGCCAAACCGGACGTTTAACGAGTTTGTTGTGTACTATCGCCACTTTCGTTCGCTCGCACGATACTCGATATAGAAGTTGTTTGAACACAATTTTACAGCGATCGAGCTATCGATACAAAATTCGATAGAATATCCATCAAAGTATATACCTTGAGTGATTTGCGTTGAAAATTTCCGTAAAATCTCCATTTTTTTACGAGAATAAAAGAGATGAAATAAAAAAAAAAAAAAAGAACTCGCGAATTTTGTCAGAAAAAAAAAGAAAAAAAAATACGATGGTAAATTTCGAGAAAATACAGAGATTTGCAATTAATATCAAATTTCTATCGATCGCTTTTTTTTAATTCACAGAAGTTAATTACTTAAAATTCTCATTAAAAAAAAAATCCTCGCGTAATCAATGATTTTCGAACTCTAATTTTTCGGCCCTCAACATCAATGATTTCGATTAATTACGAATAATGAGCTTTTGTAAATTAAAAAAAAAATTGCATATTCGTTCGCTGTACCTTCAGTTGCGATTAAAAAAGCAGGTTTACGATATTTATTCTGAATAAACCTGTATACCTATGTAATAGGAAACGAGAGAAGTGTAGTGGGCGTTATTGATTTCGCGTTGCAACGGACGAACTATACATATCGTTGGATACAAAACGTAGCACCCTCTCTCTGCTCAAGCTGCGACTTTTCCTCCGCTCATCCTCGGTACCGTGTGCGACCGAGAATGTTTAAATCTCCCTTCGTCATTCCGCACTGTCGCTACCTCCATCCCCTTTTATCGCTTGTACATCTTGTTCGCGCTATGGAATTTCTCTCTTATTCTAATTTTTTTTTACCTTTTTTTTTTGTCATTCCGCGGCGTTACCGTTTCTGCTGCCCGAGGCGGCTACCGCTGCTTTCTGTTACCCCGCCTCTCCGTCTCCTATCTCACATCTTTTTATTTCATCCTTCTCGGTTTGCTTCTTATTCTCGAGTAAAATTTCATCCACAGTTCTCTGTGGCGTTCACTCGAGACTCGAAGCTACCGCGCGCGCTGCCTCTTCAGCAATGCGAATATATATATCTATACATATACACATATATATATATTATCAAAGGAAACGAAGGAAGCACGCGAAAAGCAAAGAGGTTCGAGGTGAAGATGAGATCGTTGCAGCGCTCTACCAGCATCAATGGTACAGACGGAGAAGCTAACTTCTTCGAGAGCTTCTGTTTCTGCTTCGTCTTCTTCTTCTTCTTCTTCTTGTGTACACATTATAAGAGCTTTGCCCAAATCTTCCGAAGCAAATCCTTCACTCTCTTTCTTGCTACTCTTGCAGTTGTGATTTATCATTCCGTTACCCTTTTTTTATTTTATTTTTTTAAAGAATTATATAAACTTCAGCATGAATCTTCCGGTTCTTGAGATACGAGTGAAATTTGACGATAAAAATGCCTTCATAGAAAAAAAAAAAAGTATTATATGCGAGACGTTGTTTTTCTAAGTTTTCAAAGTTTTTAACCAAACAACGCAAAGATACGCGTTATATCACGGGATATATCCGTGTAGTTTATATATATAAGGCGGATGGATATTATGTACATAGCGCTATGGTAGATAATGGTAGAGAGTTGTTGTTGCAAGTGAACCAAGAAAATCTACACATACACTTTGCAAGATTCTCTGTCTCTACTATCCGAATAACTCTCGTTCCGTTCTCCTGGCTTCCATCCCATCGCATCTTCCCAAGGATTTCGCTGTCTCAGTTTCTATATCTACTCGCGCGAGTCTCGGCAAAGATCTTGAGCGGTGTGCGAGCATAGAGCACACGGGCTTTTGCTCGAATACGCGTCAAGATACCCCGCCTTCCTCCGTGCGGCACCTTTCGCTTCTTCTTCGCCCCTTAGCTCGTTTTTTTTTTCTTCTTCTTCATCTCTATCTCTTCTTCCTCTCTCAGCCAGAGACGCAATCCACGCGATACGGTTTACACGGCGTGTAACACACACGTAAACGTTATATCCTGCTTGCCAACCGCGTCGAAAGGCGAACAAGGAGAATGAAAAGAGTATGAAGTAAGAAGAAGACGAAGAGTACGAGGGGAAGGGGCGGACTTCTTCTCGGTGCGGAGTAACGTAGAACGGGTGTTTTTATATTTCTTGAAGGCTCAGTGCCACAGAACACGCCACAGACGTAGCCGGATCCATTTCTCACGAGTGAAATCTCTCCGAGGGAAGTTGGATAATCCGCCAGGCCGTCAAGTTTGGAATTCAAGAATGTTCCTTCCCGCTACGGAACGCGAAACGCTTGAGCGCATCGTTTATTTCACAAATATGAATTAACTACATCGGATTCTTTTATTCCACGTATAAAATATCAGGGTGCATAAAAATTGTATGCGTTTCATTGTACATTGTTGTTTTTTAGTAGGAAGTCCTCTTACAAAAGTGGCGGTATTGTTAAGCCAAAGAAAAGCCGTAGATTAAAGACCGCAAGCAAAGCTTACGATGAAAAATAAAAGAAAATGAAGAGAGAGATAAATTGCAAAGAGCCCGAGTGCTAATTACGGGTCGCTAAACATTCGCGAAAAACTTAAAGTTTGCAAATGTAGCAATAATAAAAACATAAAACAAAGAGAAATAATGCGAAGTATTATACATTCGTGGCAAAGGTTGGCGATGGAAATTTATAATCGTCGATCGATCTATGAATGAAATAAAATGGAAGACTTTATCAAATAAAAATAGAGAATAAAATACGAAACAAGGTATCTTCAGATAAAAAAAAAAAAAGGATAACATCCATAAAAGCAGATACGGTGCAAATTTGAATGGATCATAGGACTGGAAAAATGTGGCAAGAAAAACTAGTAACTTCGTAAAGTTGAATAATTGACGACGGATGTAAATAGACGGGATACATATACCAAAGGGTTATCTTTGGCCATCCAATTTTCTCGGTGCGATAAAGTTACGTAGGCACGTACCACGCAATAGAGCGGTCGGCAGGAAGCGGGGGAGAGTTCCTTCGAAGGTGAGGTTAGCCGAGGTCGTGACGGACGTGAAAACCCTGACCTGGTCACCGGTTCCACTCCTCTCGTCTCCTCTCGCCTCCTACTACTTCTAGCTACATCGCTATAGGAGGTACTGGTCGCTTGCTCTTTCTTTCTCAGCATCGACTCTCTCGACCGTCGTTTCGTCTAAATCGTTCAAGGCTCCGTTTAGCCAGGCCTGATGGTCGTCGTCGTCGTCGTCCGTCGTCAAAATCGCCGTAGCAGCGAGTAGACGTCTAGCCGACTGCAATTTCGATAGCCCAAGGCATTTCTGTCCCCAGTCTTTCCTTTCTCCTTTCTCAGTCTTTTATTTTTTCTTCCTTTTTTTTTTCACTCCAATGCTCTGGACAAGTCTTCTCCTTCCACCGAAGGATCGGCCTCGATTCTCCGTCTTTACTCCCATTTCACGTCTACCAGATCCACTATGGTACAACAGTCTATATCTCTCAATGAAACGAGTCCCGTGAAACGGCCAGAGTGGCTCTCAGCAAGCGTTAGCAATTTTTATCGATCTTTGTCCGCCTTTTGTTTTTTCTTCATCAAACAAAAACACTCTCGCGATGTCCTAGTGAAAAATATACTGTTGTCAGAGATCTTCCCAATATTGTTGAATACATTCAATAACCCTAATCGTTTATTGATTTTGTTGTTTCAGGTAAATCCCGATGCTCAGGACCGGACAACGCAACAGATACAATCGAAACTTGGCAATTACTCGCTGGTGAAGCATCTGCTAGACGAGCCCAAGCGTTTGATTGGAATTGAGGGAGTACCGGCGAGTCCAGCACCCTCAGGTGTATCGTCGGCTCGTATACCGTCGGCTGCTAGTACCTGCAGAAGTTCGCCGTCGTCGCAGGAGTTCAAAAAGCCCGGAAGCGGACCGAGATCATCCTCGGGCTCAACATCCTCTTCCACAACCTCCACCTCCGCCTCGTCGAGTCATGCCTCGCAGAGAGGTGGATTCGTAAAACCCGCCGACGGTAAACCACCGTACGGCGGTAGAGGTGGATATCCTGGCCAACCGGTCAAACACGGTGGTAACAGCAACGATCATCGGAGCCACGGGCTTCTTCCGGCTAAGGGACCACCGCCTTCGTCCTCCAATTCATCCTCGTCGTCCTCCTCATCCTCAAACACCACCAACACGAATCCCCATACGAGCGCGTCGAGCAACAGTGCCCCCGGCGGCGGTAACCTCGCCACTTCCGGTAACGGCTCTTCCACCGGTACTAACAGCACCACCAATAATCCTGGTAATAATACCAGGGTACACTCGGCCGCTTCCAGACTATCGCGGCTACCCTTAGACAATGTAAGTACATTTACTTTACGATAAACTAACTTTACACAACGAAAAATCAGTAGAATTAAAGTTTCATTTCATTGAGTAGTACACCTTTTGGATTTGCATTGTAAGCAAAAAATAGGATTCCACAATACACGCAATCGAAAAGTCTCGTAGCTTAGAAATATTTTTAAAAATGGTTTAACCTTTAGACTTGTGAAATAGACAAACTTAGAGCATTCCGCAGAAATCCATGCGCAGTTGTATGGCTTTCAAACTTTAAATACGATTTTGCAAGTCTGTTAGGGTTGTAATTTCACAGTTGTTTAAAGTAATTACATTTTTGTAGTTATATGATTAACTAATTTTGAAAAGTAATGGAGAAGCAAACATTTTCCTAAGTATCGATAGTTCTTTTCGAGATTATTTTAAAGGTTTAACCTTCGGTCGTTTAGACTTCAAATGCGATATGTATGTTTGCTGCATTATCGAGATACTTATTTTTCCTCATTGCCACAGAGTTTTTCCACACACCCAGTTGAAGCTTCGAGAGACTTATTGGATTCGAAAAATCTCTTTTCATAGAGAACCCGGGAAATGGGTAGAAGCGCACATGGATTGCCTTTATAAGCGAGAATCGAGCGTTGCGATAAGCCGGGATTGATTCGGCTCGTTACCAGAGTCGCGCGAGCCATTCGTTATCCCTCACGAAATTACTGGCGAGAGGATGGGGAAGAAAGCTTTGGTGAACGAAAGAGAGACAGTTGAAAGCAAAACGAGTGCTTAAGGGAGGTGGAGAGAGTAGAGTATACGAGAGAGGGAAAGAAACAGTATGGGGAAAAGGCAGCGAGGAGAGAAGAGATTCACAGCTAAGCGTTACGCGACTAATGAAAACGATATATCTGTCTCTCGGAGCCTTCAACTCCTATATTTTCTTTCTCGCTGCATTCATCTCTATCTCGTCTTCTCTTTTCTCATTTCATCCCATCTAATCAACCCCTTTCGAAAAACAGGTTGTTCCACACAATTTTCCTCTACTGCGTCAACAGAACGAAAAAAAAAAAAAAAAAAAACCATTGTTCCCGTTCTTTTTTATTCTAACTTTCTTCTATATTGTTACAGGGTACAACTTCCCGGCAAGACGTCATCGAGACTTCCCCAGAGCTGGAGAACATTCTCAAGGTAAATTGTTTCAAAGTTTACGTCTGTTTGCTCGTTAAACTTGTCGAACGTTATTTCCACATGGAGTTATCGGTAAAAAAAAAAAAGAACAAAAAGAAAAAGAGCATTTGTTCGTATCAACGTTTCCGCGAAACATTATTGTCACAAAGTGTACAATCATTTCCGATGCTTGCTCGCCAGTTATGGTAAAGTAACTGAGCGAACTTAAATGAGGGGTTGAAAATTACGATCGATTATCCATCTACGAGGGGTACAAAGCTTCGCGTATGTAGCTACGACTTGCATGCTATACAGCGGTACATATGTGTCGCCGTCTACACACGCGTTTAAAACATAATAGGCACACAAGTTTATCGATCGGCGAAACAACGGCTCGTGTCGCTCGACCGATGACTCACTGATGTAGTAGTAGTAATTCCGTTGCCCTTCTCGTCTCTCGATTCTGTTCTCGTTGCTTCTGTTGGTACACTCTCTCCGGTGTTACTGACAGCGGTTGGACGCACTGGCAACGGAACCGCCACTCCTATGATTCATCTGTCGGCGTAGCTTAACGTCTCTATCTTTATCTACTCGCATCCCTTGTCTCTCTCCACTGCTGTTGCATTCTCTGTCTCGAATGCCAGTGACGCATACGCCTCCGATTCGAGTGAAAAAGGGCCACAGCAGCGCCGCAATAGTGTCGCGTAATCTCGCGTCCCCTTTGGTGTTCCATTTAATTCTTTGGCGCTACACAATTTTATCTTCGGCTCTATTATCAATGTTCAATCGCATGATATTTAGCGCTTAACTTGTTTTCGAATATCGCATCTTAGGCGCTAATCGATATTGCCGACTGATTTAGTTTCATTGACTTCAATTGTTCCGTCAAACGTTTTACACACAAAGGATTTTACCATTTATTTTCGGAAGTTTGAACATTTACCTTGAAATTTAATTTGCTTCGTTCGTATTTAATGAAAATTTATTGATTTTTTCTAATTTTCTAGATTATATCATCATCCTAATCCTAATATCATCCTAACTTTCAAACTTTGCTGGAATTAGCATTAATAATTTCCGAGTAAATCCAATAATTCAGTCGTTTAAATTTTCTACTCCTACTCGTTTTGTCTCTATCATAACTACGCCCGGTGCATTAAATAATTCAACAATTCATCGATTCGTCAACGCGCAGAGTTCGAGTGTGTAGTTGCCGGTTGAGGGCGGTCAGTCGCCGTCGAACCACGCGCTAGTCAAGCACACACGTCTCTTTTTTTATTTCTTTCTTTTTTAACGTCACACGAGTGCACCGTCCGAAGCGCGTGCACGCGATCGATTGATCGAGTTTATTCTCCGTTCGTTGCACGCGGTCTTCGCGGTCTCCGCGATCTGCCGCCAGCCTCCCATATACATTTCTCTGTACACACAAACATATATACATCCCTATTATACATATATATAAACATCAACTTCGGTTAGTTCAGTTAGCTCTATACCTTCGCGACCCCCGACGCATCTCATCCTCGATCCCGCCTGGTGCTCGATTTTCCCCGGGAATTTACGACTCTACTGGTTGGCTCCGGTCGCTCTCTGGCCACCAGGAGGAGTACCGTATCGTACTTTCTGCTACCTCCGGAACGAGCCGCGGAAGAGTATATATACCAACTGTGCAACACGAGAGTAAGAGAGAGAGAAATACGCGAAGCAAAAGAGCGAGAAAGCCGCGGACGTGGCCACTGCACCGACTGCTCTCTACCACCACAAGAGCAAAAGCACGACGGACACGAAGAGTACCAGCAATAGCAGCAGCAGCACCAGCGGCTAGGAGCGAGCAACCAGCAGCAGCACAGCGCGAACGCACACTCGCCCGAGCGTGGCATGAATTATTCTCACGGCTTGCCCGTGGGAAAATACGGGTTGCGCCGGTAGGCATCGTAAATGCTACTGCTAATTGCGCTCACGACCCAAGACCGTGCCACGATACCTAACGCTACTGAATGTCTCATCATCGTCATCTATATCATTTCCTTTTTTTTCTCATCTGAGCCTAAAAATACTTTATTTGTCTTTAACAACTCGAATTTTCATCGATCTAATTTGATTATCGGCCAATTACGGTGATTCCGCTGCTTCCGAAGTTCTCTTGGAGGGGTTGCGGATTCTACTTTTTCTTTTGTTCTTTCGCCTTTTTCCGACTTTCCTGATTGACCGAGCGCCGCTTACGGTGCAAAAGGTAACGATTGCGATCGTTGAGACGTGCAGAACAAAGAGTGCCGAACGATGAACAACGCGTAGAAGTACCCCGGGAACGCGCATTTACAGAACACACAGAGATGTGTACAGGTGCGCGAAACTGGGCCAACTATTTCTATTGCTACGAAGCGGTGATCGTGTGGCACATCGCTCGTCGTTCGACTCGCGAGGCGTGAGAGAAAGAGAACCATTGGGAGAGAAAGAGAGAGACTTGGGGGCGAATACTCCGGATCGATTGTGTCATCGGCTACTCCATTCGAGAGCGAAGCTCGACGCGACAACGATGACGGTCGGTGGTAACTTCATGCCCCGTTGTGCAACTCGGATTCCCTGGTAAAATAAACAACCATCCGACGACTGCGGCACCGTATCGCGTGTGTATCTCACTCGATGAATAATTAAATAAACTATCGACAAGATAGTTATGTACACACAATATTGGCGATATACCCGCAAACGAAGCGGGTAATAGATACAACTGATGTCAAATATTTCCTGCGATACGTCTATTAACGGATTTCGTCATTGTGCTTTACGGATAAATTGTCGAATGATTAAATTATCAATATTATTGACTTCGGAACGATCGGACACAACGAATCGTACGATGATCATCGTCAGGCATTTTGCATAATTGCTATTCCGAAAGGTCGTTTTCATTGCGAGAGTTGTACTCTAGTCAATTAGTGCACTTTGCGGTATTAATTCGGAAGGGGGATCGCGATGCGAGTAACGTTGAAATATCAATGAGAGAGAAAGTGATTGAATTCATCATTAATCAGTCGGCGATACAGATGAGATTCTTCATAATATCCCTTCGCTTCTGGGTTTCTGGGTTCGTTTTATCGTCTCTCAGACTCGACGTGTTGCAATGTCAACTGATGAGGTAAATGTAATTGCAATGTCTATTTTTTCGGTTTAATTAATTGACCAAAAAATAGATCGACTTTGATTTCGGCAACTATCCAATTTGCAACGCAACGCTTTCGATTTATATTGAGCCCTCGGGACGTAGAAATTTTGTGTTTTCTCGTAGTTGCAACGAATCAAATTTGCAATCGAAATCTTCGAGAGGTCGCGTGTCTCGTGATTTTACTTTGCGGCTTGTTGAACATTTCTTTTTTTTTTTTTGTTTGTCCACCCTTCGCGTTGGCACAGTGGTAATGCCTCGAGTGTGCATTACTATAGTTGTTGGTATTCGCCTCGTCGACGGAAACGTTACTCTTCCGAGGCCCATTACGCGCACGTGGCCCGAGGACCACTTTAACTTGAGTGCACCTCGAGTGTGAGGAAAGTCGACGACGACGACGACGGGTACCGAGAAGGTTGCCCCGCCGTTCGTTCCGCTGTTACGTTGTTCAAACCTCTGCAAAATTGACGCTGTTGCTCTCTCTCCTCTACCAGTTGAACTGTTTACCGGTCGCGAGTAGAGCAATCAAAAAAGTAAAGGTTCTTCCAAATGCCGTTTATTTCGGCAACTCGATCATTTCCCACCTTCGCAAGCCTTCAACTTTCTATCCTTACTATTTCCGACTGCGTAATTGCGTCGTATCGGACACGACAAATGATGTTGCCGATTCGTAATGCGAACTCGTAAACTGTTACCGATATAGGATACACCGAGTTATATTGCTCCCCGTAGTTGCTAAAACTATCTTCTGAAACTACAAGTTACCGGGGAGAAGTGTAAATATAGAAACGGTATGAAGTTGAAGTTGAAACAACTCGCGAGGCAGAGAGAGGTGGCGTCTGCATGCAACTTTATTGGCATAGCATACGCCCGACAGCACGAACAGCAGGACGTCGTCAACCACCTTCGACACGGACGTCGTAACGGGTTTTCTCGTTCGTTCACGTGCTCAGCATAATTACCGTCCTCGCGGCGAGGCTCGCGCCCCGTCCTGTATAGATTCTATATGCTACACGACTGCATTATAACTATGCCGTGTGCGCTATACCAGCCTCGCTTCGCAGTCACCTGCAGCACGTGTGCAACCGCGGATACCTGTACGCTTTCCAGTTTACATAAACACACACGCCCACTTGTCTCTCTGCTATCACGATTTTTTTTATTCGTTTTTTTTTTTTTTTTTTTTTTTTTTTTTTTTTTTTTTTTTTCGTCGCGCATACTTGTCCTGTAATATTAAACGTCAAACTGATCGATCATTGATTTTCACTACTATATACTCACCGCGTCTCTATCACGGTGTTATATCACCATACGACATTATTATTACACAGATTTATCGCATCGATTTTGCCCCCAAGAATCGACCATTTTTAGTCGCTGACATGTCCCGCTGAAAGCTCACTTCGTGAGTTTATTTTCCAAGGGAAATCCAATCGGAACATAAATAAGCAATTTATGGATGGAGTTTGACATTTTTTTCGAAATCTGCTAATTAACACACTTACTTTGCAAGTTTTTTTTTTTTTCTTTTTCAACTTTTTTGGGCCTTGACGCGGATAAATTTGCATAGATCATAAAAATAAACTATTAAGTATCAATTTTTTGCGAGAATCTTCGTCTTTTTGAAAAAGTTTATTGAAAGTTTTTACAATATTTCTTCGTGTTTATCGCGTCGCAGGGCCATCGGAAAAATATTAAAATTCAATATTTTCGAAGCGAAAGCAAATTGAAGTATAGATAATCAATGAATAAATTAAGAAGTTAAAAGCAAAAGCATAATTTCGCATTTTTTAAATTTCATTTTATTAGATTTTTTGTTATTTTCGGCGCGATATGGTAGACAGATATTATAAAAATAACAAAATATATCATCGATAATACATTTTTCACCGCAACTCACATCTCCTCTGCGACCTTTTGACGTTACTTCTTCGAATTTCTTGCCTCCGTTTCGTTCCGTAGGAAAATCTTTCGTGTAAAATTCACGCTGAAAGTCTAACGCCGAGCGTCGGAATTGCTCGTTAATTCTCAAAGTTTCGCGAAGCAGCGGCAAGGATCGTGTATCGCGTAGCCCCGGTTGGTCTTCAACTCCCCCTCCCCCCTCTCACCAAGGAGAAGCTTTATACACGAGAGACGATTTCGAAGTTGTTCACACAGTAGCATGGAAGTCTGAGGCAGAAAGCAGGATAAGGATAGAGAGAGAGAGAGAGTTGCAGGGTGCAACCGCCCTCTTATTTCCACCGTTAGACTGTCTATACCCCCGGCAACGTCCGCACAAATACCATCGTGTAAACTATAGCGCAGGTGATACTCGACGCGAAGGACGGTAGTGGTTGGTTAGGAAGCACGAGAATCGATAAGTCGCCGGATGGTGTCTGGTATTTCAGGGAAGGGTATCGGCCAACCATCGTTTCTCACTTACCTAGCAGAGTTGTGACACACAGTTGGCTCACCCTCCGGACTCATCAACGACCACCGCTTCTACAAGCCATCGTTAGAGTTCAACTATATCCTTCCACCGCTTCTACTGCACTATATATATACGCCACACACACACACACACACCACACAACCCCCCTTTCCTTATACACGTTTTGGAATCGATGTCTACGACTATCCGTGTAACAACTTCTGCGAAAGCTCTTCACTCCCTCGACCCCGACTTCCATCGCGGATATATCTCGATGAAATCTGATTGCTGTGACAATAAACCGACCGAATCATTTGTAATACTGCTCATCGCAGTTTATTGAATGTAATCTGCATAAAGATAGAGATCCGATGATAGAGTTACTCGTCGTCGTTTATGTATAACAAGATTCGCGATTGATTGCGCACCGTCACTTCAAGTGTAGCAACACGTTAAGTGTCGTTAGTAAAGAAATTATTCTCTCGATTCTTCGCAACGATCTTGGATAAGCGCCAAATTTTTCAAGTTATCGCGCCAAAAGTACTGCAGTTAGAGTTTCAATTTGCATAATCGTGAAGATAAAAGAAACATTAGTTTTTTGTCACGTATTTTTCTTTTGGTTTTTCTGTTTTTTTTTTTTTTTTTTCGCTCCTTTCGAGTGTACGATATATTGCGACTGTTTAAACTGCGATTGAGGGGAATGCGTTCCGTGCCGCGAATATTTCATTCACAATTGAATAGACCGCTTTATCACGTTCGCCGAAGACATCACAATTATCGTTAAGCTGAATTATTGCGTAGGGATTCGCGATATTGGAGTCGTCGTGTGGGAAAAATAAATTCCGTACTGCGTAGCGTCCCCACGATTTGTCTCTTTTTCTTCTTATTCTCGTCCTTTATTTCGTTCATTTCGTATTGTTTTTTTTTTTTTTTTTTTTTTTCGTATTCTGTTTCTTGTTCTTCTATCGCTCGCATGCAATACGCGGTCATAAGTCATCCACTTTATTACACACATTATTCGCGCAATTTCGCAGTTCGCAGTACGCTCACCAACTATACCCGCCGCCCGCGTGTGTACACTTGCGCGAGAGACTTCCTTACATACATTCCGGAGCTCAACACTCGCCGCAGTAGTAACGTCAATTTATAAATATATTTTTTTTCTTTTATCGTTGCAGGAAATGACGATGCCGCCCACGCCACTCACGGCCATAGCGCAGACACCGAGGAAGGAACTCGAATCCAAGTTCACTTTCAACCCGGTGCTCGCCAAGGTAAAGATCATTTTTTTTATTCGTTTTTTTCGTCGTCACTTTACAAACAACAATATATCCGTTCTATAAAAAAAAAAAAAAATAAAAAAATAATTTTTTTAACTCTCCGCGCGTTACGAAATGAATAGAGTTGGCGGTTAATTAGAACAGCGAATCGTTTATTTTCCAAAATGAATTATCGATTCTCTCGAAGTTAATGAATTCGTATTAAAATTTACGCGGGGCTCGCGATTTATATGCCAAATTATTTAATTATCGTATGAATCCAATATAATATAATTCAATCATCGTTCGAATAAAACTTTTCCAACTTCGCGCGTTCCGGCAGATAATTCCTCGGAGAGCGATTATCGTTTCGACATTTTTATATTCGAGACTCCGTACGATTCGCGAAACAGCGAAAATTATTTTCTTCTCTAAATCGGCGATCGGTGGTTACGAGTAGTGTATCATTTTTCGTTCGTTCTATCGTGTCGTACCGACAGATAGATCGTGAAAAGCGAGTAAAGAAGAGGAGAGGAAGAAGGTATATGAGAGGCAATTGCGAAAAGCGAGTAAAGAGGAGAAGAAGAAGGTATATATGAGAGGTGATCGCGCGTACGACGTCGGTAGTGAGAGAGGAAGACCCCAACTTGCCAAGCGGCGTCGTATCCTCCTCGTGCCACTTGGCAACGCTTCAAGAAATTTGCGAACTCGCGTGCCTCCGCGAGGTAACGAGAGCGGTGTGCGCTTCGCGCTCGCGGCGGGAAGCGCGATAGGAGAAGAGCGGAGAGAGAGAAGAAAAAACGAAAAAATTAAGAAAAGGAATCGGAAAATGTGAGGAAGACGTAGAAAGCGGAAACGTAGCAAGCGGCCATGAAGTCCCAGTGGAAATAATCTCGTAAAGGTTCGAGTTAACTCGGTTTCGCACTTCTTGGGGTCCACGCGCTCTCTCTTCCTTTTCTCGAACGTAAATTCTCGCAGTTTCGTACGTCTCCACCTCTTTCTCTCTTCATTCCTTCCGCTTCGTTCCACTTTTTTTTTCATCTCATTTTTGCTCCTATTCTCGCGGTTCATTCGCTTCTCCCGCGTGCGAGGCGCGTTTTCTTTTTCGCACGACGAAACAACTCGGGAAAAATAAATGTAAAGCGTAAAGAGGGATAAGCGCTTTCGTACGATAAATTTTCATCCTTGCGGGGGACTCAACCGGGGCGCGTAAGCTCGCGAAACTGCCCGCCGCCGCCGTCTCGAATGTATATGTACCACGAGGCAGAACGCAGCCCCGTGTATTGCGAAATGCCGCCGTACACTCTCGCTAAAGCTTATAACTAAAAGAAACGACAATAATAAAATAGTTTGAACTTTCCGGGGATTATTAACGGATGGAAGATTTTTTATAATTCAGTTATTAACGATGTTCGCCGCATAGCGTTCTCAATTATAGAATAGCTGAGACCAGTTTCTGATCCCATAAAATACGGTATCAGAAACTTCGTCTCTCGATATTAAGAAATAAAAAAAAGTGTAATTTTATTCGTAAAATCGTAAAAAAAAATGTGAAAAATCGTTGATAAAACGTTTTGTTAAATGTTCACTATATTTTTATTTTTGAATTATTGTTACAGTTGACCGAGTTGCCATCCAACGAGCCATCGAAGCCGCCGCGTAAGTATCACAAATAACGTCCTCATTAAAATCCGCGTGAAAGTGCGTAAATTAATGAAATTTTCGGCGCGAAATTGTGTGTTTTCGCTGTCCGGAGATTGTCCCGCGATAAATCATTCGAGCGTAAAACCCTCTCGAGCGTTTCTACGCTTGAGATAATGCCGCAATAATATAAAAACGCATAAATGCTCCGTAATGCGATATACCTGTGGATTCCCCGGAATTCTCCCCCCCAATTCATTTGGGCAGTCAGAGGGGTGTGTGGTACGCCCGCCGATATAATGAACGAAACTCGTTGCTCGGAAGAGTGCCGCACGAGAGTACCATGAATTAAGCATTCGGGTCGAACGTAATCGCGCTACGTATACCATCGTCACCTACCGAGCGGCAGGCAGGGAGGCAGGTATAGCGTCGGTTTTAGGCTCGTGCTGCCGTTCCATCGTCCAACCGCCTATTATCGGCTTAACGAACCGAAGCCGACTGGCCGTCACCCACGCGCGTCAAATTCGCGTACGATTTCCATTCCCCACCTCTTCTCTAAACCCTCAACGAAGCTTCATCGCCGCTTCTCCCTCGTCGCTCGTTGTTCGAAGCGTCGAAAAGCTCTCTCATTGTCCGCGGCGGTAAAACGATTAACGATTTCTCATATCAAACTTTGAACAAGTGGATTCACGCGTCATCCATCGGTTGAATTAATTGAGCGTTAAATAATGAGATCGAATAACTTCGGTATAATTATTCACGTTACCGGCAAAACTTTCGAATGATATTTTTCAAGTACTTTTTTTTTTCAAAAAAACTTTATTAACTCGATTTTTTTTTTTTTTTTCGTTTTATGAAAATTTTTTGATATTTTTTCAGCCACAATATTTCTGGAGTTCAAAGAAATATTTTTAATGAGATTTCCACGAAATTTTACGAATTACACGAATAGCTGTACCTCCGTTTTATTAATCGTGGAAAAACAGATAAACTGCCCACACAGAGTAAATAAATCATATAAAAGTCACCCATCTGCTATATTAAATGTGTATTAAGTAGTAAACTTCAATAACTTCAATGAAATTATTAACTTTTCTATAATCGCTGCAGATATTTCGTTAGTTTTCGTAAAAAAGATTTTATCAACTTGAAATTACAAGTTACGAGTACATAATTTCGTCCCCTATGGTGTTTTTTAAATATTTTTTGTCGATTCGCAATCCAACGAAAGTTTGCCGCGTCAAAGAAATATTTTTAATGAAATTTTTTAAATTACGCGAGTAGCAGTTTGACGTAGGAACGTTTTATTATTCGTCGTCGAAAAACTGATAAAAAGCGGCAAACGATAGGAATCTGATATAATAACTGCGCTGCTCTACAATGCTGTGCTTTAGGCTATGTCCTTAGCGAGTTGGTACATTAACCCTACTGACACCGGAAGAGAATTTACCAGAGCTCAACGGGTATAGAGTCCACGGCAGCGAGCAATTCCCGTGACATTAATTATTGAAATCGCCGTTGGCAATCGCCTCCTTCTCCTCCTCCTCCTCTTCTCGTGTCACGCGACCTCTTCGAACTCTCGCGAGTTGCCGCTATGACGACGAACGACGAACGACGAACGGCGAAGCCTTCGCCGTTTCTCGTCTCTCCTCCAGACTCGCCATCTTCCTCTATAAAGCTTTCCGAGGTTTGCACGAAAGCGCGTATACCTTGGCAAACCTTCTCTACAGAGGGTTACTACTCCTCGACAAACTTTGATGTCAGAGTCTGTACCACTTAATATTCAATCGCTTCCTCGTTGTACCTTCGATCGTTCACCGTACCGTTCTCTCTATCGCTCTATTATTCTATCTCTATTCGGCTCATTCAATCTCGTCGTTCCCTTCGTCTTCGGCTTCTCTTGCTCTCTCCCTCGCTGTGTCACAGGGGATATGAAGCCCTCCGGCGCTTATTCAGAAATAAACGAATCCGATAAATTAATATCGCTGCTGCGATAACCCGACGTGATATTCCATCGTATAGCTTGGCAGCTTCGATTATCATACCGTTCCCGTGCTTCAACCTCACTGCCATATATACATATATACATATATTTCCGCACCTTCGCGCCGCCGGAAATTGTTACAAACTTGTCGAGAAGATATCGACACTATCTCGTCCGCTTAATATCTCATAAAGATTTCTCGTTATAAATAAAGAGTTATTATAATCACAGACGACTGGGTCATTCATTCGAATGTATAATTACACTAATTATTCAACTTCGAATGTGCTATATCGGATTTTCATGTAAGCAGAGCTTTCGTATCCCTACGCGAAGTATATACATCGAACGTTCTGAAAGTTCAAAATAGGGATTTCAAATATTTATAGCGCCGCCAGACGAGACAAAATTAACGCAATTCACTGAGATCCTTTAAGCTTTTTTCTAACTCGCGTGTCGCACGCTTATTATGGTTATTTATGTGTCTGTGACACTTTTGACCTCATTGAGAATTCCTTTTATTTGCTCTTTTGTTTTGTAGCAAAGGACATATGCTAAACCCGATACACGATACGGGCGGTAGGCCCGTAGCTGAACGTTGCGAAACGTGTTACACCAATTTTCTTATAAATTACACACGATTTCTTAATTGTAGCTGCGGAAAAAAATATTTCAACAGTCGTCATGAAATTTCACGTAAAAATTACGGAATGTGAAGAAATTTCGATTCGACATCGAAAAATTGTTGCGTTAGCAAAAGTATTCAGTAAAAAAAAAATTCGTGTCGCATTTGAATAGTTTAACGAGAAGTAATTGCAATACAATACATCGAAAAAAAAAACATTTCAAAATTCGTCCCGAAACTTCACGTAAAAATCCCAGAAACTGAAGAATTTTAATTTGACCAAAAAAAAAAGTTGCATTCGCAAAAGTATTTATTTTAAAACGTTTCAAATAACATTTGAATAGTTTAACGAGAAGTAATTACAATACAATACATCGAAAAAAAAATATATTTTAACATTCGTCACGAAACTTCACGTAAAAATCACAAAAATTAAAGAACTTTTCATTTGACGGCAAAAAATCGTTGCCTTAGCAAAAGTATTTATTGATAAAGCGTTCCAAACCGCATTTGAATATTTTATAGAGAAGTAATTACAGAACAATACATCGATGATGAAAAAAAAATCACGTAAAATATTTATACGCAGATAGTTATTGATTCAAAGGAGCGTCAACGTTCGGGTTCATTCATCGCGATTGAAAAGGCGGGGGGGAGCTTTGGTTCGTTGTGTAGAGGTAGTTAGCGATTGTGTTGTGTAGTGGAGTAGAGAACACCGGAAGTCGGCGTGCACGGCTCGGGGAGCACATGCTCCCTTTCGCGAGGGGGCGGGTTCGTGTGTCCAAATTAAATATCGAATATCGATTGTAGCGCCGTATAACGCCGTACGCGTTTGTATGCATTGTACAGTATACATATATATACGCATACATCGCGGTGGTGGATAGGGGTTCGAGGGTGAGTTTGCCTATCTGCACTGCACCTCCGACCTACTTGCCTACGATCATGAACCACAAACGCCCAGCGTTCTACCCGTGAGAGATATCGCAGTGCGATACTACTACCCCTTAAAACTGTTACATAGGCCCCCAACGTCAATGTGTCTTTGTATGTTCACGTAATACTCCCGAGAGAAGGTTAGAGGTCGTGTCGCAAATTCCTTAAAAACGTTCGAGTTTAAGCTTCTAAAATACGAAAACTAAAAAAAAAAAAAAAATTTTGAAAAGTTTGGGGTAATAATCGTCATTCATATGGGGTGCGCGAATAATAACACAAGTTTTAACGTTTCGTATACGAAGGCTCGAAGTGCAGGGGCAATTGTTTGTCTGTCCGGTCGCGTGGAAGGGTGCCGCCGCCGCTGCTTGCTGACAGAAACCGGCGGCAGTAGTAGCGGCAGTAACAGAGCCGGCCGCACGAAATCTCCGAGCCGAGTAAACGTGGTAAACTCGTATCCGATGCAAGCAATGTTAAAGTGTGTACACGTATGTATGTATATATATTCATACATTCACGGATGCACGCACGCACTCGACACCACCGAACCCGTTCGTCACGTCCACCAGACGGCGGGAGGAAGGGGTAGAGAAGCGGCGAGGGAGCGGGAGGGGGATTATATATCAACGCGTGCGCGAGTGAACGAACGAAACGAGCGTGCAGTGAGGCACGCACTCACCTCTCTCTCTCTCTCTCTCTCTCTCTCTCTCTCTCTCTCTCTCTCTCGGTCGCTCTCGCGCGCTTTTGCTATAGTACTCTCGTACCGAGGAATGCTTTACGAGCTCGACGTTCCGCTCTAAATTTATCGCGATCGGTCCGATCGTCGAGGGAATTAAGTCGAGTAGATAGTACCGCTATCGTGGCAGACGTCGTTTCGTCGGAACTCTTTTTTTGACTAATACTTTCGTCAGCTTCGCATTCATAGAAATATTAAAAAAAAATACATCGATCCACCCGCCAATCGTGTAAATCAATGGGAAGTCGGTAGATAAATAATTTTTTTTACTTTGAACATCGTATATATTTATTTGATGATTCAATACTTTCACTGGCAATACAACGATTAATGCGCATGTAATTGCAGAGTTCGCGTTTGGAAAAAAAATTTTATTAACACATTGAATACTCAAAGGAAAGTTTGTTTTAAACAAGTATTTGAAAGAGTTAGCAATCAGACAAATCAATAAGGAAGTTGTGGATTTAAATTTTTTTTTTTTTTCGGAAATTGTATACATTTGATGATTCAATACTTTCACTCGTAATATAAGTATTTATTTGCGTATTAATATAATTATCGAGTTGACAACATTTATTTACGTTCAATTGATGGGATATCCGGAGGAAAGGTCATTTTTACTAAATATATCGGTTTTCAAGGTCAACTTTTAAATTGACCGTATATTTCGATAAAATAAAGTAAAAGTTTATTATAGAGAGAAGAGAGAGAGAGAAATGTTTGTTATGGAGAGAAAATCAAAAGGTTAAAATTTACAAAAGGTCATATGGTACGTATATGTGATAAATGCAGGAAGAGTAAAGTGAGAAACCCAAAGGTCCATCGATCGTTGGTTAGCCGCACGAATGAGTAAAACGAGAGGCAACTCCGTTGGACCAGAAGATTCACCCTCTCCCGGCGCGTCCTCGACGTGGAATTGGAATAATTGAAACGTTCAACTTGATTAACCCCTTCCATCGTGCGCTTTTCCCCTCTTTTCGACATCCCATCTCGACTCGGTCGACACTCCAACGTCGACGTGCTTCAAGCGTGTTACCACTCCGTCTGAATCCCACTGTTATATTCTCCGCGTAGGGTTACCCGATCTATATATTTCGAAACGATCCAATCGTTCGCCTCGTCGTGGTGTTCAAGAACAAGAAGAGAGAAGAGTTTCTCCTTCTCGCAGTGAGTTTCTCCCCACCGAAATGTCCCATCGATGTAGCGAATCTAATTCAACGAACCGACGGTCGGATCTAATCTGCGACGAATCCCAAAGCTCTTCACGATCGTCCTTCGTCCTCTCAGGCGAAGGCCTTTTCCTTCGCCATCCACTAACCGTACGACTTTTTCTTTTTTTTTTTCTTTTTCCTCTCCCTTTTCACACTTCTATCGATTCCAAGAAAACTGCGTATATGGCTTTTCGAATCGTTCCGATGGTCACTCAGACCTTTCCATCAACGACCGCTAATTAAACGCTCGAAAGTGCTGATAGATCGAAAAAAAAAAAAAAAAAACACAATAATTGCTGACTGCTCGTTGAATCTTACATTTTTGTAAGTCGAGATGACGACTAAAATTGCGTACGATCGCAATAGCGGAGCGTAGGTAAGCAACGATAAAGTCCATGGGTGCAGTTACCTCTGCATTGGATCGCGTTAAAGATAATTCATCGCTGCGTTACACACTACAAGGCTCTATCATACCTTTCGACGTTATAGAGACCTCAGACCTGTATTTAGTGACGAGATTGCAGTTAATGGCTAACATGTTGCTGGCACTTGCTTGCGCACCCGCCTTCGCGACAATTAACACGCAATAAAAGTAGACAATGACGCGGTTCGTTGTTGTCGCGACTAAAGATAGCCACAAGAGTGAGAAACGGCTGTTTTTTTTTTTTTTTTATTACACACACCAGTTAAACGAAAATACAATAACAATTGTCGCGCTTGCGATGGAAAAGCCGAGGAAACCGAGGATTCTAACTCCTCTGTGTGTACATTCGTCTCGCATCCTTCGCGGAGTGTGTCTATCAACAGGCCAACAGCGGACAAACCGTCATATTATATTTCCGCGCAAGCGAGCGAAATCCAAAGCGGCGTATAGTCGAGAGCTATAATTGCTACCGACTATAAAGCGGTCCGATAAATATCTCGTAAAAGCGCAACCGTGCCGGGTTCTTCACCTAATAATCGTTACCGTAGCCGCGCTGGTTATTCACGAGGCAAGAGAGAGGAATGAGAATGGTGGAGAAGGACTCGATCCTGAGAGTCGATAAAAACGTATCTCAAATGCAAATCTTTCAGCGAGTCGGACGTCGCTCGAGGAAGCTACTTCTCGTCGCCCTCACCCCCCTCTCTCCCCTTTTGTATACTTAAACTCTACTCCGTCACAGTTTCGCACTTCCCATCGGCGCTCCATTCTTCTCTCGCTTCATTCTCATCTTCTTCTTCTTCTTCTTCTTCTTCTTCTTCTACTTCTTCTTCTCTTTAATATTTATTCATTCAACCGTTTCAACGTTTATGACTCCGTTGCCCTCTTTCCCTCGAATTTTCCCCGCGGCTATACAACTCGGACTTATTTCGTTAACAGAGAAATCTCTGACCGAATCACAATGGATATCGGATCCTCGAATTATAAGCGACCCCATCCGCTTCCTCCAGCCAATCGCGACGAGACGTCGTAATTTGCACTTTGAATATTCTTCTCGGAATTACCTTTTTACGAAGACTTTTTTTCGTGCGATCTTTTGTCTTCCATATTTATCCAATCGGCATGAAAATGCCGAAATGTTTGTATGAAAAGTCTGTTTTAAGTTGTATATTGTCGATAGTACGACTCAAGTGTGAATGACCCGAAACCTTCTCACAGACTGCAACGCGGCAGCATCTTCTTCGTCGTCTTCGAACTTTGACTTATCGACTCTATCGCGAAAAAAAAAGTTGGCCGTTTCCGCCTTTAGCCCTCTCCTTTGGATATACTACCCGTTCCCCTTTCCGAGAAGTAGTGTACACACAGAAAGACTCGAAAAAGTTTTCTTCAGTCACGGAAACTCGTGAAAAGGTTTCACTCGTTGCTCCTTTCACTCTTCCAGGCATTTGCTTCGCAGTGATACGACGGAGATATGAAATCAAAGCAGTTTCGGAGACACGACGAAATTGAGATATTACCAGATGATTTATTGGATAGGCAGATAAACCCTTTACTGTGTATCGATGGAAATAGCTTCGATTTATATTCAGAGATTCAGTATTTGACCCCTTAACTTCGGAAATATCGCACTAAATCACAAATCGCGGGTATTTTCGAAGTAATAAAAAAAAAATATTATTAGGTATCCCTTCGCATATAAGTTGCGAATATATTAAAATAATATTTTTCTCCGAAAAACTTCGCGATAAAAATCAAAGAAATTTTTTTTTTCATTATTCGTTAAATAGCGAAAAATCGAAATTAGGTAAAAATTGGCTCTTTTTTTTCGTTTAATTGTTCGTCAACGTAAAAAAAAATGTTTCCTCCTATTGATAACGTTTATCTTATAACAATCGTTACTTTCAAATTATAATAAAAAAATATACATAAAAGAAAGTTTTATTGCAATAACTCCGTCGGTAATGAAGGACCATTTTTTCCGATTCGAATGATCCCGTAGTCGTCAAACTGCTCAATCATTCGTGGCGCTTTGATAATATCTGTTAGCACACGACGCAAGTACAAGTGTTTCGTAGCAAACTCGTCCCTGACATGACGCGAGAGGGATGGTTCAAGGCCAACGAACTTCGACCGGTACCTGGCTACCGCGCTTAGCCAACGCACACTGTATAAAGTAACGCAAACGCCTGCACTCTTACATCCACGTAAGTGTCGACCCAGTTAAAGACAGCGATGTTATATACCTATAACACCGTTGAGCAGCGTCATCGTGACTTTCCTCGCGTATAAACATCGTCCCTAAAGCTATTAAAAAAACAAACGCGACAAACAAAGCAAAGCAAAGAGGCCATTTTTTTCCGGTCATTTTATTTAATTATCAAAGTTTCTCGACGCCAACCTTCCGAAACGGATATCTTTGATGTCTTCGGAGCGTTAATTAAGCGATATAAAGTGAAAGTTCGTCGAGTTGATTTCTGCATCATCTTGAATCGCGTTGATCATTCGGTGAAAGAAGAAGACACCGTTATCGAGAACACAGTTTCGAGTTCTAGAGATCGCATGCGCACATATACGTTCGTTCTCGAGGCAAGGTGGCCCGATGGTGCATCAGATTATCCAGCACTGGTATACGGAAAAAGAATCGAAACAGGTGCAGGTTGGTCCTTGGCGCAGGACCGGCTGTTACGGCGTGTGCCAGCCGTCAGTTCTCTCGACTTACGGACACCGTTTCAAAGCAAAATATGTGTTTGTTCGCATGTTCTCGTATACATATATACCTCAACATGGTATCCACACAGTTTCATCTTCAAGTTAATTTCAAAAGATCGCCGCGCGAAGTTGTCTGCCCTGTGGCAGGTGTGCGTATTCCGAGCTTCGAGAAATCATCGTCCGATTACGATCGTCACGGAATTGAGGTTATATTAATTACAATTAGGGAGATGCGATAATTTGGTCCAACGGAGTTTATTCTCCGTTCGATCATTCTGTGGTCGAGCGTTTCTTACACGCCTTCTAATACTATTAATCACAGGATTAATTACGAGGAGTCGATAATTCAGTGACTTGTATAGGCGGCGCGTGAGATCGGGAAGTTCGATTCGCGATGTATTGGTACGTTTTGCTCCATATGTATATATATATGTGTGGAGAGATTGAGAGAGCGAGAGAAGATCTCACTAAGTAGTAAAACCGGATTGGTCTGTGTGTGAACAGCCATCCGCTGAATGAACCAGTCAACCGGGGCGCCGGAGATATAGGTAAAGTACCACAGACGACGGGACGACGTGAGCTCTCGGGAGCCGATACCTCTAACATACTCGTTGTGTCGTATCACGGTATATAATATACCAAAGGCAATAATGAGCTCGAAAGCGTTCTCTCACGCTGGTAATACACATTTCCTAGTCTACTCCCACACACAGTCGATATACATATATATACATATATATATACGCGCGTACGTACTTTGCAGTTTATTGAAAGTATATTACAATTCAGCACAGCAACCCCATTGTACTATTAAACTGGGAGATCCATTTCCGAGAAGCAAAATCAAGCGTAATTTCTCCTTTCATCACTACGAACAAAGGGTACCTCTACGCTCTTTGATACGAACTTCTTGAGAAACAGTTTATCGGGCTACGAAACCGGAGAAAAAAAAAGCGCTACTCAAAGAATTCTTTGCGCAACATTAACACAGTCGATAATTCATTTCATTTATGGGTCAATTTTGACGTGAAAAGTTGTAGGGGAGAAAAAAGAGGGATCTTATTATCGCTTCGAGATCGAGTAAACATTCCCTTTGGCAAAACTTTGCGCGGCGCATAGTTCCCGAGTTGCGAGGATACTAAGTTTCCAGCCAATGAGTAGCGGCTATCAATGGGCGCGCGCGGTGATTCGAGCTGTCCGATTGGCTGCTGACTTTACCTGTCGATACCTCAAAATCTTAACACTGTAAAATATTTTTCCAAAGACAATATTATTTTATATTTTTATTTTCAATAGAAACCGAAAAAAATTTCATGAATTTACGATTATTTCATTGTTTTTGTATATTTACCATAAATTTTAATTTGTAATTATAAAAAAAAAAATTGAACTTCTGATTCGCGCATTAATTGATTTTGCGATTTTTTTTTAATTGTCGATATCTATTTCCCGCATCAACCCGAGCATAGATTTTTTTTTGCTTCTTCCGCTATACACGCATGATGCGTTGCATCAGTCGTTGCATCGGTTCCCCTTAGTATACTAACTGCTGACTCACACATTGTCGATTCGATTCTCTGGTAGGGCACACATTGCGCCACGGATGCGCGTAGTGTGCCCCGACAGAGAGGCAAAAGTGGAGTGGGGGGACACAACAAAGCATCGTCGTCGTCGTCGTCGGGGAACCACCACCGTGCGGGGCCCCGGCGACGACGCAGGTGAAGCCAGGCGAGCGTCTGCAACGCTCCGGCTGCTTTTGCTTCTGCTGCCAGGCAAAAGCCAGGGGCGATCGGCAGCCTCGTTCGTTCGTCCGTTCGTTTACGAACAACGCGTTCGACGAACGCACGTTCAGCAGAAGCAAAAGGAGGTGGACGACGAGGCGCGACACGCGCACATTTACAAACGCGCCACGCCAGCGAAACGATGGCAATGGGGTTCTCTTCTCTCTCTCCCGGGGCCCCGGGTAGTAGTATACACTGTCTGAAACAGCGCACAGAACACAAGAGAGCCCCGAAGCACACAGAACCACACAGTAGTGGTTGATGGCGTGCCGCCTGCCTCTCTGCCCTACCAAGCCACGGCTAGTAGTATAGTCGACGTTCCCGCTGCATACTGGCCTCAGTCAACCGAGACCCGCGTCCGCGAATACTATACTACACAAAACCCCACGGCCTAAGCTAGAGATACCCAAGTCAACCGCGTTCCAACGAACTAAATAACCGCCACGTTTTCAGCAGCCATAGCGAGCTCGCGAGTTCGCACGTTTCGCTTTGACAATCGTATCGACAAAATCGTATCTCGCTGTTGACACTGTAACGGTAATTCCATCGATGACGGTATCAGTGCCGGCATATTTTATAAGTGTGCTCCGTAAAGTTCGTAACAACCGCGTATCCTTGGCGGTAGAGAGAACAAAGAAACTGAGAACGCGCAGTGCATTTCGGAGTTAACGTTGTAAAAAAAAAAAAACACGAAACCTATCGATGCTTTGTTTATGATGTTTCTGAAAATCCCGCCAAAAACGAACCGGCTTTTTCGGAAACACGTGGTGGTTGCACATCGGGATTTTCCTCGTGGTTTTCCACGGGGATGAACCAACGCCTTTCGGAGAGTTTACGTTCGCGATAGTGTCGATCAAAGCGTCGATCTAAAATTGCGGCATTGTCCTCATTGCGTGACGGTTGGACAATGTTTGTACGTATATAGCGGCGACTCTTTATCGTTTTTAATTGACTCTATAACGATCGATCTGTAAGTTGCTTTGACGCTTGGAGTCGGTGAGGACGCGTCGGACGTGCGTGCGTAGGTGGACACAAACCGCGATAGCGTCGTGAATCGGGCGCGCATGCGACAGGGGCTTTTGTGTTTTTCTATTCGATCAGTCCCGCTGCTGCGTAAAACGCTTGGATTATGCGATATATTTCTCCCCCCAACGCGTCGTCACTCTCTATACGGTATAACTATACACGCTGTGCGAGCGTCGTGACCATGTGGCGCGCGTGACGCTCACACAGGGGTGGTGGAAATTTCACACACACGCATACTCCACCGAGTCATGTACACCAAGTTCGAAGTACTACAGGGCATCGTCAGCTATCTACTCGTGTCAGGTGGGCACTACTTCGTGTTACATTTGTCATTTAATTCCTCGGGGTAATAGGACGTTTTTACGAAAGTGAGATATAGTTGCAATTATTTTCAGCAACGGTAAAAAAAACATCGCGAATTATTTTTCCAATGGGTTTTCGAATGTTCCTTTTGTCGAACAAATTTTAGCTACGAATGGGTCAAATTTTCAAAAATATTTTGAATTTTATGCATATTTTGAATTTTCATTTTATTTTTTTTATTTTATCCTGAAAGAAAAATCGATTAATGGTATATATGTATATAACAATATTTTATTCATTTGTTTTGCTATCGATATCGACGAAAAAAAAATTACTGTGGGTATCGGAGTTTCTCGAATGCAAATAAAATTTTATAGAACCGACGGAGACTAATAAAAATAATCCAGATCGGTGATTACTGCCCCGATCTATTGGAACGACGATTATCTTGCCGCAACTTACTCTACTTGAATATTTTTTTTTTTTTTTTTTTTCATTTAACCCTCAATCATCTAAATTGATATCGAAGTGGATCGCGGTTGGAGCATTCACTCTGTTTGAAGTAGAAAATTCCGCGATTATATTACCGTGACATTATATTATACACGCGGAGTACGCGATCAATCGTATAAATGGAGCTCGAGTTACGGATCTCTCGAAAGATGATGCTCTTTCGACGTTTTTCCCCTCCCTTTCGAACGCTCGAGGCGGGCTGAGGGATATACGAGAGGATAAGCGACGACGTCGTCGATACGATCGGAAAGATCTTCTCCTTACGATACCCAAGTCTTCGGACTATACACAGACGTTCAGAGGAGCAATCGGGTTTGTCTCCGACGCGGATAAAACTGCGAAACGATAGAATTAACTGGTATATCCCTCTTTTCTCGCTTTCCCTGTCGCAGTGATAGGAGCAACAGCCACCCGACTAATCCTTTCGTCGTACGTGAGACTAATACCCGAGTATATTTATCTCATTACGGTGTGCCTACACGAGTTTTATCCCCGTCGCGCGTTAACTCTATACTCTCCACCCACCTGTATGTGTGTTTATCTCCGTACATGTAGTCTGGAAATGACTTTCCTGTGGCGGGACCTCAATTGCCTGATCTAACTTTTTGACAACCACTCGCCCACAGAACTTCGATAATGACGTTGAAATTCGTTAGAAAAGTGTTAAAAGTCACTTTCACATCGATCTCATCGGGCACTTTCCACCGAACTGGCTTATCGTATTAATTAATTTAAATCATTTATTACATCACCGATAAGACTTCTTTCTTTACGCAATTTCCTCATAGCTGCAACATTCAACGAAAATTAGAAAAAAAAAAAAAATTCTTCGTATCGCCCAGTTACCGACAATTCTGGATAAAATATTAACGAATGCGTGATGTATGACCAACTCTCCGAGAGCTCGCATGACCGATCTATCTAGTCAATTGCCAAACAAGCATCACTGGCCACGCGAACTTTTCTCGCGACACGCAATCGGACAACAACATAAAAACATCGCGTTACATTCATGCATAGCTATAGACATACAAATATATACGGATATATATGTATATATTGAGCGGAAGATATGAGAATTGGGTCAGCCGGATGATCCGGTTCTATCCTCGTAGACATATCCGCTTCGACTTTATTCATTCCCTATATTTTTGTCTTTTTCTTTGTACTCTTTCTTTTTTTTTTTTTTTTCGTTGTACTTCCGGCATCCGACAATACCAGAATACATCGACAGTAGTAGCAGCGAATTTCATATTTTTATCCGCATTTCATTCACTTATTTTTATGCTTTACCTGCAAGAATAACAATCATATGACCCGCATACAGAGGAGAGACGAAAAAAAATGAATGAAATAAACGCGGGCAACCCAGTAAAAATTTATATGGGGCCATCCGGTGTTCCCGCTCGCCAGGTGCTCGACATCATCACCGAACAGAGCCGGTCGCGGGCGACACCTTGGGATCTCGAAATGTTCACCTTTTCCGTCTGTCCCGTCTCTTTCACCTTCTTTCGTTTTCTCTCTATCTCTGCGCTTTTGCCACTTCCGTTCCAGACTCGAGCTCATCCACCTTCGCGTCTTTTCTCTTTAGCTCTTCCTCTTTATTCTCCTCTCCGCCTTCTCCTCGTCTCCCGGTACGTGACGGAAATAGGTACGCTTTACAGCATAGAATACTCGAGCTCTGCGGGGGAAAAGCATTACTTCCGATCGTGATTCACGTTAAACCGACCGCCGACGTACGCCACGTAAACCCCGAGCCTTTCTCCGCTATACGTACTTATATATACCTCGAGTAACCTATAGTAAAAACATACACATACGAGACTGCGTACAGTAGCATCAAAAAGTTTGTATTCACCACGTTTTTCGATGTATTAAAAAAAAAAATTGTCGAACTAATAATCAACATTTTTAACGCGTCTGGCGAAGTACACTACAGCTAACAATTTAAAAATTCCATTCCAATAAAATTTTTTTTTATTTACATCGATACGCGCAAAAAAAAAAAATCGATTTAATTTTGCCACTTTTATCACTTAATTTGACTACATAATGAGTATTTCACGATAATTTATCTGATTTATTAATTTAAAGTGCAAAAAAATGAGATCGCTATATGATTGAAAAATAAATCTTTACATCGAAGTATTGCTATAAGGTTTTTTTTTTGTTCACTTTTTAGTTCAGTCAAAGAATATGAGTTATCGAAACTTTTCGCTGGTACTGTATGTATGGTATTTCCTGCAGTTCTAACATCCCCCTAACGTTTGTATTCGTGTGTCTACGGGGGTTGGGTAAAAGCCGATTGGTCGAAAGCTCCCGGCTCTCCTCGTTTCCCCGGGTGTGCTTCTGCACACATTTCTCTCTTCTCTCTTTTTCATCTCCTTCCCTTTTATCTTTTCATCTTTCTTTATCGCTTGTACCGCGATCTTTTATCCTTTTCATTTTTTTTCTTTTTCTTTTTTTTTTTCATTCTCAACGTCAGAAGCTCTTTCTTTCTCTCTCGAGTTCGCTCCATTGATTCACCCTTCGCGTCCCGCTTCCACGAGGCACCACGAGGCATCTAGACGAAACGGGTGAACTCTTTCCATCTCAACTTCTTCCTTCTTTTTTCTCCGCCTCCCCTTCGTCTCTCTATCTCTCTATCGTTTCTCTACGTGCGTGTTTCTCGCGCCCGTTGCACGTCGAGTTTCCATTGTTTATGCACCGATCACCGGGTCGACGGTCTCTTTTCTTTTTTCTTTTCGTTTAGTTTTCTCGTCTCCTCTGCGCGCTTCGTTCTCGCGCCCCGCCGTAACTCCTCGTCTCCCTCAGCTCCGCTATCTCTCTTCATCATTTTCTATATATCCCCGTTGCTCGGCAGCCTCGACGAAGTTTCGATATTTATTCCGCGATACACTTTCTTTGCCTCGACAACGACGACGTCGACGAGATACGTGATGCTGCATCTGCAGAGTTAGAGCTGCGAAAGCATTTCGTTTGCCGCCGATATTCGTTCGAGAAAAAAAAAAAACAAAAAATGTATCGAAATACGAAATAAAAAATTATATTAAGCGAAGGATAAAAAAGAAAACGTTCAGTGAAGGAATGAGCGAATATGCGCCAGCAAAGCCCTCAATTACCGGTCGAAAGAGGGATAAAAAAAAAAGAAAAAAAGTTAAACCTGCGCGAGCGGCAAGTTTGAGACGGGTATTCGATATTAAACTCACGCACTCGGCATTCGTATCCTCCTCCTCGCGTCTGAGCCATGGTCCCCGGAGGCAAAAGAGAGAGAGAGATGCCGATTATTCAATTATTTAATTAGCCACGATTATTATAAACCCATGTTGCCCCGCGGACCGCAGCGCACACATTGTAATCGTTTATCTTTTACCTATGTTTCAGAACGCGAGCGGCACGCAACCACCAGGCTATCCGCGTAAGTATAATAATCGATCCTTTTATATTCGATGTTCATAAATGTCGCATTACAGATTTTTTATTTAAGTAACATTAAAAAAAAGGCAATGAACATCATCAAAAATGCAATTAAAAAAATTGACTACAACATTGAGCGAAAAACAATGATTGCGCTTTCGCAACGGCATGAAAAATAAAAAAAAAACGCGCCTCGCTGCATTTAAATTGAACTCGATAATTCAAGCGGAATGATAATTTAACATCGTGACGGGAACTCCCAGTCCGGCTTATCGTTCGAACGCGCGAATTTTCTCGTATCGCTGCCTCCCGTGAATATACAATGTTCCCACTTTGCTATATATATGCGTGACTCGTTTGCTTCGATCTGCGCTCGCTGTATAATCCACTCTAATCACAGCTGCGTACAGGCAGTTGACTGCGAGCTGTAACAGTTTTGCTTCCCCTTTATCGCGAAGTGTTGTACCGGAAGGAGATAATGCATCAACGTGTCCATCGACGGTTGACTTTCTTCGCTCGAATCGAACGCATATTCGAAATGCCAAATTTGCAGTGTCGCTAATTATTCGCATGTTTAAACTCTATCGCTTTTTTCCTTTACGTGAAATATCAAACGTCCCGGCAAAACGTAATATCGTCGGCGCTTTAAACCGCAAGATACATTTGTCGAGCGTATCAACGTGTAGCGCGTCAATTCGAACGCCGATCGGTTGACATGCACCGGTTTTTATCTGATTTTTATCATCAAACTACTTAATATCAGGTACATTCGATGTTATCAAAAAAAAAACTGCTCTGTCGTGTTTTGGCTTCGAAGCGGAGAAAACTTTCCCCTTTAGCAAAATTGTATAAACTGAATAGTTCTCGAGTTACGAGCAGTTGAAGTTTCAGCCAATTGCGTGATTCCGGTAGATGGCGCCGCGGTCGGCCCAACGATACAATTAACTATAATTTCAACTGTTTCAAACTCGGGAACTATGTATCGTAGAGAAAAAAAGTTAAAACAAAGTTTGCTTAGTTAACCGCGAAGAATGCAATCCACCAATTTTTGGTGCGATGTTTTGTGTCCTCGCAGTGTTCGAATTATCCAGCAGTTACCCTGTAGACACGCATGAACTGTTCGCGCGGATGCTGCGGTTGGACCGGTCGTCGATGCTTTTGCTAGCCAAGCCATGCAACAGTCCTCTCGTATCTCTCCCCCACTCACACCCTCACACACAGATATGATACTATTCCTCACGACACATGTGAAGTCGAGTGTCGGATTAAAAAAAAAAAAAAAAAAAAGACCGGCGAGTACAGAATCTCGCTGGATACTCGTACATAAGTTGACAAACTCGGGAGAGTGAATCTATACAGTAAGAGAGACTCCTCTCGGATTCTCCGCGAGTAACGCGAGCCATTAATCTGTCGGTAAAGGAAATTAATTATGCATTCGCAGCAGAGCGAGAAAGTAAAGTGGTGAGGGAATGAAGAGAGTCCGGGAGGCAGGGAGTAGATTATCGAGAGCAAGTTTTGCTACTGCCCGGTGAGCCACGGAGAATTCTCTTCTCAGTATATACAGAGAGAGACAGAGAGCCGAGAGTCGCGGATACACATACTCGGTGAGTTCGCCTGGTGCTTTAGCAGTCTCTATCCCTTCGGGTTATCAATTCCCTGTGGCCCCCTGGCTACAGTACTTGGCGAGATAGATATATATACCATACATAAAGACATATAGAGGTACTCTCGTGGTCCACCACCTCTCGCTCACTCGTTCGCCTCGTTAATTCTTAATCGCTCTTCGCCTATGCGCTCAACTCTCTCGTTCTTATACTTTATCGTATCAAAACCCCTCTCCAGTCTCGCGCGAGAGTTAATAATTTTATTTATAACAGAGCCCTCGCAATGCGCAAGTAACGCAACAGGAGCGCATAGAAAGGAAGAGATCGCACTGATGCGACGACACTTTATAACTTCCCTCGGGGATATATACGAACGGTGAGATCGAGAAGAGAAAAAAAAAAACCGTGTAATCTTCTATATGCATCGGTACACATATAAAACGTTACATTATCGTTGAAAAGTTGTACCGGTAAATTGGATCGAAGAAATTGAAACGATGTTAAATTTTTTATCTCATGGAAGGGTGGTAAACGCGAATTGCGAATTACACACATCAGGAATGAAAACGATTGTTTGAAATTTTCCGTAATTCTCCGTTATACAACGGCCTCTATTACAAAACGCTTTTCGTACGGCAGCGAGTAGCGAGTTAATGATTTAATTGTTAATAGCTTTCCGCGCTCTTTCGCCGCCCGTACGAGTTGTAAACAAAGTGGACGGGTATAACAAAATTGAGATAGTTAGTCGGCCATTAAACTCACCGGAGGGTGATGATACGACGGGGTAAAAAAAAAGGGTAAACAAAGGAAAATCGAATAGTATGTGAGAGAAAAAAGAAAAGTTTGTCTGCAGTTAGCTCTCGTGACGCGACCGACGACAACTCTGGCAACGATAGAATTTAACTCCCTCGCAGCGTTGCTTTCTCTATCGTTGGTACATTCATCGCTCGTATGCGTTGCGAACGCTGTGTGGCAACTATAAATAGGATCTCGAACTCTCCTTCGCCCGTTGGAAACTTTACGAGTTCGTATAAGCTTTGCGGTATGGCGAAGAGAACGTGGAAGGAGAATTGGAAACGGGGGGTTGAACACGCGCGCGCGGGAGAGAAACCTCCGGTACCTCTCTCGCTGACGGTAGGTCGCGGCAACGACGAGCCCCGACACCCGTGCAACCCTCGAAACTTGTACCACTCTCGCGATTACTGTATATGCGTTAATAGGGGAGTTTCTACGTCGTCCCTACAACCCCCCTTTACCCTTCCTGTCCTTTTCTTCAACACTGCGATATTACATAGATACACGTTAACCTGTAGTCGAGGTATGGTTACGAAACTTCACCGTACCACACGTCTTTCAATGTCGTCTGACTACACAACTGCGGGTACCGCAGTTGATATTTATTAGATTGGATTATTCCACCGGGGAAACAAATTCAAAGCAATTTCCGAGGATTTGTAACTGAATTTATCACGAACGAGTTATCGTATACATTCATCCGTTAACGCGACGAATGTTTGTCATTGAAGTTAATGAATTTAATTGAAGAAACGACCTTTGCGCGCACGTCGACACGGATCTTTTGTCTCGGAAAAAAAAAAACAAAAAAAAATCAATTTGCGTCGGAATGCTATGTGAATCATTGACAAACTTGAATATAGTATAAAAAATCTGTTAAATCGCGAAATAAAAAATGCGAGCGATAGAAAATTTCACTTGCATGAATAACTTTCACCGAAGGGAACAACTGTTGCTTAAAAAAAAAAAAAAAAAAAAAAAAAACGTAAACGCGTCCGACGCATGCGCGTGACATTGATTTGCGACAATTGGCAACGAAATTTTCATTCACCGTCGTCGATAATCATCGGAAAATTATCGGGCATCGTTACAAACGAGTGAAATATTTCTCGTGAATGAAATAAAAGCTTTTCAGGCGCGAGATAGCGTTATTTCATTGGGAAAAGTTGGAACCATCGGTGGTCCGGTTTATGGCAATGTGTTAATGGCGTGCGCGCGCGTGTGTGGCTATAGGACGGACGAAATTTGGTCGTGACCTCCGTAAATTAGATTCCGGGGGGATGGAGAGGGCGTTAGCGCGGTTTATAGATGATCATTCGTGTTCGCGTAGCAATTTCCTGAGTCGAGGTTCCCCTCGCCGGCTGTACGTATGCTTTTGGCAACCCCCTCCCCTCGTCCCCGTTCCCTCTTTCACAACCGTGATGTTCGCCTTCTCCTCGTCATGTATAATACGCTTTATCGAACCGAAGAATTAATGAGCCGTCGACTAGGTGGCCCGGTCACTCGCAAGTAGGTATGTGTCTCTCCCGTTTATCTTTCCCCCTTTTCACCCCTCGTAGCGGAGCCTCTTGCGCGCGGCAAGCTATGCGCATCGTTGTGAGGATCTCAAAGAGGAAAAAAGGAAAAAAAAAACAAAAAAAAACAAAAAAATCCTTGGAAAACGACGAGAGGTTCGTTCGTCCCAAAGGAACAAAAAAATTGTCATTTTTCTCACTCGAGTCGCGGATGAGGTCACTTTATCTTCTTTGTTTCGCTGGCGACCTCGTCATTTGCCAATGTATTGTACGACGGAAAGTATAAGTATAAACGAGTGTCTTCGAAGTTGGGTATTTCTGTATGTGTTATATGTTTGTACACATATATACATATATATACAAATGTATACGAGTAGAGGAGAAAACCGGCTTCGTCCGTGTTACGACCGTGTAGAGACGTGAAGGAAGCCACAATTTTCAAGAATACTCACGCGAGCGCCGTCGAGGTCGTCGACGGGTCTGCGCGTTATCGCACACGGAGCAAGGACACTCGCGAAGTTTCGCGATAACGACGAAAGACCGTCGCATGACCGTCTCGATACGCGTTCGATTCGCTAAAGTTTGCAGCGATATAATTTTGCGAAGTGAAACGATTCGAGCCGAAGAAAACGAAGATTTCGTATACGAATGTTTTTCATCTTTTTTTTTTTTCGTTCTTCAAGTACGCAAGCAAAAATAAATCTACCCAACGAAGCAGTAAGACGATAGAAAAAAAGAAAGATTGAAAGAAAATGATAACGCAAATCGTACCGCAAACTTTGTATCACTCGGTGCTCGTACACCATTTACTCGTGTGTGAGAAAGATTCCCATCGGTTTGGTTGTGTTTGGTTGAGCGGCTATTCCATTATCTCCTCTGCACCGGAGGATTTATTTGCGGTACGCCGCGACGAGTTATAAAAACAATATTACTTCTCCCTCTCCCCCTCGCCGCACCTCCCCTGCTGTTGATATATATACATATCGTATATCGTAGACGAGGGAGATGGAGAAAGCGAAGCAACCGCGCGCGATTGGAAATTAATGGACAAACAAATATGCGGTTTTTACCGATCGTACGGAAGAGTAACGATTGTTGGAATTTCGAATTTATATCACGGCGAATATCGAACTCGCGAAAAATGACCGTCGCAAATATAGTTAAACGAAGCGATTGAATGAATAAAAAAAAAATTAAAAAATAAGTCAATTTGTCGATCGCGAATTTGTTTTGGTATTTTTCGTCATTCCCTTTAACGAGGTGCCGGATGAAAGGCTGAGAAAACTTTGGAAGCAATCCAAACTATATGAGATTTATATAGGAAGAAGAAATAACAAGGGGAGGGGGTGGTCGAGAATGGTGTGAGCCGAGGGGTTATAGTTGAAGAGGTCGATGTCGGAAGGAGATCGTCGATTAGCGCGCTTCATACAACGGGCCTCGGAAACCCATCAACGGCATCTCGAGAGTAATCACTCGGGCGCTCTTCGCAAATTAATAAAGCCAACCAGAACGGATTCATCGGCTTCTCTTTCGCTTAGTTTCCACGCTTTTAGTCGATATATATGTATACAATTTTTTTTTCATTATTTCTGCGACCGGTATACTATAATGTATTTACGACTCTTCGTATCGCGAAAGATAAAAAAAACACAATCCGCGTCATAAATCAATCGGATATGGGTAACAAAAATTTTTCTCTCCGGTAAAGTTTACCCTTTTACTGTGACAAAGGGTCATAAATTTTGCCGCGTGAATTGTAATTTTTATTTATAACGCCCTCAACAAAATAGAGATCGTTTTTTTCGTCACAAGACTTACGGTACTCATAAAGAACGTTTATTAATTAATCTTTCCGTGCGATAATTTCGTAAAAAAAAAAAAAAAACAATAAAGAGCTCATAAAAGTCGAGATACGTCGTTTACAAAGTTTTCCCAACCCTTTGAAGTATATATATTGTGTCATACGATTTTTTTTAGTATCGTACGAATAAATTACCTTCAAGAATTGAATCGTCAACTAAAAATAGTACTAACGCTGTGCTTCAAAGGGTTGAAACACTTTACGCGAAAATGAGATGTTCGAAAAAACGTTTTTCAACGTGACTCACTTCGGTACCCTTGATGTTTATAAACGAAGACCTCACTTCGTCAAGAAACTTTGCGAAGTGAGAGATCTGTGTCGACAAGCGAAATACGAAGCGGAGTTTTGGCGCATATGTACTCACGGATTCATGTGTATACGCGATGGCAACATCACTCGTATCCGCCTCTCCGTGGTATATATATTCATTCCGTGTAGGTAGGTAGATGGCCCCTGTGCGCTTTCCGAGTCTCCTTGGCAATGCGAGAGCACACAAGTCGAGGGAGCGAGAGAAACTTTGGCGAATCGCGATAAGGGGGGTTATCGCGCTACCGGTCGCGGCAATAGTAAAACGCAAAGGTGGCAGCGGAAAAGGATCGTCGACACGCGACTCACATACTCGATGAGAGAAACATTTCTGTACTCTCCGATGAAACGGCAGAGAGAGAGAGAGAGAGAGAGAGAGAGAAAGAGAGCGGGGAAGGGAGATCGAGATCGTTGGAGAACGTGGAGTCACTTCGAGATACGACAAGATATCACGCAGTCGACCGGTTGTTAAGCTCCTTCAATTCATCTTCCTTTCTACTTTATTTCATATCATATCTAAAAAAAAAATCTTTCAATATTATTATTTCGTCAGACTTAAAAAAAAGAACTATTATACACGCAAACTTCGGAGAGTACAAACATTCATGAAACATAAAAAAAAAATTCACATCGAAATTTAAAGAAAAATTATTGTAATTGTCGAAAAATTGATTACAAATATCTATATACTTGTTACAAAAAAAAAAAAAGGAGCGATTTTGCATTCCGTCAAAAAGCCGTCCGTTCACGAAGGGTTAATTGCCTTTAAGAGACAAATTCGTCGTTTAAACCGTCTCTCCGTAACGACGACGAGCGATGTAAAGGGTTGCGGGAAGTACCGACCCGCTTACAGAGTGCTAAACAGCCCGATACGGCTTTTCCGCATGCCTTGCTATGAATAGAACGCAACCCTGTAGTAAAGCGACCCAGTCATTGCTCCGTTTCGCTTTCCAACGTTTACTTCGCGCGCGAGTCTCGTCTTCGACTACATAGTCCAACTTTGTGATACTTTGTGCGGTACGAAACATCGTTCGTTGGCAAATCTTTAATCGAGTGTTGCCAGAAATTTTCAAAACGGAAAGAACAAAAAAAAAAAAAAAAATGCGAGATGTCAGGTCTTTTGCTCGTTTGACGTAGCGGCAGATTTTCCCATTTCGTCTTTATCTCAGTTCGTTAACGAGAGTGCTGTGTGCGTGTGCGGGTCGAGCATGTAGCGCCCCCTCTCCTCAGGGTCTTCGTTTCTAATTATAAAGACACAAACCGGAGAGATCCTAACCGAGTGTTACTCCGGTGGATGAACACACTCGCTACTTGCTACTATTTGGCTCGAGAGGAGAAACGAGATAGACGTATATAGTTAATACTACACACTTAGTCACGTATATGCTATAGCATATACATTCGCGGTTGATACTATACCGCCGAGAGCTTCCATGATCGATGGCTTTCGAAATCTCGTCAGGCGCGCACTCGACGCATCGCGTAACCCCCTCGGTGTGTGTTTCCTCCTCCCTTCATTTCCACTCTCTCTCTCTCTCTCTCTCTCGCTCCTTCTTCATCGTCCAACGGTACTCTCGTGGCGACTCACTGCACCGCAACTACTCTACACTTTGGAATGAAGCTACAAAGCTAATTTCGTTGCTCGTCGCCCCGCTGGAGCGAAATAGACTACGAGACGACAAGGGTATAGACGCTATGCGCGCGTGTATGTGTACACCCGCTATTACTGTTTTACAGTGTAAAGCATCGGCCCGTTATAGCGCGACTCTATCCCCGACGGCGAACTACGTGAAATCAATGTGTCTCGGTTCTTCGTCCCCCTTCGCGATCTATAACTTCTTCGAGTTCTTATACACGACTTTCGCCATCCATCCACTATTTTTACTCTCTTTTTTCGCCAATTCAAATATTATTCTTCATTCAACAATGTTGATTCAATAAATAGTAAAAAAAAAAAACGATAAACATAATACTATTTTTACAAATTTCCGCTTCAATAAAAAATTCATTGGTATTTCGCGTTTGTTGTTTCGCGATTTGATGCACCCTTCGAATTGATGTAAAAAGCGAATAATCAATGTTTCCCTGTACATTCGAAGATAAAATCAATTTTTCAAAGTCTTTTAACTGTTCAATTATTCTTCACACGCCGATGTCGTGATTTCTTTTTTTTTTTTTTTTCGATCTTTATCGGTGTGAATAACGAGGGGATGAAAAAAATTAAACGCTTATTCAATTCTTATATTTTATTCTCCCTCTCGGGCATAATTTCTCCAGCATTCACGGGCGACTAGACAAAATTATTACCGACTCTCGCAGTTTGGTTACGGCTTCTCTTCCCTCGAACCGCCCCCCGCGCGCTCGCCAACAGCAACGCAACCTCGGAGACTTCCAATCTCCTTGCTCTTCGGAATACCTATATAGTACATCAGAGGAGAGCAGCGGAGGGTTGAGGGTACGGCTGCGGCTTGGTCGCGGATGGCGGAACACGCCAGAGGTTTGGCGAACGGCACAGGGTTGCGCTATACATATATACAAAGACATTTCCTATCGGTGTACGTACACTATGTTACCTGCATAGATATGGGTAAAACGCCCCGAGAATTGAACGGAGCAGAGAAGATGAAGCGAAACGAAGATGGAAAGAAGACGCTTCAAGTGCTGCGAATGGAAAAGCATTGAGAGAAGCAAAAGGCAAGAGACTTTGGTATCGTGAATGAGAGTAGACGAAGACGACGAACAAAAGAAAAAAAAAAAAAAAAAAGGACGAGAAATAGGAGACAAGAGGAAGAGAAAGGAAAATAGATTACTAAGACGGAAAATTCCGTGATACGAAGATACATCCTGTAGTATCCACTATACAATGTCGGGTTCGGGTTAAAAGCAAAAGGTTGACGAGAAAAAAAAATGGCGGAAAGAATGAGACGAGAGATCGACGAGCGTTATATACGGAGGACCGCGGAGAGGGGAAAGAAATAGATAAAACAGAGTTGGATACACCGGTGAAGAGCGAGCGAACGTCGGTCGGAGGTGAAGGTTGCCAGAGCTGCCGGCACGGAAAATCTCGGTTCTCCTTGTAAGCGCGTCTCTGTGCAGCGTGATAAAACAAACCAAAGGAGGTTCTTACTTCTCTCGGGACCTTAAGAATGATACGGATACGAAGTGAGTCTATTTTATCAGCCAGCCGGACGAGAGATAACGCGAAAGTGAGTAGTAAGATGCCTCGAGACTGAATGAAAGACGGAGCGGAAGTTCATTTACGAATAATGAGAGCTTCAAGTACTTCGAGAGAAAAAAAAACGAAAGAAAGTGATGCGAAGCTTCTGTTTTTTTTTTTTTTTTTCTTTGCTTTACCTCAGTGAATTAAGTCGATTGCGGAAATGACTCGGTACCGAGAGTAAAATAAAATTAAAAAATAAAATTTATTCCCAAAGGTTTTCCCAAACCCGTCCGGTGTTTCTATCTTCGGACCTCTTTCTCCGAGGCGTTCAAGTCTCGCGAACTTTTCGTACGTTTTTTCCTCCCTTCTTGCAGTGGTATTATACCGTCCATATACATCGTCTCGTCGAGTTGGAAAAACTCTTCTCGTCGAAAGTTATTTGAGAACAGTGGAGAAAATGAAAGAAAGTAGAAAGAGAAAACTCGAGTCAAGAGAATGTCGACTCGGATACTCGGAGACTCGGGAAGAATTCAGCGTCTTTGCGTCTTTTCTCCGTGTCACGCGCCCTCGCGAAAGAGGGTTTCGCCACAACGACGATCAGTTGATGCCCCCGAGGATGACACCGAAGACCTCCTCATCTCATTCCTTCGCTGTTCTCCGCTTCTCCTTTAATACGTTTGTTTTTTTTTTCCTTAATCTTCACTGCAGTCCTTTGCTTTTAACTCTTTGACTCTTTTGCCTCAACTACCAGCGGTACGCGTTTCTCGCGGTTTATTGCTTTCACGCACATTCTACGCGTTTGCGTCTGTACTTATCTTTCTCGTAGTATCCTCTCCTCGAGCTTTGTACTTCGTTTCATCTACTCGTTGGCCCTGTCTCGTTGCTCCCGACGCTAATGCGCTCGAGAAACTTACCGGCCGAAGCTGTACGCGCGCCCCAACCGTCTGGATACACGAACCCAACCGCTAACCACCTATTCCCGCTGTACACCATTCTCAGCTATAAGTCCCTCTACTCGAACGCTTGTTGCTAAGTTATATAGCAAGCGTATAACCCTCGTCTAGAGTAACCTACGAAAACCCTCTCGTCAGCGCTTGGAAAGCGTTCGCATAATTCCCGTCGAGAGAGATCCCGAAGGATAGAGTGAAACTTTCGTAATCGTACAACGTCGCGGTGAATACATCGAAATGCTAATTAGACAAATGGATCGATCTGTCCTCAGCTTGAATTATTCTCGCGGGTACTATCGATACGCGATAAGGATACATTATCGAATAAATCCGGGAATAGAGGAGGTATTTTCGAGATGCTATAGCGTTTATCTCCATTGTTCACCGTCGTTATATCATTGCGAATGGCCGCTTTCGATCTATAATTATCCAAATGTAACCATCGGTACCTCTTCTTGCTTTTTTCGTGCCGTTTTCCCGAGATATATTTATTTATAGAAAGCCATCCAACCGACTCAGGATATACACTGAATGGCGCTTCGTTGTCAGTGTCGGCTGTTTTCGCGAAAAGCATTTCCGCAACGACTGAGACACGAAGTCCAACAATCTTGCGATGTGACTAAAGCAGAAAGATTCTCCGAAAGCCAAATCGAGACTCCTGCGAACTCATTTTTTTTTTTACTTCCGTCGACTCGAGAAATTTTTATTGTATTATCGCGAATAAGGAAAAATTAAAAACTGAGGGATAAAATTCGTGATTTCGTTTATCGTTGAGAAAACCCACGAGAAATCGTACAATTTAATGCATATGGCGTCATATCGATAATTTAACTCCCGAAGTCCATTAAAATTGCATAGTCAATGTTGAGGAAAAATTCTAAACAAATTAAAAAAATAACCCGAGGAAATGGGTTTAAAATTGAGTTTAACGCGCATCGGGATATCCAAAGACATTTTTTTATCCCCAATACTTCAGATATTCGTATTATCGGAATTATCGGAAGCGATACGGAAAAAAAATACAGATGCAAACAAAGCTTTGATGTAATGACACCAACAGAGTTTATCCCGGGATCCTGATAAATCCAACGACGCGCTGATAGCTCGTGGTAACGGTGTGTTAATGGTTAAACGAGAAAACGCGCGCAAGATGGGTAAAAGTTGAAGAGAGGCGCCTCGATGTTGCGTAGTTGGAAAGGGCGTGAAGGAAATTCCGGTGTGAATAAGGGCGGCGTCAATGGGCAAACGCGTGCTTCTCTTCAGTATAGTTACTCCTTCTTTCACTCTCACTCTTTCGTTCGCGCATTCTCTCCCGTTGGAAAGAACGAGAGATCAGATTCCCCGGTATCGATTGCTCCAAGTTTCTAGCTGTAGCGCGAAGGGTGCCGTGTCGAAGGGCGAGAGAAAAAAAAAAGAGCGAAAGAGGGGTTGGGGAAGGAGGGGAGGGGGGGGGGGGGGGGAGGTGGAGAGGGAAAAGAGCGAGTGAGAGGAGAGTAAAAGCGTCGCCCTCGCTAAAGCACGATTCTGTCATCCGGCGCGGGAACAAAGTCGTGGAGATTCTCGTGCCTCGACAGATATCCGATCCCGAGGAATTTTCCCTAATCCTCAACTTTCTCTCGTCTTTAGTGACAAAATCTCGAATATCGTTCTCATTATTGCCAAAATAATCTCTTACACCGTCACTTTAGTAGGTTTATCGAAAAACTATGTATATACATATATACATATACATATATCCATAAAATCTAAGTAACGAGAGCTGAAACAATGAAGGAAGCGAAATATAGAGGATGAAAAAGAGGAAGGAATTAATCGAGCGAAGAAAAAAGTCTTTGTCCTCGACAAGGCCAAATAATTCCGTTACTTTTGTCGTATGTTCCACGCGTGTGCGTTTATATTTATATGGATATATATATATATATATCTAGTCGACTGCATATATGTATTTGCAGGCGTGGAAATACGTAGACTCGTTCCGTAACGGGGAGATAACTCGTTCCTAGTCTTGCCGGAAGCTGGTACTTCCTCGTTATACGCGTGTCGTGCGCTCTCCACACAAACGCGCACGTTCTAGAATAACACATACATTTTCAAAAGGTTCGCATATGCAGTCGTGGAAGCCGAGTCACGTTACACGGGGCTTCTCTTCTCTCTTGTGAAGAGCATCGCGATTGCTGCTTTGGTGGTGCTGCCGCGCGCTGTTGTTGCTCACTGTTGTAGGAAATGGCCTCGCGTGTTGTGCGCAGCCCTGTAGAGGCCCATACCATCTCTCGCAAGAGCAAACTAGTTTTCACCGCACGATGTGCCACACGGGGAAAGCGAGAGATGCTGATGGAGGTACCGAATAACGTGTGCGCCCCGCGTTGCGAAACCGGAGTTAAATGCCCGACGAAAATTTTACCCTATTTTCCGCGCAATACTTTGACGAATTCAACAACCGCAAATGCGAAAGTTTCCTTTCTCCACCCTACAAGTTTCGAGCTTCGAATTAATTCGCGATCGTCATTGTTCATTTGTCGCTTTTTTTTTTCTAGCAGATCGTAATATTCAGCGAATTAAATAAAAAATTTATGAACAATGCGAGAAATATTTCCGAGCAAAAAAAAAGTTTTTCGTCGCATTCAAGAAGGTTTTACATTTTACACTTCCTGTCGAGAGAAACGTTGGAAAAAAAAATTCGAAGCAAAGCATTAAGTCGGAGAATATACCGTACAAATTTCGTAATGATTGGTCGAGTAGTTTCGAAAAAATTGTATTTTAACGAGAAGGTAAAGTTTTAATAATTTGCTTCATAAGAGAACAGAATTAAAGAATTCGATAAGCCGGAGATTTAATTGGCTTTCGATATACTATCGAAATTCTTTCCATCGAATAAAATTCTTGAGATTTTCTTAAATTCTAAAGTTTCGAATGTCTCAATTCGATAAAAAATTAAAAAACTGTTTTTTTTTTTTTCTTTTTTTACGCGGATAATAATATAAGTTTCTCGGTATGAAGAAAAACCTAATTGCGGTATTTCAAAAAAATGTACATCGCCGAGCAATATCAGTAAATCCTTTGCGTCGTACGTACACTTGGTGTACCATAACGCGTTTCTCCGCAAGAATGGACGTAATGCCTTCTCACGATTAGCTACGATTTACGGGTTTTCGTTGGTCGTATAAGCGGCTCCTCCCCTCGCCGTTTCGCTGGTTCACAGTCGCCGTCGTCGGGACGTCGGGGTTCTCTCTCTCCCTCTCTCTCTCTTCCCAGATTCTTATCAGAGTTACTCCAGCAACCCGCCTCGTAAAGTCGGCGAGTTATCACAGACCCCGAGAACGTCGCGACCGGTATACACACACAGCGCACTCCATTTCGCTGTTTCTCTTTTACTCTCTCGACTCTTCCAGTTACTATGTCCTATTCGGGAACAAGAAGAGCATCTTGATTGTATCCGCAAGACCCGTTTGTATCGCGATCACAATGACGACAGAAGCAGCGATCTATTATTAAAAAATACACTGCTCGATAGACCCACAGAAAAGTCCTGTAACTCTACAGCCACTTCTCCCTTAGCTCTCGAGTTCGTCTTCCCCTTCCCTCCCACGTGTCCTCACATAATTGAAAGCGAATGCTTTAGAACCACATGTCCCCGCAATTCGCGTAGATAACAATAGAAACGTCACGCAACGACGAGGCAGAAGTTGGTGACGTGTGGCTGGCAGCGGAGGATCGAATAAAAAAAAAGCTAAACTAAAACAAAAACGAAAAAAAAAAAGAAAAAAAAATAATAGAAAAAAAAAAATAACGTCGACGATCCAACAGCTGAAAGGGGAATATCCGACAGTTGTGAGCCGAATCACACTCCACCTACAATTCTGGATTTCGATACAGTTGTGACGGCGAGTGTCGAGCGCGCATCGCCCTCCGGGAAAGCAGCAAACTCCGCGTACATACGGATACATTGAACATACAACAGAGCGATAGAGAGAGAGAAGAGTCAGGTAGTATAGTCGGAACACTGAGCAGCAAGCTGACTCGCAGGCAGGGGGAACCTTCGTGCCGACGACGTAGGACAGTGCGCGCGGGGTCGACGCCCGCTGTCCTCTGCTTCCCTACATCTACTGTATTATGTATACATATAGATATACATATATATATATAGTATATCTATACGCATATGTGTGAAGACTCCTTCTCTATGTACTTGTATACCGCGTATACGACACACTTGTAGTACTCCAATACTACGCTCTCCACTACTATCATCTCTCAGCTACGTGTTGCCTTCAACCACAATTCCGCTTCACTCGGCTCCATTCTAACCGAAACTTCACAATTCTCCGAGCTTTTGACGATTTACGCGACGCATTTTGTTACATCGAATTCACTACCGAGTGCTCTTGCCTTCGCATTGCTTCTATTTGAAGTTTACGCGAAACTCATGCGAATTTATAACTCGTTGTGAAGTTGCAGCTAATAAAACTATAACTTCGAAGAGAGCGATTCGTAGAGATTTCTGTGATAACTCCTCGAAACTAAGATAGAATTTTAGTTGTCGGAGTAAAAAAGTTGATAGGTATTATAAATTGTTGGATGGGCTATCAATGGATGATTTTTTAAGTTAGAATTTCCTTTATTGTTGCAGAGATCTGGAACGCGACCTGAGTCTCTCCGAAGATAGCGAAGATGAGGGAACTTCTAAGGTGAGTTGATATCAATAAAAACACAATTTTTATCGCTACAAATGTGATAAAGACTTTTTGAATGATTTCAAAATACATCGCGAGACAAATTTGTATGTTTTTTTTTTCTTTTTTATTTCGCAGGGCACTGCGTCAAGGTTATCCCGAGGCAACAGGAGTCCCGATCTCTCGGTCGAGTGAGTAGATTCATTGATCGCTTAAGTTCACTTGTTTAGCCACGAAACTGGGACATTCGAAGCCCTTCTGGGATCTGTTATCCATAATTGACTCTAATCCATTGGGATTTAATTCGATGTATTTTTTTTTTTTTTTTCATCGCAGTCTCTCGGCGCCGTTGATACCAGCGATGACTCCAGCGCCGCCTCCTTTAGCACCAATGTCCCCAATGGGAATGTCGCCACTGGGTCCCCTATCGCCCGCGAGACCGTTGAGCCCTCCGCGATCCATGACGCCACCGAAGCAGGTGACACCCGAAAGAATATTATCCCCACCCCCGCCGAGTCCGCCGGGTAAACGATCACCGAGTCCAAAGATGATGCACCAAAGGCCGCCGAGTCCGCCGGGTCAAGCGCCCCAGAGCTCTGGGAGCGCGAGTTCGAGTTCCGACTCGGGTTCCGACTCCGGAACGGACAGCAGCGATGATTCCGAAGATGAAGTTGCACCGCCTCCTACGAAGGGTCCCACGACACCCCCATCCGTTTCACCGAAACCCACCGTCGAGGAACTACCGCCCGCTGTCGAAGAATCCAAACATCGATGGAATCTCAGTAGTTTCTTCAACAAAACTACCGTGCAGACTGGCGATCAAAATTCCGAGAGCAAACCGGTTACGGTAAGAATTATTTATTCATGCAATTTAATTTTTTTTTTTATGATACATTGAATACCTTAAAATTGATAGGAAAATATTAATCGAAATATGAAAATTTCAATTATTCAAATAACTGTTTGACGTTTCGCTGAGACCAATTGGGTTCATCTGGAAAATATATTTTTAATATAAGAAACAATGAATTTTTTAAATCAATTTGTTTCTTATTTTTTTACGGTTTTTATTGCTCTTTGGTTTAGGATGACACGGCAAGACGCGAAAGTTCCCCGGAAGAAGCGTCAGCCGAGACGAGAACCCGTCGCAGCGATCCGAGTCACTCGAATAACGATTGGCAGTTGGACGAAGCGTTGAAGAGAACGAGAAACGCGACGATGCTGACACTGTTGAGCGACAGCGATCATCATTCGGACAGCGAGAAGCCGGTTCGTCAATCGGTCGAGGAAACGAGAGCCCAAGTCGACAAACCAAAGCCGCAGGATGTAAGAAAACGCGGACGTCCGAGAAAATCAACGAAGAGTCCGAAGGATCATAGAACGCCGTCGGAGGATCCGAAGAGTAGCGGGAAGACTCGTAGCAGACCTCGAGTTGTCTCGAGTCCAAAGAAAAAGACTCCGATCTCGAAGCCCACAGTCGACACGAGTGACGACGCGAGCGATGCAAGGTACACAAATGGAACTTTTATATACTACTCGTTTGTAAAGTCCGTCCAGAGATTACCGCGGTCTCCGCAAAGATCATTTATCATATGGAGCTTTTGAGATATCGGTACGTCCGTCAGTCACGTTTGGATTTCAAAGAATGAAATATTGTGTAACGAGTAGTAAGCTATAATAGATCGTTAGTGAAGTCAAAGTAGATAAATACAATGTTTAACCGAATCGCACATTGATTAACATCGTTAATACAGTCAATCTGAAAATATCTCAAACTCCGATCTTCCGAAAACATCGAAGATAAATCTGCGATCGCGATTATGAATGTCGACGAAAACAAAACATATTGATCCAATGTTTATTATTCTCTTCGAAAATCGATATTACTGTTCGAATTATTTTTGCATTTAGTGACGCTGGGACCAGAGAATTCGACTCCCAAAGGTGTTATCGACGACACCGCCGAAATATAAATACGACATCGATCTACAATGATTTTTTTCCCCTGATTTTTCACAGATCGCCAAACCGTTCGAGTGATTCTGACGCCGAGCGACCGCGAGGCGCGTCAACAGGACCGTCGACCGAGAAGCGTCGGCCGCGTCTCAGCGTTTCGTCGAGTGACGACGAGAGACCGGCTACCAAGAGCAACGGTGGCTCCGACGACGATTCCCGCTGGCGAAGGCTTCCCGTGAAACGAAGCAAAGTCGCCGAATCGCCGACGAAGAAATCCGAGAAAAAGAAAAGTCCGGCGAAATCGAAGTCTCGACGTCCCAGATCGCGGGTCACGAATACATCTGGTTGCGCGTCGGATTCCGACAGCGAGTCGGAAGTCGCGCTGCGAAATAATCGCATTCAAGTAGCCAGAGTACCGCCGCGACCGAGACAACCGCTGACGCGTGCCACGTCACCCGATAATTCGGACAGTGATAACAGTCCGGCGCCGAAACTGCAAGAAGAAGACGGCGGCAACGTACAGGACAAGAAGAAGAGCGATACATTAAGAAAACTCTTCTCGAGTTCGAAGGGCGGCGCTAAGGGCGGTGGAAAGGGCGGTAAGGGAGGCAAAGGAGGCGGAAAATGTGGTATTTACGTCGAGGAGTACACAGGTTCGGCGAACACCCCAACGGGTAGCGAGAGTCCTTACAAGAGACCGTCGTCTCAAGCTTCGTCGGCGCCGACTTTTCCTCCGCTGGTATACGTCAATGGCGTTCCCAGCTTACTGTGTCGACTCGATCTTAATAAAATCCCTCATATACCCCAACCATCGAGAGGTCAAGAACTGAGACAGCGCACGGAATTGCCGGACACGAGGCCGGCTTCGAGGCCATCGTCGAGAACATCGTCGAGACCATCGTCGCGGCAAGCTTCTTCGAGACCCTCGTCGAGACAAGCCTCGAACGCGGCACCGGCGACAGCGCCGCGACCACCTACTCCCGAGGAGGGCGAAATCGTCGAAACCCCGAGACCACCGTCCGCGGCTGAGTCGAGGACACACGGCGAAACTTCGACCGTCAAAGTCGAATCCGAGGAGACGACGTCGACGAGCTCTAAGAGATCGAGAGTCAAAAACGAAAGTTCGGAAACGGACGCGAAAAATCGCCCGGTAGCCAGTGGTAGCGGTAGCAGCAACGGCAGTAGCGCTTCCAATTCCGCTGCTACGAACTCGAGTGCAACCGCGGGTGCGAGTGTCGCCAGTGGTAGTGGTGCTACTGTCGTTCCTCCGGCGGCTGGTATAAGCGGTAGCGCGCCAAAGCGAAAACGTAATCTGAGTTGCAGTTCGGTGTCGGGTTTGAGTGTTTGTTCCGTTGACCTGAAGGGAAAACACAGCGGTGAGCACAAAGAAAAGAAGAAAAGAAAAAGAAAACACGCCGACAAGGAAACCGTACCGTCGAGACCTTCGTCCAGCTTGGTAAGTCTCCGAGAATTTCGATGTTGGAGAACGCGAGAAGATACGGTTGTTGATTTATTTTCTTTTTCTTACTAAACAATTCGTATTTCAATAGCAACACGACGTTCAACCGACGAATCACGAGCGGGAAGAAAAACCCGACATGAATCTGCTGCCACCCCCGGCGGCGTTACCACCTCATCGAGTCTACTATTCCTATTTCAATCATCAGAACGAAATTTTGGAGGATCAGGAAAGGTGAGCAAAGATAAAAAAATTGTTAATCCTGTATTCTAATAATTTTTTTAAATTTATATAATCATCATACGTATCTTAAATCTTTTGTTAAGGATCCTTTGTTAAGAGGTTAAGAAAATATTATTTCCATAATTGCTTAAAATTTTTCGCAAATTTATATATACTTCGCACTCTACGAAATCCGCTACATTCACAAAAAAAATGAGTTGCGATTGCGAACATTTAATAATTTGCGACGATTCATCGTTACGAATGATTTTACCGAAGTTCGTCGAACTGCTAGTTAAAATTTTTAATGACGCCGTCTTTTTATGAAATGTCCGGTGTTCTTCTTCGTATTAGTACTATTAAATTTTTATCATCAGCGTAAAAGTCGTCGCCTCGAGTATCGCACTTATCGCGTCATCAAACGGACTTTTGTGACTACCGTGCGGAAATCGTTAGAGTGCGGAGTACTTTTTTCTTTTTTTTCTTCAACGAAGTCATTTTTTGTTATTCCGTTAACAGGGACCAGAATCAGTACCTGACGGAAGCTAAAAGATTGAAGCACAGTGCCGACGAGGAGTGCGAACTCACGGCACAAGGCATGCTGTACTTGGAGGCGGTCCTGTACTTCTTGTTGACCGGCCACGCTATGGAGTCTGATCCCGTCACCGAGAGAGCCTCCTTTACCATGTATAAGGACACACTTAGTCTCATCAAGTGAGTACGAGAGCTTCGTGCCCTCCGACAATCGTCCCCCTTCCCTTCTGTCCCACAATGCTGCTAATTACTTCGGGATGAAAGAGATTTTTTCTTCATTTTTTTTCTTCTGTTCACTGACATTCTCGATTCTCCGCAGGTACATCTCCTCGAAATTCAAGAGCCAACAGAACAATTCACCCGAGAGCAGTATACACAACAAATTGGCGATCTTGAGGTGAGTATCTACTCAAATGAGATCACTTCGCAGAAAAAAAAATATAAAAACTAAAAAAAAACATTTTTGTAATTTCGATGTCTTTTTTTTCTCTTTACTTCAGCTTATGGTGCCAATCGCTGATTTACCTGAAACTCTTCAAAATGCGCAAACACGAGATCAAGGAGTACCAAAAAATACTCGCGGATTATCACCAAAAGGTTCGTGGATTTTATCGCATTGAAAATTCAGTTTAACTTATTTTTTTCTCGTCTTGTAGATTATTGATGAGATTATGTGTTTTTTTTTCTCGTATTTTAACATTGTTTATCTTTTTTTTAGCCTGCGCAAGCGACTCTCGTACAAGCGGAAGGCCAGGGAACACCGTCCTTGTCACCGACCCCATCACCTGCCGGATCGGTCGGTTCCGTCGGCAGTCAGAGTTCCGGTTACAGTAGCGGCGAACTGGCTAATCGCGGCGCAGTCTCCGGTCAACCACCGGCGGTAACTTACGTCAGCGTACCGATGGGCATTCACGCAGCGATGCAGAAACAGAATCATCATTTTACGATGCTTATGAATGGTCACGAACTGTGGGATCAGGCGAACGCTCTCGTGACTGACAAACACAAAGGTAATTATTGCAATTATTCGCGTGCGCTATCAGTGACTCAGATTAACTGTTCGGCGCATGCAGCACACGATTGTCTAGTAATAACGAGACGTTAAAAAGAAGAGTCAATTCAATCGATAGATCACTCCGACGAAATAGCATCCAACAAAATTGTTCATTTTTCTTCTAAACGGTTTAATGATTTACGAGGTACAATTCTGTAACCAGCAATTACGCGAAGCAAAACGTTGTTTAGATACGAAAAAAATTTTAAAAAACCTAACAATGGAGACTAAAAAAATTTTAAAAATTTAGACGTTAAAATGTTATTAAAAAAAATGAGATTTTGAGAAAAGTATCAAATTGATCGATACTTCGATAGAATGGTATCCAATAAAATTGTAATTTTTTTTCTTACAGAGTTCTTCATCGAGTTGGACGAGAAAATGGGTCCGCTGACCCTGAAAAGTTCGTTGCGCGATCTCGTACGCTACGTTCAGGCGGGAATAAAGAAGTTGCGAGCCCTCTGACCCCAGTGGCACAGCCCCCGGCCGCCCACCCCTAATTACATAACGTCGCTTCCACACAACATGGCGACGTACCCAAGCATGTTGACGTAACCGTCGCGAGGGCTGACTCGCTGCAAAGGCAATAATTAATTAAAAAATGAAAAATAACAACAAGAAAAATCTCAATGAGGGCTGTAAAAACACAGGCAGGTCGGATGGCTCGTGGGAATTTGGGAGTTTGATATATCGTACGAGAAAAGTACCTAATTAACCTCGGGGGATGTGATGATATAATTTTTCTCACCGAGTGTTACAAAGTGCGCCAGTAAAAGCGTCGAAACACGTATCGGCGATATCGAAAATAAAAAAAATTCGTTATCTCGCGTACTAACGCGCGAGAATCTTTACGAAGAGCGAAGTTCGATATGGTAGTCAATTTAAAAAGAAAAAAATTGACTACGCCGACTTGTCCGACGGTTGAGTCTCGCTAAACGAAGAACACACAAAATACTCGTATGTAGAATGGTAAAAAAAACAAAAGTGTGACTCACTCACTGTGAAATGCTGCAACGGAGGAAAGAAATGATCGTATCGTGTGATCGCAATCGATGATTTAGAGGAGAAATCGGTAGGCCTCGATTCGTCAGCGACAAGCGTGTCGCATTCTATTTTTTGGTCCCGAGATATCCTGCTTTTGTATAATGTGCGTAGTTACAATAATAGTTAAACAGACAAAAAAAACAAACAAACGAAGAGGTCGAGGGGTACAAACGCGACGACGGTGTGTCGTCGGTAAAAAAAAAAAAAAAGAAACCCAACTCGCGACCTTACTTCAGTCGCTTCCTCTCGGGCGTCTCGCGGCCGACGAAAGAGAAAAAAATGTTCGCGCCGCGAGTCTATAGTTTATTACGTATATAGAAAAAAATATATATAAAATGCAGATATAGATCTATACGATTATACATACATACTTATAAATAAATGTACATGTATATGAAGAGCGAAGAGGGTAAAGCGTGTGGCTCGCCTTTCGGAAACGAGAGACAAGACAAAAAAAAAAGAATAACCCAAAAAAAAAGAGCAAAGCTCGTCTGGGAAGCGCCGCGGACCTACCGAAGCCGCGACACCGGGAGCTGACACTGCGCGTGTGATCGAAGCGATTTTTTTTGTAGATGAACGAGAAAAGATCGAACAGTAGCGTTTAGTCCTTAAATACGCAACAACAGGAACAACAAGAAAAAAATACAAAACTATAACAGATACAAATTCTTTACATTAATTACAGTGTAACACGGGGGACGTAGTGGTTTCTAGAATACGATGATAATAACGCCGCGCGATGTATTTGGACGAATGTGTTTGGATTAGAGTTTGAAGGATTGAACATAAAAAAAAGAAAAAAAAAAAACAAACAAAAAGAGCAGAAATTCGTGGAGAGGCTGCAAGGAGGCAGAATGAGGAATATTTGAGAACGAAGGAGGGTTATAATTACGAGAACACAAGTAAGATGTAAGTTGCTCATGTGTATATTTTTGTAAATAGGTATTGTGAGTGCCGCCGCCTTGAGGGCAGAGTACTCGATAACGCGTCATAAATTCAGCGATCGAGACTCTCGTCCGCCCCAATTTTTGCTACCACGTCTTACCGAGGATATTTCCAGGCTATTTCTGGTAATACTGTGTCCACCGAGCGTTTTTTAGATGAAAAATGATAAATGAAAATAAAGAAAACACTCTCTCACTCGTCTTCGCTCAGTGACCACGAGACCCGAAGTTTCTCTCGCTTTGCTTCTTCTCACTGTTATAGTATAACGAAATTACCCGCGAAAGGCATTCGCGCGCTGTAAATATCGTTTGTGATCCGTTGACGCGAACGACCGTGTGTCGCAAACGATTGAAATCTGTAGAAAAATAAGTAGAATAAACGGGAAAAATGAGAGTAAATAATAAACGAAAATCGTATAAAAATGTTTTAAATTTTCATGCGAGAGCGACGGGAGAACGAACGATTGCGAAACGGCACGGAGTTGGCGGGCCACTGGCCCTAGATAACTAAGCGCGCGGTCCAATGGTTCACGGGGTACAATTTTATATCCAGCAATTATGCGGAGCAAAACGTTGACTAGAGATAACGAGAATATTAAAAAATAAAAAAAAAACGACATAAATAATACAAAAAAAACATAATAATGGGGGCTATCAAAAAATAAGAAAAAAAAAATAAGAAACAAATTTCGATATTTTCGAGACACATATTTATAAGAGATATGTATATCAGGCCCGGGGAACCCACCAGCTCGACGGTCCGACGAGGGTTGCCGATTCGCATCCGCTCGTTTCTCGTTTTCGCTCTCAATCGCGTCTGAAGCGGACAACTTTCCCTCAGATATTGGTTGAGTTTTTTAATTCTTGAAATGTAGAAAATTTTTTCCTCCCGAGGAGATGAGTGATACTTGTTTTTCTTTTTTTTTTTTAATAAGTATTTTATTAAAATCTTTGTTACAATTATCGAAACTCGAAGAAAAAAAAACTTCGTTGCTTGTGAAAACCGGAAACGCCGAAGTCTGAAAGCAGAAAAAAATTAAATAAAAAAATCAATAAAATTTTACGAGTCGAGGGAGAAAAAGTGAGAGAAATTTAAAGGGTTAAATGGATTGAGGTAACGAATAGAGAGCAGTGTGTTTGAAGGAATAGGTGTCAAGCAATCCCCGACGAGATTTAAGTTACTGCTGTTCGTTTCATCGAGCCTTTCACCAATTACACCATATTTGTAATATATTTATATATATACATACATACATACATATATACACAAAACACCACAAAAACCCTATTATTATTATTATTAGGTCATATTATTATTATTATTATTATTATCATTATTATTATTATTATTATTATTGCAACCATTATTATACTTATTTTATTATATTCGTACCGAACAATATATATATGTACTATTGATAATTGCCTGTTTCCGATCAACGTGTCACTGAAACTAAACTAATCTGTTGTCGGGTTTGTGCCAAAAAAAAAACAAAGTAAAAGTGACTCTTGAAGCAACGATGGATCAAGAGAAATAGCGTTTATCGAGCTATACGAAACGTACGCGAAGCTGGAATGATAAAAAAAAAAGAAAAAGCGATCGTGGTGCTCGACGGACAGAAGAGTTTAGAAATTTCAGCGTCGTGTAGAGTTGTGCGTGTCGAACGCACTGCACAAGTAATTCATTAATTTACTTAGTCTCATTATTTTTGTTTTCGTTTTTTTTTTTTTTTTCTATTACTATCGAATTACGCGAAGACGGAAGAAAACCCGTCGAATGGACTCCACATGCGCCCGCAAAAGGTTTCGGCTAGTAACGCTGTGATTTCTATTCAAAGAGAAACATTTAAGAAACAAAAAACAGCCGCATCTTGCGAAGACGAAAAGTATCAAAACATCGCAAAGCGTCTTTCCGGTTTGTGGATTTTATGATAATTTGTTTTCCGAGACAACTCACATGCGAGATGCGCACGTTGCTGTGCAGAATTAATAAACGGAATACCGACGATGCGACGGAGACACGGGCACACGGACAATCCGACACAGGTTCACTTGATTTTCTTATCGATCGATTTCTTTTTTTTTTTTTTTTTTTTTTTTTTTTTTTTTAAGTTAGAGGGCCGTGCGTACGCAAACGTTAGAGTTACGAAAGAAAGTAAAAGAGGGGGGGAAAGGCAAAATGAGAAGAGACGAAAAAAAACGAGTGAGAGATAAATGAAGAGAGAGAGAGACATGTGAAGGGCAACCGCACCAAGGAGAGACCAAACTCGCTTAATGAGAAATAATTATCTACTCGCTTTTTATTTATTTAACTATTATTATTATTATTATTACTATTATTAATATTATTATATTTATTGGTGTGGAGGCTGAGACGACGGCCGAGCCACCACTCTGACGCAGTAAATTGTTGACACTAATCTTATTGTTACTTAACTAATATTGTTCGAGTTAATGAAAAAAAGAGAGAAAAAAAAACGAATAAATTCATTGAACAAACTTAAAATTGATGACTTTGAGAAGAAGCATCTTAGAGAATCTGTTTTGCGTGTTTACCACCTGAATGATGTTTTTTTTTTTTTTTTTTTTTTTAGTTCGTGGGATTTCAACAGTTTCATTTGTGTCGGCGAGTAATTTTGCACACGTTACTCTCGATTTTTTCGTGAAATTTTTTTTTTATAATGATTTGTGTTTTCGTGAAATCGTAAGTTTGTGAATTGATGAAAAAAACTGAAAAGTCAAACGACGCGATTCACACTTGTAAATATCCTGTGTAGACGTTTCGTTGACGTACGCATTGAAATTTTTTTTGGAGTAAAGATCGATATGTGTACATATATATATATATTTTTTTTCGTAATACGATGACGACACTTGGTGTCATTAATTTACATATCGGAGTGTTGATCGATTGGCTCGGCTGCAATTCGAACGCAAATTCTCTGCCACCCACAATGCTCTGTGACACTTTGGCGCGTTCTATTATTGATCAATGACCTCGCAGATACCTATATTTGAATAACAACGCAATGCAGCAGTACTCTTGATGTTGACATTAATTTGTGTCCATTTTTTTTTTTTTTTGTAATTTATATTTAACGATCGCTTTGTACGCAACGTAACTGAATGATCGCCGATTCCGTATGTGAATTCAATATGTTCCTTCTGTAAACAGTTTGGCGCTCGCAACAAGGGGTGATATAAAAATTTGTTCGATTTCTCTCGATTTCCGTCGTGTGTGAAGCGGCGACAAATAGCGTCACAGGGAACGCGAGAAATTGACAAATATTTATTATCCGATATGATCCGTGTAAGTTGGCATTTTTCTTTTCGTTCTTTTCATTTTTAATTAGTCGCGTTAACCGCAATATTGTGTACTATTAAACAATGCATTTTTATTTCGAATGAATCGTACTTTCGCCTACAATGGGAGTACAATTATCCCATTCGCGCAGCTTGACTCAAAATAAACGAAAAAAAAAAATAATGAAAATAAGAAATAATAACACGAAACACATGAGTGAAGAAAATAAGAATAAAAAAAAAGTATCGAGAAACACCGTGACAATATAAATACATAAAATATTTGCGAGATATTTTGTGAACAGGGGCTTTTTTACCTATTTTATAGTAATCTCAGCTTAAACGGATTGAGAGCCTTTACTAAAAAGAATTGAAGAAAAAAAGAGAAAAAAAAAAAACACACAAAACCACAAAATAACGATTGTAAAGCGAATAAATCCCAAACACAATCTGTAAATGCGAAATATAGATAGGATTGCCCGTCGCGGCTATGGGGAATGGTTCACTGTAACGTGTACTCTTATACATATAAAATAATTTTTTTTTCTTTACCGTTTCTTTCTTTCTTTCTTCTTGTTTCGTTGATTTTATTTTTTTCCACTTAAGTTTTGCGCCTTAGGTTTGCATTATCATTATTCTAATTACCTTACATTATTGTGTATATGGTATAAATTGTAAAAAGAAAACGTATTTACTATATCATATTCATTTCTTGAGGAGTGACTGTCCTCCAAATGAACATATTGTTTAAAAATAAAAATTGAATGAATAAATAAAACATTGACTGTGTCAAATAATTTGATTCCAATGACCCGCAACGATTTTTACACTATAAAACTTATCTTTCGGTTCGTAATTTTTTTTTTTGTGTCTCTCGGTTTTTTTTTTGTTTGAAAATTTACGCTCGACCAATGGTTCTCGTCGGAGTGTTGAGACTCGGCGCATTGCCCGCTCGGTAAGTGAACGACGAACTTGAATATAATTACGTGAACGCGATGAAAACGTGTATGCAGCCAATAAAAGAATTTTAACAAACCGCCATTTTACGGGCAAAAAATGATCGAACAGGAAGTGAAAAAAAGCTACTCGACTGGCTTGCGATATGTGTCGATCGATTACAGTTCGCGAGGAAAGTTGTGCGACGATAATCGTTTCGAAGGATACAGCAGAGTATCGTGTTTCAAGTAAACACAAGGGATGTGGGTAAGCGGTTTGGTCAGACGCGAACGTAGGTAAGTCAGCACGCGACATTACCAACCGAGCGAAGCCGACTTTTCCCTGTTGCTTGGCAACTCCACCGGGAGATCTATAGCGCAACAATCCAAAGAGCGCGTCGTAGGTATAGCGTGGATCCTCGGGGATCTCATTCGCTCGCGAACGTTCGAGCGTTCATTCTCGTCGACGTCCAATACGCGTTCGCGTCTCTCTCTTTCACATCGGCGTCTTGTCCATTCATTGTTTTTGTTATTTATTATTCGCCGCTCCGGTGAACTCGTCGGTCAATCGGAACGCGTATAAAACCAATAAAAATCCAAGTGTTTCTTCGAGTGCTAAACAGTGAATCGTCCAATTGTGCGAATTTTGTTTTTTTTTTCTTTCGTGCTTCGTGATTTTTTTTATTGTATTTTCGTTTTTTTTTCTTCTGTTGTGAATTCCCGCATAACCGCGGACGAAACGGAAACGGCGGTTGCTTCCAGAATTCGTGGTGGTGCTACGGCGGCGGCAAATCTTCCGTGAATTATCCGCGAAGGAGAGAAGAATTTTTTTCAAGGTAAGACAATTCGGATATTCAATTTCATTCATAGGATTATTTCCGAGCGCACACGGGGCTCTCACCAGCGGATAGCAACCTCGTATTCTCGAGTTGTTTTGATTCACCGCGGACGAGGGAGCTATGCCGGGCGAACCAGTTCCAGCAGGACGGCGACCAGCCACCTGTTGGCCATGGAAAAGCCCGAGCCGTCGGGTTCTAACTCTCGAGAAAACTTCGCGTGAGCTTCGTGTGCGCTTCGAATGTCACGCGTTATCTCTCGACACGTCCATTCACAACTACCGAAACCGCGAAAAAATCATTCGCAACTTCGAACGATTCATCCAATCTCATTTCATACAAACTTTGAACGAAAATTATACAGAATTACCATGAAGAAAAAAAAACAAATTTCGAAGTATAAAAGTTTCGTAGAAAAAATTATTTCACAACGAAGACCTCGGATCCAGATTCGCGAATTCCACACGACGACTCTGCGCAAATACATCTGGCGAGGCGTACGATTCCCGGAGTTTCGAGTTTTCGGTACTTATTCATTCTCAACAAATTTGACGATTTTTCTGTAACAATATGACGAAACCAATTCTGTTTTCTTGACGTAATTTCGAGCAATAAAAGTGCCGTTAAATCTCGCAAATGTTACCATATTTGTCTCGCGCTCGTAACTGTAACTGTGTACGCAATGTTCGCGACGTTACATATAAAACGACGTGTATACTTCACTAGCGTGTGAAGACTTCTTTAATAAACGTTTTAAACGTGTTTACACGTCATCACGGCACTGCTGCGTCTCACGAAACGCTTACGGGGGCTCTCGAGTAGAGAGTCTCTCTTGCTCTCTCCCTCTGCATCTTTTAGTACTTATCGAATGTGTTGAATTCTATCGGTCATGTTGCGCCTCGTCAATTTGTTTTTCTCTTTATATACTATTACGTATTATTATGTACACGTGAGCATTTCAATACTGCTAACGCGAGTTAACGTGACGGAGAGAAAAATAATTGACTGTGCTTTTCAATGAAGTTTTTTATTTCATTTAGCCGACTTTACGTCGTATTTTTTGTGATACGTGACGAAAAACAGACGAAGGTGTATTTCTTATGGTTTTTCGAAATACTCGAAGAATGGTTGCGATTTCCGCGTACATCCGCAATCCTCGACGTTATTCCCGATGTAACACGCGGCCATTAATAAATTTTCGAATGTACCCACGCATGATAAATCAATTCTCCGTGCCATGGGATTAATTGGCGATTTTTTTTTCTCCACGAATATTAAAAAATACATCGAAAACAATGAATTCGCTTCATTAATGGAATAAATGTTATCACTATTGCTTCTGAGCTCATAGCGTTAGCGCAATCGTAGAAAACTACGATGTCAGCTATATTTGCGTTCTAAACGATTGTCAAATATTAAAATATTAGTCACACGAATTCTAACAACTCTAAGGGATTAATGTTATCGTAAGTAATGTAATTAAAAACATAATTTTTTTATGTCGTCCTTTCCGGTTTGCCAATCTCAGTATTTTACCGGAAGTAATGTCCCAAAGAAAATTAGATAAATGTCATTACTTCCGGTAAAAACAAACATTTTCAAAACGGAAGTTAGTAATAAAATAAAATTATTTTTATTGCGTAAATCGAACGAAAGATTCCCTGTGATAAATACATCGAAATATGTGGATAACAATATTTTATGGAACTTTTAAAGGTTATTACCAATGGTGTTTCGCTATTTTCATCTCGTTCTTTCAAACAAGAAAATACGATCTCGTAATTCCGGAAATTACTCAATCTTAATTAATTTCTTTCCGTAAAACACGATGAGTCACGTGGTTTTACCGAATATCCACCAGAAAGTACGGACAGCGCCGTTCAAAAATCTACGCAACAAATGTTTTATTTTTTTTTCACGTAATTTAAAAATTCAAAAAATTTCGCGTTAGCGATTCACCATCAAATTGCCGAAAATTAAAATGTATTGCCGATAATGTCGATGAAAGAAAGTTGATACACTTCCAGAGGTTTACGTTGCAATGTCGTCGAATCGAGTTGACGTATTCGAGTGTTCAATGCTTAACACTGATTACGAAATAATCGATGAAAGTACGAGACGTTACGTCGTTATTTTCTCCGACAATCATCGAAACCGTGGGCCGTTAGTTCGCTCAGTCGCTCGTTCGAGCACCGAACGTTTTGTCGCCCACTTGTGGAGTTTCCGACCACCCAGCTGGGACGGTTGGTGCGCTCGCTCGGCCGCACCGCGCGCGGCATTCCTTCGCTTCGCTATACTATCCTCGCGAGCTCTCCTCTGTGAGAATGGAATTCATGTCTTTCCCTCTCCCTCTCCGCTGCCCTGCAGCACACGGTGTACCGACGACGAGTCCCGCTTTACATAGAGAAATGTTCGCGAGATATACTCCGCTGCTGCGGCTGTTCCTCGATCGTATACTTACATCTGCCGCGCGTTCTTCCGTGTCGTCGAGTACCGCAGCTCCTGACGCTGCTGGATTTCCGCGAGGATATTCTTCCACCTTAGCAATCCGATCTCTCGACGTCTCAATCGCCGGATAGCAGAAGAGTTATCGCTTCGTTCACAATCGCGAACTTTAAATCGTCCAATTTCTCCATCTTATAAACTCCGTATAATCAATAAAATCCGAAGGATCCGAAAAAAAATAATTTTTTTTTTAATTTTTGGTGATTTAATTTTGTAGACTTTCCCGCGATCCACAGCGCGTTTGTCTAAATAATACTTCTCGAATATTAACCCTCCGTTAAAAGACCGGCCATTCGAAGATCACAATCGACATTGATATTTCAAAAATTTCAAAAATCGATTAGTTTCGATTTTTATTAATGAATATTCATTTTTAATGTTCGACTTGACCTCTTATTGGGTTACGCAGCAGACACCTTGAAAAGTATCCTTGATAATTCGAAACTTTGAAAGGTCGAAATACTTCGAAAACCTATCAAAGACTTCGAATCTCCAGTGCGCAGACGTTCCGTCTAAAAAATATATATGCTGAGGTACCCGTTGAAATGCAACTATATCGTAACACGTGAGTTAGTAACGATGCTAAAGCTAATAATTTGTGAAAAATGACGAAACCCTCCTACGCCTTTTTACGAAATACAGTAGAAAACGTGACTTGAAAAAAAAAAAAAAATTAAGAAAAAGTGCGTCAGAAAACGGTATATCGCGTTTTCTTGGACTACTAAATGACGTTGCATCGTGAATCATCGATGCGATGACAGTCAATTCACGACCTCCGCATAGTTTGTCTGAGTCTTCGATCAAACGGCTGACGCTCCAGCGCGTCACAACGATGACGTTTCGTATTATTTATTTATTTATTTATTCTTTGAAAGAAATATGCTGACAAAATGAGTTTCAACCGTTCGTAGGATAATGTTGATCTCTTTTTTTTTTTTTCGAAATTTTCATAGTCGGCATAAATATGTTTACTGTTTCTTCACCAGTATTCGCCGAGCGATGCAATGGTAACGCGCGCGTTACTCGGTTGAATCAACGTGTATTTTCGACTTGTATACGAGTATTACGTTACAGCGGAGAATTCCGTAGGGAAGAGAGGAGGGAGGGAACGTAATCGCTGCAATGAGCGAGGAATTCGCGTATAATAATAACACCCACACTCGATAATAATGATTACACGATCGACTCCGGTCTGAGACCGAACGAGCGAACAGTGCACGTAATCAATATAGTGTGTCGTATAGTGCACGTAATAATTTTCTGTACACGTGCAACACACTGTACATCTGTGTCGGTGGAGATTACCGATAGTGCCCATCGATGTATTATAATTGTTTGCTTTTTTTACGCTCGTCCTCGGATCACAAGGATACGAAGCTCAGTCGTAAAACATCGCGTCTTATCAAACTTGTGCCAATATTAATTTACGAGAAAAAAAAAAAAAAAACACAACATTCAACTTGTGTATTCGGTATTATCGAAAAATATTTCTCTGTGAATCATTATTTATTCAGCAAAACTTACAAATGTACGTTCAAATATTGGGCAAATAATCGTCGATTAGTCTTTTTTTTTACTTTCCGCGCGATGTTTATAAAAAAAAAATTTGTCATTAATACGATTGAATTTTTTTTTTCTTTCATTCGGAGAACTTTTATACGAACATATAAGATAAAATTAGGATGGAAAATTAACAGGATTTTTTTTCTGCATTCGCTAAAAAGCTCTTCGAACAGTTTGGAGAGAGAAAACGTTCGGAATGGAAGACATCCATTTTGTACTTTTCCACGGTAGCGTAATTCCTTAGGGCTGTTCTCGCATGACTAATATTTCACTATTCGACAGTAGCCTAAAGCGCAAGAATGGTTAACGCTGTCGAGTTTTCTAGGAATTCGCTAACAGCTATTAGCCCAAAGGCAATAATGATAAGGTACAGTCGATTAGTGAAACCAAAACTCGGTTCTCGATGTATTTCAACTGATAATGAGCGACCGCTCGTGCCGGAGATTTTCTTCTCTATACCTAAACACTAAGCGTAGAGGGACTGTTGCGAAGAAGTGAAGAAAGACAGGAAGGAAGGTTACTCGTCGAAGTAGCAGGTAATGTCGGCCTTCAGGGGCGGAGAGAGAGAGAGAGAGAGAGAGATATAGCGAGGATCGCCCGGTAACACGAGCGCTTATTGCACTCAAGAAGGAACTACGTGCACCTATCCAGAAGGAAGAGAAGTTCCTTCGTCTTCGGCGTTTCTCGACGTTCGAAAGAGCCCTCTCTCATTACCTCGTCGACCGTCCGAGTGGAAAAGACCCCGACTCGTACTCCTTCCACTTCGCTACCAATGAAAATTTAACGTCCCGCCGACGGCTTCGTCCGTTTCGTTTTTACCTCTTTTCTCCTCCTTCGATCTTTTTCTCCCGAATACCCGCAATTTTATTTTTACTTTAAAGAGGTCGAGAGCCATTATTTAATTAGAAATAAAAATTAACTTCGATACGTGTACGAGCAGAAAATTGGTTTTTACATTATTTACGCGCCATCTTGAAATTGCAATGATTATTGTTAAATGGAATTAAAAAAACACTATGCATTCGAAACAAAACAAAAATATTTATTCACGAAAAAAAAAAAATACTTCGACTGTTTTGAAAACGTTACGAATCGGGAACGGAAGTCGAGAAAATGTAACATCGATCTTTGAAATAAAAAAATTTCGAAATAAAAATCGCGCACGCGCGACCCCCGCATATCGCGAAACTTCGAAAGCAATAAGCGAGAGAAGGATATAAAGACCGCTGGCCTCGGGTTTTCGGCTTTTTTGAGAGAGTATAGAGATAAAGACAAGTGCATACATAATAAGCGTTCCGTCTCGTCCCGTCGACGAAGAGATCCGAGACATCCGGACGACCTCGATTCCTCAGGGTCGTGCGCTGCTTTGTGCCTTCTGCGGCGCGGTACAGCGAACGGTGTTGTTTTCTTAGGACCGTATACCCCGAACGCTTGCACACCATGAATCCCTTATAGTCGCTTGAACACTCGAAGGCGGACGGCGACCTGCATCGTCTCGGACATCTTCGTCTCCCAGACCCGTGGCGATCTTTTCCTCGCGCTTCAGGTACATCGACCTGCAACCGCACCGCCGCCAACGACGACGACGAAGCCGCGACGCGAACGACTTCGAGACTCGTGGCGGCACTCCGCTACGAGAGTTATATATAAGTAGAGACGCCAAAGTAAACACGTGAACGCGTCGGAAAGCATTAAGCTCCGTTGCAGATACTCAACGGAGATTCAATGACCGATAAAGAAAGATGATATTTTGTTTACTCTGATGGGCTGCGAAGCAATGTTTATAAAACAGTTCTTGTCTACGATGCACAGACTGTTACGCGACATTGAAGCTGAAAGATGTTCACGATAAATGTTAATCACGTAAAAAATGAACAATTTTTTTTTTTTTTTTTTGAGATCCCCGATGTCCTTTGATGGCAGCGAAAAATTGCGCGCGCAATGAAAAAATGCGCTTTCAGTATTTTCAAAATATATCGGATCTATAATCAATTTTACGCGCATTCGGATTAATTCAGTAAAAAAAAAAATTTTGTAACCTCACTTTCGATTTTCGAATCTGACTTTTTCATCGGACCTTACGTCGCAGAGATTACAACGAAACATTTCGAATAATCATGAACTTTTCGTAATTTTATCTGTAATATCACCTCCGGTAGACTTTTTATGAGAAAATAAAGTGGCGTCACTTCCGGTTTAAAATGATCAGTTTCTACCCGACTTGACATGAAAAATTACGAAAATTTCAAGGTTTTCCGAAAAAGCAATTCATTATTTTCTCCGTGATGTCACTTCCGGTCGGAAGCTCAGAATTTTGAACCGAAAATAATGGCTTAAAAGTAATTCTTAAAGCAAAAGGTAAGTCGCAAAAAAGAAAAAAAGTTAATTTGATAAAATATTAGCGTTTAGCAGATCTTAGCACTTCAAAGTGTTCATTACGCATTCAACGTGTCTCTCGACTACGAATTACTGTTACGAATAAATTGCCGTCACGGAGTATTCGCTGCTTCGGAACGGCGTACTAACTACTTTCACCCTGCGAAGCTGTTTCGAACGATTTCGCGGTGAAAATAGAGAAAGAAAGGAAAAAATTCATCGCTGTACGTTGGTCGCTCAGGTCAGGGAGATTAGTTTATTGGCTCTCGAGAGTTCCGGGGAAATGATTATATTTACTCGCGTCGCCATAGGGAAAACGAAAGACGGAGAGCGAGAGTGTGGTATACATATATATATATGTATGTATCAAGACGAAAGCTGAGATATATTTAGCATGGAAAGAGAGAAAGGTGAATCGTCGTCCGGCGATGGGTCAACCCCTTTGGACGCTTCGACGCCCGTGGTATCCGGATGCTCTCTACAACGATCGTTGCCCGCGGACAATAGCTTGCGTAACGAGTCGTTACTGTACCACAGCGTTAAATCTAACAGTACCGGTCTCTCTAACCCGTAACGTCTCTTCGCGTTCGCGTTTAGCTTTTTAGATCTTTTCATCTTTTTTCAAGCATATCAGGAGTGCCCGCGGCCTCGATATTACGTGTGCGCGCATCGATTACCTCGGGCAATCGGAAACGTTTAGACTCCATACCGATTAATTCGCCGGGTGCGCTCGGCGTCTGCATTCGTCGATTCGTCATTCGATTACCATACTCGCGGCTTTGATTCGTATTATTTCGATTCTCATAACAAATTTCACGAGATTTGTCATCCGCCATTTTTTTTTTTTCGCTAATTTTTTATCAGCTGAAAAAATACGATTCGACTCATTATTGACGAAGAAAGAAAAAAAGTATCAGTTCATCTGTGATTTATGAAAATATTTGTGAAAATAAAATTGTTCGAAATAATGTTAATAATTTTAGATCGATAAAAAAAATCGCAAAAAATTGAATCTATAAAAGAAATCGTATATTTTGATATGTTCACTGAGAAGATGAATCACTGATCCCTTTCAAGCGATATCTTCGACCCGAGGATCACTGCCCATTGAATGCAACGGAATGAAATCAGATTCAAAGTTTGCTAGTAGCCGAAACGTATCCAGATGCCTCCGCGTGGAACGATCAATCGTTACTTTGATCTTCGAACGACTGGGAGAGCTAATATTTCTCGAGTTCAAACGCAGAAATGGGGTTGAAGCTACTCTAACTATATTTTCGAAGCCGGTTGGTCGTGGAATTCCATCACAGAATACTGTCGAGCTGTGCGTCTCTACATTAATATAGATAATAGATAATAAGAGGCTTTAGGGGGTTTTCGGGGGTATCGACTTTCCTAATAACTATTAATTTCGGCGACGATGAGGCATTTTGATAATGTCGATAAAAGAAACGCGGAGCGCGCGAGTCCGTGGAATCTTTAGTGTATATAAATCTTTATCCGTATATAATGTATTTATATGGACAGTAAATGCTACTGGCATCAAAGTTTCTCCTTCTTCCGCGGAGCATCGTAATGTATTATATACAAACCGGCGGCACTGTTTCTCTTCGATCGAACTGGTTCGCGGGTATAAGGTCTTTAACCTTCTATACCATAGTAGTTCCGAGTAGCTGGACTAGTCGAGCGCGAGGTGCGTCTAGGTAGAGGAAAAAGAGAACTTGCTACGGCTCTCTCTCTCTCTCTCTCGCTTTACTCGCAACTCCGCTGGAGCCTCTCGGTTCGTTCTCTCTGCATATACGCACGTAATCCGTAAGTAGACACGTTCCTGTACGGGTCTACGTGGTAGTTAAACCGCCTCTCATGGTTTAGTTCCCTCGTGCCACGGCAAAGTAATTTACGCTGACGGTTGAGCGCACCGGCATCGGTATGATTGCGACTTGGCATGGACCGCCGTCGTTGTCGTTGTCGCAAACCGATCAACGGACGATCTAAAGCTGTCCCGAGCAGAGACGAGAGAAAGTTTTCATACCCTCTCTGTGTGTAAACCGTAATAACGTATTCATAACAGTAACTACGTTTGCGCATGTAGACGATGACGAAAATAAATAAAGAGGAAACAAAATTCCGAGACTCCGATTACTTCTGTTTTCCGATAATTCATACTTTATCCCCGATTTTTTTTTGTATGTCTGGAAGTTTTACGATCTTTTGCGAGATTTTGGTACGGAAAAAAAAAATTCGATCGGTTTTATCGTTTATTCGCTGAGGTTATTCGTACCCAATCGGGTCTCGAATACATGATGTCCGGTTTGCCAATTCTTACGATGGATTTTCTTTATTACCATTTGTATGTTTTGAATTTTTTTTTTTCGGAGCTCATGAATGAGTTACCGAAGAATCGAGACGACAAAGAATTCAATAATGCGGTCGGTTATTTTAATTTGCTCTCTTCGTCGAGAGGAGAGACCGAGAACCCGTGACACACTTGAAATTAAAATTCACCGGCAGGTGTTTTGCCTCGCGGCATATTGCGGTATCAACTCTTTTTTTTTTTTTTTTTTTTTTTTTTTTTTTTTTTTTTCAAGTTTGCGACAGGTGTGAACGATCATAATGCCCCTCTGTATATCAACGCGACGATCGTATCTCGTCTCGTCTCTTCTACTATCTTGACGAGGTACGCTGAGCTCTCGTAGTTTTCACCGTGACAAGTTGCTTTCCCTCTCGCTTCGGTAAATTATCAGGAAAGCTGGAGAGATTCGTGCAAACTACATATGTACAACTATGACGGATAAATATCTCAATGTTAAGAAAATCGTTGCGAATTAAGACACGTGAAGTTAGCAGTGAATAATGATAACAGTAATAACAATAATAAAACATACAATTAGCATCGCGAATCCTTAATTATCCATTATTATATTTCCATATTTATGTGTGGTCTGTAAATTAACTGTTAATACTCTTGTTTCCTGTACACATTCTTTCATCAGCATGATACGCTTTTTTCATTGACCATTTCACTATCGGAAAATTTTTTATTCGGAATATAATAAAACTTAATAATTAAAAAAATTAACGAAAGACGGCAGTCTAAAAATAAAAAAAATTGAAAATCTCTATTACTTTTGTTCGGACAATTGAATTTTTTAATTTTTTTTATATTCTATTATTTTGACTAATTTCGTATGATATTTCGGGAAATGTAGCATTTTTTCAGATTTCATATTTTATTAATTTTGATTGCAATTTTTTTTTTTCGGTTTATATGAGGAAAAAAATGAAGTTTGTAGGTTACCACAACATAGTTAGCGTATCTGAAATCGGGGCGCTGTCATAAGCCCGAATTTTAACAATGAAAAACCCGAACGGTCATAAGACCGAACATAGCCTAAGACCTGTTCGGTCTTGTGACCGTTCGGGCTTATGACAGCGCCCCCTGAAATCTGATTAATTTCTATTTCGCTATATCGCAGTTTTGCTGCAAGCGGTACGAAAGATTAAGAGCAGCAAAGAGTTCGCGCACCTCGTGAACAAAATGCGTTCTTTTTTTTTCTTCTCTCGGCTTGCGGTCGTTTCCTCGAAACTTCGCTCTCGAGTACGAGAATTCTCGAGTGCGTCGTGTATGCATACCGCAGCCGCACGGAGGTTTGCGTATACGCGTGTAATTACCGCACCAACGCGAGCGCTTGCGTTCTTCAGGTCGTTGGGTCACGAGGCACTACTACATTTATCCTATAGATATATATCAACGCGACAGCGTTATAGCAAACAAGAGAGTGGTATAAAGAGTGAAGAGCGAAAGGACAGCTTTAAGCTTTCGCTTCGCAAACGACCGTACGGTTTTTACTACTGTTCGCTATCTTCAACCAACTATTTCGCAATAATTTTTATTATATCGATCCGGATAAATTGTTTTACAGCAGACTCGCTGCGCCATTACATAATAAAAATCGCTCTTCGCAATTCGCAACACACAATCGTCCATTCATTCCTTCGCCTCTCGCTGTATAGCTGTTTATTTTTTCGTCGTACTGCTTCAACAAAACGCTGCGCCTCCGGCTGTCTCGGTTTATGAAGTGGGAATTATAAAATAAACTATGCGCCTCGACGACTGCTGCGGTCGAGCGGCAGCCATCGTGCTTCTCCGTAGTTCTTTTTTTTCATTTAAATTTTTTTTCCTCACTTGAAGAGTTTCTTATTTTTTCGCGTTGTGGTTTACACGTTTTCCCGTTTTGTTTTTCATTACTACGATTTTTTTTTTCTCCTCTTTCGCAGAGAATCAGAGACGGAAATTGTTTTTTGCACCTTAAATTAAGTATTTTACGCGCCGTTATCAAAGAATCGCGAATTGCGTTAAATAAATATTTTCATCGAAAGTTTGTTTTGAAAAATCTATTTTCACGTACCGCTGTTGATTTTTCTTTTTTTTTTTTATGAAATTTTAATCGTTCCGCACGAATAGTCTACTCGATATCGGAGATAAATTATTGAAAGGAAGTCTTGTGTCTGCGTATCTTACATACCTCCCGTTTCTACTACACGCCGTACTTTCTACACGAATAACCGGTACCCCGCCTCTCCTCGTACCATTACGTGAAGCTCTGCACACGAAAAAAAAAAATATCCATTGTAACGATTTCTATACAAATTATATTCTCACCGCACACACGCTAAATTATAAGAAGTACTCGAGTTCCGTTGCGCAATAACATTCTATAAACAGTAGCAACGAGCATCGCAACTTTCTACGAAAATATACGTGAAAAAAAAAAAAATAATAATAATAAAAAAAAAAAAACAAAAACAAAAAGATACTGATACTGATATATATATAGATACTGACCGGTATAAAATGGACTGACTTAATATTGTTATTTACGGTGTGTTTCTCGCGTCATGAATTATTCTATCGCCGAGGATTCGAGGGAAAAGTGTTACGAACGTGTTGTCGCAATTTTTTTCTTTTTTTTTTTTTTACATTTTCGTTTCTTTGCATCGTGAACTATAGACCCGGTGTCACGAGTGTCTTTGAAACTCTCTACCGAATTAACGACAGTTACGAATGTCTTGTGTTCAATTCCCTATTCTAACGGCAAAAGACATCGGAGAGAGCATTAGGTAGAAAATGATTATACAGCTACGAGAATATTCGAAGAAAAAAAAAATGCTTGTTTCGTCTAACCGCACGAAGTGCGGTGCAATCCAAAGTCGCGATAGCCGTTGTACCTAAACGGCTATATATCTAAACGTGAAACTCGGAACGGTTGAGCGCGAGACTCGAAGAGGTTCGAGCCGCGGCTCGAGAGAAGATTCGACCTCAATTCTCTTCTCGGAGTTCGATCATCTCACTCTTTTACTCTACTGTTATACCTCCCACGCCTCTCGTATCGAATGCTCTTCGACGGCATCGCCGTCGCTATAACAACACAGATATATATTTCTTCGTGACGAAGGACGAGTTTCACTCGTCGGCAAAACCCCTGGTGAATCAGCGAAAAAAAAAAAAAAACGCCCTCTTCGATTATTTTCGGCTTTATTAATATTTCAGACCAATATCAACGGTCCCAAGTGAAAAGGTCGTAACATAAGTATACATTTTTCTTTACCCTTAAAACATCGAGATTACTTTTCCGCTTGTGGAATTTTTTTTTTTTTTTTTTATATCGAGTTTGCGTAAAAAAAATGGATGCCTGCGACCGCGATTTGTCGGTACGGTACGCGGACACCTATTTAACCATTGGTAGTGTAATTGTTACGAGACTACATATATATACACACGTATACAAGAAAACTCTACACGTCCTGACTGGCGCGATCGTTGTGGCACGAATGCGATGGGCACTGGCCCGCGCAGATACGCTCTGCTTGTCCCCGACAACGCGAAACTCATTACCATCGTCCTTTCGTACACACGATAGATCGTCGGCCAACGGGTTATGCCTTACGGCGAAGTAGTAATATCGACATTTGGAATTCATGCTGTTAATCGAATTGCACAATAAGATTAAAATTCATATGAAAAAAAAAAAAAAAAAAGATGCGAAAGATCGAGATGCGATTAATTTGAAAAAGAGATACGAGGTGCGCGTTTATTCATCGCGTTCGCCAGACAGTTAATCTTCGTCTGGCGAATGTGTATCGAAGGCGTGCTGCGTATATAGGAAAGTAAAGCAAGAAGCGACCGAGAGACCGTAAAAGCAGAAGGGGGTCATAACGGAATAACTTGATCCTTCGTGACCGCTCGGCGGTGAACTCGAAGCCACTGCAACTCTACCGATGAGACGCGATGATTTCGTACGCGTAACACCTACGTACCAGCGATATCGAAATCTTATGTGAAAATGTTATTTTTTTTTTTTTTCGTAACAATGGAATTGAATTTTCACGCAAACGATGTTATCTATGTGTTTACTATCTTAATCTTTGGTAATTTATAATAACTTAAGTTTCGTATTATATACGATGCGAAATGAAGCTGAATACATTCCGAATGACGGTTCCGCATTTCTTTTTTTTTCTTTTTCTATGCGTAGACTATCCAATATTTTATTTATATGAGATTTTATTTTCTATTAATGTATCTCGCAGTTTTTCGAGCTGATGAAAGCGAAGATTTCAACTATCTGACTTGAAGCTTCGGGATGATGTATTGTTCGAAATTCGACTACTTCTCGTTGGAAAAAAAAATCGAAAAAATTTCATCCATATCGGAAGCACTAAGAACATTGATTTTCTATAATAATTATCTCAAAAAGTTATTAAGAAATCAGTTTTAAAAAAAGTTCGATCAATTGCTCGAAAACTTAAGGGTGTTGCGCAGTCTTTTAGCGAAAACTTATCTGAAAATCGTAACTTTTCATTCATAAAAATAATTCATAAAAAAAAAAAATTCTTAAAAATTCTAAACAAAATTTCATCGATGCAAAAAAATTAATGAATCAATTTTTACTGGAAAATATTGTTGGACGATTCGTTAAACAAACAATCGATAACAAACCGATCGATCGTTAAAAAAAAAATTCTATCCCATTGCGAAGTATTTCAAGTTTTCTTTGAAATTTATTTTTGGCTGCGAATGTAACGGTACACTACCTATAAATCGATAGCCGGAATACGAATATTATCAATAGTTAAATAAACGTACTGCGCTCCAATGTTATCATTTTTCGATGGCCATCGATGTGCCTTCGTGGATTACCTACTCTAATACAAAATAGAGGTGTAGACGCGGTCGTAAAGATTGCGAGATTCCATCCTCGATATATTTCCGAGGATTTCTCGGGTCGAAAGACCCACAAAACAAGAGACAGGCGAGAAACTAGAGGTACCCAACCAAAATAGCCGAATTGATCCCCGTGGAGAACCCGGAATTTCTCCTTTTCTCGTATTTCCGTCTCCGCACGCATGCCGAAGACGTTTTTCACGCACAGATTCCGTCTCGTGACTCTTCGTCTTCCACGTCTCATTCCTTCGCTCTCTCGTGTCGCGGGAACAGACCGGAAGCCGTAGGCAGTCCTACCCCTGGTGTCTGCCGGTTCTGCGTCAGACACCGGGCAAACTTTATCGAAAGTCCTTTCCGTATTCATTCAAGTTGGTTCTCTGTCTCGAGATTCTCGCGCAACCCGTTCCTCTCGGCGGGTTATACCCGTTTGCATTGGTCCGAGAGACTCTCGGGAATTTCTTAGGTACACTCGAGGAGAATCTGGAGAGAGAAGACGAGGTATGGCGTAGAAAATTCCTCACGACTCACGAGGGACGTAACTATTGTACCATAGTATTAGTACAATATAGACGCGGCAAGGAACGTTCTCATGCTATGCGAAGACGATCCCCGTGGACACTGACTAAGGATTTAATGGTCAACATATAGTCATATCTGTACAGAATGATCCGCTCGTTGAAACTTATCGAATTACCTCGATGGCTGTTACGCGCGTAACAGCCATCACTGGTGGTTGTTATATGAACATTTTCCAAAAAAAACTCCCAACTGAAAAGTGGTTAACGTCCAAAAAAGTTTTAAATGATTTTACTGATTAAGTAAAAGTCCGCGATTAGGGAACTCGAATACGAGAATTCAACTGGCGGTCCCGCGACTACATCGAAGACTTTTTTTTAATTTGTGAAATTATTAAAAACTCTTTGCAGATTGATTTGCAGATTGATTGACCATTTTTCGAGGTTAGCATACGAGTCTCGTATTTTTTTTAATCGTTTTTATTGCCAAAGAATTAGATGATATGAAATCTTCAAGTTTCGATATAAATCGACGTAATTATAAAAATGTCGTTTCGAAAACTTAATAAATTCAGTCAGATTTATGAAGCGAGAACTGGATATACATAAAGTTCGTGAAGTCGATCCATGTATAGGTCTGAAGAGCGACCGGGCGGATCTGTCGAGGCGACGTCCTTCACGCCACAGATCCCTCTCGAGGGAGAAGCGCCCGTAGGATCTGAGGGAAGGTACGAAATTCTACACCACCCACATCCTATCCTGTTTTCTCGGTGCAGGGATTCCGGAGGTTTCTCACGAGCACGTAGACCCAGCGGGGATGTTCACCGTATGTCTCGTTTCCCTCCGACAGCCCCTCTTCAACATCTCTCGATTTCCGATCATTTCATCTTTACGCTTCGTCATGATATCGAAATAATACGAAATTGAAACGTGCCTCGCGCGTGGTCAGTGCGAGAAAAATAAAGGACATTGGGTACCATTCGGGGCCATTTATTCCCACGATAGAGCCAACGATCAAACGAGCCAACGATATATAGTTGAACAACCGATCGACAAGTTCGCGAAGACGGAATTTACAGACGTAATAAATTCGATATTGCGCAATCGGTGCGACCTGCCGGTTGAATCGACTCTCTCGGATCTCTCGAAGCTATGAGAGAAAAAAAAAGATACACCCGAAGAATCGGTAGCCTTGGCTCGTGGTTTGGTGGCCAGCCGCGAATTCGATCCGTCTGAGAGATCGATTTTCAATCTCATTCACCGGCTCTTCTCGGCAAAACTGACCGCCCCGACCGACGAGCCTTCTTGGCTCTCCGGGACGAAGGCAGAACCTATTGAGCCAAAGTTGACTTTCGAAGTTGCAGAATACCCACGAGACTCCGGTCATAAGATTTCAAATAACGTTGCGCAACAAACTGTCCAAAGTTTCGCTACTCCCGGATACTCGTAGACCGCATGATATGTATATCAAATTTTCTGCAATATACATCGCGGTCTATATGGTGGTTTTTCGATTTCAAACGAAAATTAAATGAATTCAATTCTTATAATACGAAATTCAGTGATGACTTCATCCGCGAAGAGAAGAGCAAAAAAAAAGGATGAACCTTCGGCAAAGTGAATCTCTGAATGTGGCGTGAAAGCCAAAAGAGCGATCCTTGCGCATTGGCGAGGCGAAGGATCGCCGCAGGCAGAAGCAGACGCCGGTTCTCTCTTCTCGATCCAATTAGCCGCGGCGTGGAGAAACATTTGCTCGGCAGAGAAGAATAAGAAAGGGGAAAAGAAGTCCTCTGACCGTTGCTGCGATATATGTATAACAATATAACAGTATATATCTATTATAGATATAGGTGGTCATTGGGTTCACGTGCTTAAGACCATTATAGCCGGGATACGACCCCAACGTTCCAGGATTCTAACCGTAAAAAAACACACAATGGTTGATCCTCGCGTGCCTCTCGTAAAATTCGGTCATTATACCGGGACGAGAAATAAACGATTGGTCGTTCGCGTCAACGTTTGATGAAGTCAGAAGTGTCTTTCAACGAATTTCCCGAGAGACTCGGAACGGATTTTTTTCTTTTTTATTTCCGGTTTCTTTCTACACCGCTGCCGCGTGCTCTCGGTACTTCGATACTCGTAAAAGTATCCTTGAGGTTCGAGGATACGGGTGGTAAAAAAGAGAGCAGTGACACTGCTTCCTTGAAGCTCTCCGCGGTCGAGCAATTTTTCCACATATTTCCCGAGAGGGATTGGCGCCTCGCTAAACCGAATGTCGGACGATGCAGTAGTTTGATTGATTTACATTCGTGGTATACAGTGACAAAGGTAGAGCTAAAGTGAGGTGTCGGAACGAAGTGTTGTTCGACTGCCAAAGCCAACATCGATAGTGACCATATATCGATGCGATGCGAGAAGGCAGCAGGTAAATTCAGGGGCGTCCGGCACGGTCGATCGTTAAACCGTGAAGAGCGAGAAGGGAAACGGGTTTGCTTTGAGGCCCGTGTGCTGTACAGCAACAACCGTGTGGAGGAAGCCGGGTCGAGGCTTTCATTACCGTTGTAAGACTACGCGCTCAGGGCCGTCGTTACGCAAGAGCCCGGTTATGCTATGCTTCGGAACGAAAAAGGAAAAAAAAAAAAGTATCGACGAAATTGTAGCGATTCAAAAAAAAATTAAAAATTCGAAAATTTTTCCCACTTTTTGCATCGATTATTAGATTAAATCGCGAATATTAATGGCGCCGGTAAACGATTAAATTTCTATCGCATATATTTTAAAAAATATACGGAAATAAATTCGTCGGTGCGGCGGGTTGATTTTAAAATATGTACACGCGCGACTTTTTATAGCTTTTTAACGAACTCGCCCTTGTTTGCCCGCACACCTAACTATAATATCGATTACGCTATAGCAAGTGAGAGTTTCCGTGATACTCGGTAAGCAAAGGACGATGAACCCGCGAACTAAACTCTTGACTGCTGGTTGGAAAAACGATCGATAACGAGACGAGAGAACGATGAAACTATACTATATACTAGTATTGCGATAGCCAATGGGCCCTTTATACGCTAAAGTACTATATACTCCGATGTTCCTGTGGACACCTGTACCCGGCTAACATCCATTAGACTTCGGACGTCGTAATTCATCGCTCGAGTATATACATGCATAACGAATATTAATTGACCTTTCCCTTATATACTTCGACGTATTCTCGCATCGATCTACCTCCGGCGTTTCGTAAATGTCGTGGGGAAAGAAATAATTTCATAGTTGGCTACAGGAAGTTGTAGCAAAGTCGATACAAAAAAAGAGGCTATAAATCAATCAAATCAACTGATAAGTTACTTTACTACGGATCGAGAATAGTTGGACCGTTAACGATGTAACGATAAAAAAAATTGTTTTACACACGATAAAAAAAATTTGTACTTTTAGGCATTTTTTCGGACCAAAAAGTTCCACAAACTCTTCACCGTTAAATTACGAGAAATTTTCGAAAATTTTCAAAAAAAATTTTTTTCGTAAAATGACAAAAAAAATTGTGGGCGCGAGAAAATTAGAAATTTTTTAACCTTTTTGTACTGTGCTCCGAACTATAATTACCGGTAATTTTTATAACAAGTTAACCAAATATGGATAATAAGGGTATTTTTTTGCGGTAAACAAATGGTTTTTGCAATAAATATAAAATTACATACTCTTCAAAAATATATTAAATGACCGATTTTTATTCAGCCCCATTATTCAGATTTTTTTTTTTTTTCGGTATATATTCCCACCTTGGTATTCAGTGTATGTAAGCATCTTTTCCGAAATTTTTTTCAACGTCGCATTAATCATAGCGCCATCGCAAATTCCATGCATCCCTCGAGCCTCACGGTGGCGCGTCTCGCTCGCTCCTTCTCGAGTTCGGTAAATCGGTAGCCGTTTGCTCGTGGAAAACGTGACCGTGCCTCGAGGAGGTCGGGGCGAATAACTCGACACAGAGAAGGTTTCACGCGCAGACACGGACGCTGTTCTCGAGAGATGCTGGACGAAGCTCTATACGTACAGAGAGGCATTCTCCAGCATCTCTAAACGCCGAGAAGCGCCCGCGAAATATTGGACATTCCGCGTGCCTCTCTGGGCGCCTGGCTTTTGGGTTCTCCTCTGTGGCCTTCTCGGCTTTCTACGTTTCAGTTTGAAATTGCGATCTATTTCGAAACTCTTGCGCTCAAGGGTATTGCTTCGTCGTTTCTCGGGCGGTTCTCCACGCGCCGTAAGCGTATATACTCGATACTCGTTGAGTCTCCGACACGCTCTCGAAGAAATTATTTAACGATCACCGACGCTTATGCAATTCCTAGGAAGCAAAAGCGTGCAACACCCGAGGGTTGCACGTGTGTATGTACGTTAAATTACGAATGAGATTCATTGCTTTTTTTTCTCTGCCCGTACATCGCGCTCTTTCTTATTATGGAAATGCCGCGTTACGCGGTAGCGAATATAACGTTGAAGAAGACGAAGAGAAGCGCGTGAGAGCCGCGTACCGCGGAGTTATTCTACATATAGGTTGTAAGGCTATAAGTATACGTTACAGTAAGACCTGGTAGATCGTAGTCAAGACAACCAACTGCATGCAGGAACTATTAACCAACGACGCGTTCTCTCTCCCTCCCACCCATTTATAATCGGTAATCGGGTGCCTACCTACACGGAAAATCGTTCTGTACGATAAATCGTTTCACAATGGAACTCCATTATCTCGTACACCCGGTGTGTTTTCTATGTACGCCTGATACAAACGTCTGGTTATACCGTCGGAATCGAAGATTTATTTTATCTCAAAATGGATAGAAACGTTCGCGAATAAGGAATCTAATAACAATAGGTATATTCGAGATATCTTTCGTCGATCCCTCTCACGGAAATCAGTGTGCGATCGCATGATTGCGTAAGCAATTAAAAGCTCCGCAATGTTGGAAGGTATTCGAGACCGTTGAATTCATCCCGATAAGGCAACAGTGCAGAGTACAGCGTCTCGATTCATTCGATTTGAGGCGCAACTCAAATTTTAGACATTTTTTAAATATTTTCAGCGCGGATTTATATTTTAAAGAAAAAAAATAATAACAGTAAAAAAAATTCACTTAATAAAAAAATTAAATTTTTATACCCGATAAATTAAAAAAAAATAGTTTTTAAAATAATTAATCTGTCTGTAGATCTGATAAATGAAATTTACGGACTGAAAGTAATTACAATGGCGAATGATCCAATATCATTGTAAAGCGTATAAATCTTCGACAGCAATCCACTCGGCTCTCGAGCGATCGTACGATAGAGAGTTTCGCAGTAACGAATCGTTCGAATTTGATGAAGAAAATCATCGAAGATGAAGAAGAAGCAAAAGAAAAAGTCATGAGGGAGTGTTCGGGTACAGCGTTTAGCGACTCCGTAAGTCGTGACCGACTAAGTGGTGGGAATCCGCCCTGAGATCGACTCTCATACGCCTCACCCGCGAGCCTCGAGACTGCACTCGCTGCAGTGCTAACACTGCAAACAGTTTTCATGCCGGACCTCTCCGTGTTCACTCTCGTTCTCTTTCCTACTTCTCGCGAGCGCCAAACGCGTCTTCTCACTTTTTCACCGATGCCTCGTTCGATCCTTTCACAGTTCTCGGCAACTACTCGATCTTTCACCGCTGCATACTATGTCATCGATCTCTGTGCATTTCCTACCTTTCGGTTCAATTATGTAATCATCTCTTAACGATCGTACCTGATAATCTTTATTGTTTTATGAACCCTACAGACTACTTCCGGTTTTTGCGAGATGATATTTGGGTCAAATTTATCATCTTCTAATTTCAATCTCCACTTCGCGGATCACATTAAAAAAAATGTCGGACTTTTTTTTTTTTTTTTTCTGCGCCACTTCCGGTTCATCCGAGTCGATATGTAATTGAAAATTAATCCAGTAGCAAGTCTCGTCTATGAATCGTAAGTAACGATTTTTTTTTTTTTTTTCACGCGGGAAACAAGACGAATGAGATTGAAGTTAGAAAAGAGCTCTGGACCGCATTCGCGTCCCTAACACGACATTTTTATCTCTCTTAATCCGACGTATGCGTATATTCGTCTCTTCGTTGCGCGGACACCAATTAACCGTCCGATTAGTAACAGATGAGAGCGAGAAGCTACATAGATATATATGCCTCAGTGGGAGAGCAATTAACTGAGGGAATTGGACGCGAGACGCGTACGTCGTCCCAGCAGGAAGCCATCGTTCGTCCTCATCGGGAATGAAGCGTTCTACCTGCCAAATCGAATCGTTCAACCTTATTTCGCCTTTGATTAAAAACACTTCATAACCCGTCGAGAATCCGTCGAAAGCCAGTCGCAACGACGATCCAATAATTTCGAAAATACGACGAACTTTTGGCACTCCATTGCGCCAAAATCGTTATCGCCGTTGCCTGTCGTTCGGCGATATTGCGCAGTTAATTACTTCCTGTTAATCAATTCTCTATTGTTATTCTTATCATATGCTTCCCTCACGTAGACTCCAAGTCGCCGAACAAACTTTGTCGGCAACTTGCGACGATTTAAAAAATTTTTTTTTTATTGTTATTAATCTTTCTTCATCGTTTCGTTATTGTCATCATCGTCATTATTATCATCCGTTTCTTCCGTTCGCTGCTGCGCGGAGAACGATCGTTAACGAAACGAAGCGAGAATGGAGTTGGTAACCACGATACGGTATATTACGCTTTGCACTGATGTACTTTGGTATAATATAGGAGAAGAGAGAAGAGAGAGAAGGCTTTGCGTGGCAGCGAAGCAGAGACCCGCGAAGCAATTTCATTCATTATTTATCGCACAATTTCTTGAACTCGAGAGCAATGCGCGCGGCGGTCGCGGGGTACACTTCTTTTCTCCCGTTCGTTCTCGCGGTGTGTCTCTTCGCGGCGCGTTCCGTTTCACGGCGTGGGAATGCGAACTTGAACCCGAAGACGATGACGAGGAACGAAACAAACAAAGACTACTCACTATGAACGTTCTATCCGCGTATTTGTTGTGACTCGCGCGCGGCGTTGTCGTCTTCGAGTTGTGTGGCTTTCTTCCTGCGGCGTCGTTGACTTCGCGGCGAGACGCTATATTGGCCCCCCATTCCAGTACTTACGGTGAACGATGAACGAGAGAAAAGAAGAATCGTGAGGAGAATATAACACGCAGCCGCTGACGAGAACGGAAGCGATGGACACTTTGGTGAAAAATAGGCACGAAGTGTCGTTGCCGGACATACGAATAGCGTAATGAAGTTATAACGGTACATCGACGTTTCGACTTTTGCACAAGGTGCGAATTATCAGAAGCAGCACTGTGCGTCAATTTTGCGCTTATCTCGTGCGAGTTACGACGTAATTACAGCCAACTATGGCAAAGTAAAGAATATTCGTTTGAAAACACATTTTTTTCGTAATCTTCGCTAAAACCGATTTAAATGGATTGATAACAATAAAAAAAAATAATCGGTAGAAATATCAGTTTTTCCGGTTTCGGAGAATAATACGGAGGTCAAAACATCTTAGATCTTCGAATTAATTGAAAAAAAAAAATTATTTATTTTTCATCCCCTGGAATAAGCGATTTTTTTTACCCTTTCGGCGTCGAGTTCGCATAATCGCTCTTTCTTTTTTATCGATTGTGAAAAACGTAAAAGTTTTTTCGAGGTTTCCAATGTTCGGACCGACGAAGTTGAGTTCTCGTAATAATGGAGCTCCGCGTCTCTATCTGATAGACTTCGAGGCTATTATTCAATACCGTCCGTTGTCACTCGAGAACAGATGCTCACCCCTCGCGCGCGCGTTAGTTTCGTTGCTCGAACTTTCAATAGAAATAGTCGGAGTCTCTCCGTCGATTCGGGAAGAGAGTCCAATATTCATCGGGTGACGGAGAGAATGATACCGCGAAGGGTGATGCCCTCGGGTGACTCGTTAATCCGAGTTTCGTGACTCTCTCACATTTCTCTGTGTGAGTTTTGGTACACAAGTCGACGAGATGCCCTCTCATTGCTCTTCCCCTGTGGTATAGCGCATCAATGAGTCATTCACTTCTTTCTCCCGACTCCCCACTTCGGACTTTTTCTCTGTTGAGTTTGTCCAGCCGCTGTACGACCGACTGTACGCACCTACTGAACACTGTGACCTGCAGCCCCCCTTCGCCCTCCAATGCCCTCGTCTCTCCCCAACGAGTCAGACGTATACTTAACACTTCGTGGAAGTCGTATAGCTTCTTCGACGAATTACTCTCTTCCTCACTAAAATCTGTTTTTTTTCCACAACTACTTCCTTATCCTTCATATACTTTTCATAACAGAACGATGCAACTTTAGTGCAACCGGAATGCAGCAATTTCGCGATATATTTCTGCACCGAGAGGCTCTTCGCATCCTGAAAAAAATGGTAGTGTTTTTCCTCGTAAAAAGAACCAATAATCCCGAGTGTTTCAATAAATTACAATGCGAAGAGTACTTAAATTCTAAAATAGACGGAAATTTTTTTTTTTTTCGCCTCGAAATATGTTGCACTTTGCTATTTAATAGTTTTTTTTTTGTAAAGCAATCATTTTAATCAAATCGAAGAAAGCATTAAGAACTGTACGATATCTTTAACACGGTGTTAAAACGTTCGTGCATTTAAATTTTTTCGTCTCGGAGAAATTTAATAGCTATATATACATAATAAACGAATAATTTCGCGGAATTTTCATTTTAATGATGTTTCTCGTACACGTAACTCGCGAAGTATTCGAGTTATTAAGAAAGCTATACGGTCTAAATATAGAAGCCCTTTTAATTCGATTTGAGTCAGCATCGGCCTCCCCTCTGTGTTGTCTCGCTGTACTCGAGATAACTGCATACGATGCAGAAGGGAGTTTGAGTAGAAGTATCGAGTTTCTCGTGCAGAAGGGGGCCGTCGTACTTTCCCGAAATGCGTGCACGCATCGTCGCTATATAGTCGACTTCGTGCGATACATCGCGGGGTGAAACGCGCACGCGACTCACGGTACGAACGTATGTAGCACGTGTAGTGTATACGAGGCAAGTAAGTCCGAGATATCCAGAGGAACCCGATGACTGCAACGCCCAGGATGCACTCGGCGAGTGACTCATTAAACGAGAGACGAAACTTTCGTACGTTTCGTGTAACCGGGAATCAACTGGGAATTCTATTTTCGAACGTATTTACGACTCAACGAATGAGGACGACCTGCGGCAACGACCGAGTCTTTCAGCTCTCGGCGATGCATTCGTCGCTGCGAGGCAATCTACGATAGCATCGAGTCTTTGATTTATTCGTGAGAGGCGCATCGACGATAACGCGATATATAGTGGCGGCCTAATTAGTATTCATTAAAAATAAAACGAAAGAAAAAAAAATGAAAAAAAAAAAAAAAAAAAAGATTCATTGAAATTGAAATATCTGCACGCGATATCGGTAAGGAGATCGGAAAAGTAGGTTTACCTAATTAATACGTAGTCATTGAAATTATTGGGCTAATATCGAAAGCTACCGATATTGGAAATCCATATTGATTTCTATTCTTTCAGTCTATTGGAATTTGTGAAATACAAAAAAAATGGGTCACGAGTTTTTATTCTAATTGGGAATTCTTGTATTGCGAATCGAGAGGGCTTTACAAATTTGGACAAAAAAGTGTACGCGTCTGTGTACAGGAGATTCGTTCGATACAAAAAAAATAACCCTTCGGACTCTCGATGACTTTCGATTCTTTCGGCGTACGTATCGAGTGTTTGCGATTGATGCGCACGCCACCTACGTGTGTATGTTAAATACAACAGAATTGATTCAATGTGACGTATGGAAATGCAATATTTCACTGTAGGCATTCGATCAAACTCTCCCGAGCGCTTGTCTGCTCTTCAAAAGCATTTCGATTGAAGTGCGCTTCGCGAACGTTTGGTCGATCATTGGTTGGACGATGAATCGTCGAAAAAAATTTGATGGCGAGTTTTCGCATTGAAAAAACTCTTATTAATTCGCGGCACAGACATTTTTCAAAAAAAAAAAAAAAAATATTACGAAAAAGATTTTAGAGCGAAAAAGGGATTCCAAGTCTTCAATAATTCCCGTTTGCGTCCTCAGGCATTGTCGAGCCTCGGAGCAGTTGAAGTGGAGCCCATAGAAAATTGGCTTGAAAATTCGCGACAATGAAGCGAACACTATTCTTTGGCTGTGACAAAAAAAAAAAAAAAAAAAAACCCGAAGTGCGGCTCGACGTACTTTATGATTTTTTTCTTCGTCTAGTATCTACGATGAAAAATTACTGTCTGGTAGAAAAAAAAAAAAAAAAAAAACGGAAAGTGCTGACTATAGTTGAGGCACCGAAAATAATAGGGAAGATAGACAATGCTTATAGTCTGGCAGAGTCGTTGATTCCTTCATCATTCTCTCAGCTCTCGCTACGGCAAAAAAAAAACGAAGAAAAACGCCGAAACTGCGTTTACACTGCGCGTATTTTCAAACTTAAGTAAAAAAAACGGTAGAAGAAAATACGCGGATACACCGATAAAGAAGCGATATGAAAGTTGTGTATAGAAAAGTAAAGGACGTCGGAAGCTGTGACGACGAGACTGAAAATTGTCAGAGTCGTTTTTATTCTTTGTACAGTTCCGCAACATCGTCCCTATTGTTTTTTACCCTCTCCGGATGAATAATCACCATCCTCGAGAGAGAGAGAGAGAGAGAGAGAGAGAGAGAGAGAGAGAGAGAGAGAGAGAGAGAGAGAGAGAGAGAGAGAGAGAGAGACTCAAAGTCTGCGTGGGCGTTGATCGTTTCCATCATTCTCGAGGGCTTTCAAGAAAAATGATATATTTTTCAGCATTTACAATGCACAGTTTACCGAGAACAAAGATCCTCCGGATGGGTTTCCGACAATTTTGTTAAAAAATTCAGCGACGACAAGGAGAGCCGAGTAAAAGCTCCATAATTTATTGTTCAATATATCGCTGCGCAAAGCTCGGTCAACGATCTCCTCCACTCACGAGTACATTCCTCCGTTTCTCTCATTTGCGTATGTATACCAGTCGATAAGATTTCTCGCGTGGGTACAGCGGAACGAGATAAATAAGTTTTCGGTATCCTCCCTTTTGTTAAAACAGGAAGCATCCCGATGCTCTTACGAAGTGAGTCGCAACGACTAGACGAAAGAATCCTTCACCGACACTTCGCTATTCTCCGAATGAAAAATGCTTTGCATTCGATTGAATGTTAACGTGACATAAATTCACTCAAATAGAAACGTAGGTAGGTAACGTTCGCGTTTCGCATTTTTGTTCGAGTCTAAAAATAGATTTACGGCAGTGAGGTAAAGAGACGAGAAGGCGTCGTAAATGGTCGAGATACTGTGGTATGCATAGACGTGTAAGTTATGGATATAAATGTACACGCGTACCTTTGCCTCTCGTTGAAACATTCACACACGAGACGTACACGGATGGAGAGAGAGAGAGAGAGAGAGAGAGAGAATGAGAAAGAGCCGTTCTTCGTTTTCAGTTTCCGCGGGGAACACACAACACACGACAAGCAAAAGCCTAGGAAAACCTCAGAGAACGTCGAAACTCGTGACGTGCTTTGTTTTCTCCATTAGCGATGTTTCATACCGCGTGTACACTAACCAAGCGCCGCTCCGTTTCGTTCTTCGCATTTCTGTGTGAATGCAACTCGAGCAGTTACAACACCAGAGACCGCGAATGCAACTGCAGTTGTTTTCCAGCAACGAGAAGAGAAATATATACATCGCCGCGGACTTCACTGTCGATCGAGCGTAACCTACATCAGGCCCACGTTTCTATAGTCTCTTTCTCGGCCACTCGCATACAACAGTTCATGACTGCGCGGGTATCGGGTTGCCGAGAGGACTATATAGGCTCCGTGTATACCCGTCGAACGTCTCCGAAACCGCAGAAACGGAACGAGAGAAGAACAAAAACCAGGGAAATCGGTACCCTCATTCGAACGGAATCGAAGGGCTCATTCAACGAGACTATTTCTGTCTCGAATTCCCCGCGCGCGGCGGCTTCGGCGAATGCTAAAAGTGACTCTGCCGCGCAGAGGTGCATCCCTTGCATCTCCGAATGAAAAAAAAAAAAAAAAAAAGGGAATACGTATTCAAAAATTGAAGAACGAGACAAGGAAATCGTACTTCCGGATTTTTTGGGATATATATACCGTAGTTAAATTACGTCTAAATATTTTTCTAAAATTTTTTTGTATTTAAATTTTTGATAAAATATGTGAATTCACATTTTTTTTTTGTTAGTAATAAATAATAATTAATTCATGAGGTATCGATTTTTTTTATTGATAAAAAAAACCGGTAATTGTCTATTTTAACGCCGATGATTTTTATTCTATCTTTGTTAACAGAATCTGAAAAAAAAAAAATTACCGTACAAATTTGTTTACCATTCGATAGTAACAATTCGATAGTTTCATTCGGCAGAAATGTGAAAAGAGATTTTGTAAAGTCCAAACTTAACTAAATTATCTCAGAATTTGGAGCTTTTTAATCGTGAAACGCTGTTTTTTTCAAAATTATTAAAATATCGCTAATTAAAATGCAATCGGACCTCAAATTTCCGCCATTTCTTATTAAATTAATCAATTTTTATAAGACAGCAGAAACTTTCCTTTTTTTTTTAATCCTTTCAATGTCTCTACAACTCGTTCGCTAACGAAGCAAGTACAAGCCTTTGCGTCACGGAACATTGGAAGGGTGACTTTTTGCGTCGGTTAAACACGTTGAGTAAACACGAGGTCGATTCGCGAGTCTGGCTGGTGCCGCGAACCTCCATCGGTTTTTCTCGTCCGCGTGTTGAACAACGGAAGATCGCGGGGTTCACATTGCCCACGGCAAATTCTCACGGTAGTGAGAAATAAAATGTTAACCCCTCTAACTTCCCTCGTTGCAACGTTTTTTTTTTTTTTTCGTTACCAATACTTTTTCGCCATTTCCTTCGACCCTCTCGTGTCTATATATCTTTGCTAGTAGCCGGCTGGTCGGTTCGATGTCGACGAGTTTATTTTTGTGCCATACGCACTTCGGGGTTTTTTCCCTTTTCTTTCCCTCTACACTCGGACGGGCATAGCGCAGTGGCTGCCGTTGCGTTCGTTCACTCTTTGTAATAATTATAAATAGATTTGTGTTTGAGAGTTCGCCGGAGAAAGGAGAGTGTCTCTTGTGAGTGCTTTTCCTTCGCTCGGAACAGATGAAGAAGAAAGAGGAGAAAAAAAAACGATAGGGAAAAGCAACAGAAGAGAGCTGTGAACCTTCCGTTATATTTACTTGTATTACATGTCTGTCGGAGACCGGAAGTCTCGGGACGCGAGGTTAACAAGCCTCAGATGTTTTACCATTTCATTCTCAAACTATACTATATATTTATATCGTCTCTTTTCATTTTTGTTACAGATTTTCGGAACACGCACACGCGACCACCCCTTCAAATGCCGTTTCTTCTGTAAGGTAAGCAACGAAGTATTTTCTGAATAATTCGTAGCGCAATTACCGTTCGATATCGCACCAGCAGTGAGAAAATTAATTGCACCATTAGCACCGCGTTGTATACGTAATAATCGAATTTCTCGCGCGGTTATTGGCCACTCGGGGGAAAACCTCAACGGATAATTCATTTTGTCGGAGTCCCGGATATTACCAACGGATAATGTATCGGTTGTGTCGGCAACGGTAATATTGCGATCGCGATCGCTCGCAGATGCGACGCAGTGAACGCACCGAGAAGATTTATCGTATCGATCGTAGATCGATCAGAGTCGCTACTTTATCGTTTCCGCTAACGAAAACGAGACGAATGTTTTCTTTCTTTGCGTCTTTAACGGTAATTGCAAACCGAGTAATTACTTTTTCCTCGTAACTATCAAATTTTATTGATGAAATTTTTTTTTTTTTTTTCAAAATTAAAAAAAATAATAATAATAATTACTTGCGTATCTGGAAACACTGAATGGATAGACTGGAAGCGACCGTTGAAAATATAAACGGCCATTTTTTTACTATGGAAAACCTGAAGATCGCAATTTATTAGAAAGTATTTTTTTTGTTATTAATCGTTTAGAGAGTTGGTAACTGTGACACATATTCGTGTCCCTCCTGTGCAGTGTAAAGCTCTTCGTTCTTATATTTTACGCGTTCAATAACTCGAGACCTCCATTCGCAATGAAGTAAACTGTGAATGTGGATCAGTAAATATGTCCTCAAAATTCCTTACGATAAATATTTCGAAGTTTCAACTAAATCTTTTTTTTGTTTCTCTTATTTTCGACGTAATTTACTTTTACGACAAATAAATTATATATTCTCTTTTTTCCTTTCTTCGAAGATAAAACCCAATTCAATGTGTAAAAGAGTTTCCAAAAAGTCAAAAAAAAAGTTCCAAAAAAAAGAGAGTCCAAAAATTAAATGTTAAGTGCAAATCCCAGTGAAATTATACATTAATTTTCTACACTTCGATAAAATAGACGTTTTAAAATTTTTTTTTTTCATTTTTGACTCAATTCAAATTAACTAATACAATAATGCGTTAAATATTCTTTTTTTTTGCTTTGTTTGCTTTGCTTTTATTTTTTTTTAACCCTGTAACTCAAGTGACTTAAACGTCCAAAATCTTATTTACGACGATAAAGAGTGCGATAACTTTAAACTCAATTTTGAAGAACTTTTGTTTTTACGACAAAAAAATGAATGCTACGATTGAATCAGCTGCGTAACAAGCTGTATGAGAACGCGCTGTTGCCTTAAACGTAGCCAGGGGTTGTTCCTGGAGCCCCTGGAGTATAAACGAGGAGTATCCGGGATGCACGCGGCTTGCACCGAGAATCAGCTGTGGCCGCGACAAGGTCATGGTCGTCCGGTAGGGGCGCGGGCGTAATCGATGCCCCGACGCTGCTGCCTCGCGTCAGCATGCACCCCCTTCGGTTGCAGTCACCATGGTAACCATCTCTCTCTCCTGACCCATTCTCATCTGTTATATGCCACCGCTATACATCTATATAGCGGTATATTATATAGTACTGTTATACAAGCACCAGCAGTGTTTCCAGATCTTCGCCAAAGTCGAGACGAGAGTCTCGCCGACTGAACTGCAGTTTCGACTCTCCTCGAGTTATCGAGTCACATTGTCGCATTTCTCACCAATTTAACCCCAAATTCACCCCTTAATCAAATAAATCTTTCTATTCGTAAATTAACTCGATTGATTATCGATCGCGTTGAAATTAATCGAAGTGCTAAAAAGTCCGGCAGCTTACGAGGGGATAAGGTTTGCGGGAACACCGCAGTGGGGTGGTTTACGAGACAGAGTTACGACATTTACGGTGTTACGCGACGCGGGTTAATAATAGAGAGGGTAGGGTTGGGTGGTAGGTAGAGACGAGACACTTGTGTGATAAAGTTCTGCGTCTACGAGTTTCCAGTACGCGGAGTGCGAATGGAGAATAACCGGGGAGGCGAGAGTTGGAACGGGTGGAGAACCACTCAGATGGGAACAGCGACGAATGCTAAGTCAACGAAGACAAATTCGTTTCTCTCAGGATGGTATCACAGGGTTAAAGAGTCCTATGTCGCAGCATGGTTCTGTCGGGTGTTTCAGACGGGGAGAATGTCGAGCACCCCCGGTGGAGGTGGCGGCAGCGCCGGCAGTGGCGGGGGAGCTGTCGGAGGTGCACTGAGCCTAATGGGCTGCGTCAGGGAGGCTTCTCCACCCCCGCAGGACCATCATCCTCTCAGCCTCGGGGACTTTGGCATGCAGCGGAGCGTCGATACACTTCCCAAGGGTGAGTTTTCATTTATTTCGTCTATACCACTTCTAGTATTTTTTCGATACCTATATCTATACCCATTGTACATTGTATTGTATGGAAGAACTATAGAAAAGATTGAGGCAGAAGAGAACATAGGAGATAAAGGCCCGAGGAAAAAATCGTACTTTGACTTTTGCGACAGTCTATTCGCCTCAGAGGGCTTTAGATTTTCTTTTTTTTTTATCTCTTTCGTTTCCGCGGAGCGCGATAACGTTTCAATGTCGGTATAGATATGTACACATGGACAGCAATGGTGTGGATGTATGGTGTCTGCAAGGTGAGCCCGCGGCGGGTGTCTAGACGCGCGTGATGAGAGTGAGAGAGCGAAAGCAAAGGAAAAATGAGGCTTCCAAAATTCCAACGGTGGCCGAGGCGAAAATGATATTCTAACTTAGCCAATCCGTACCGGTTTCGGTATTATGCTTATATATATATGTATATTCGCGAAGGTACTGCATGCACCACGTGGTATATATGAAGCGCATATATTCGGAGGTGCGCGCGAGTGCAAAACCCCCTTGAGGTACGGCTGGCAAATGCGTCTGGGATTACGACGTCGGCGTCGTCGGAATACCGGCAAACCGGGCGAAATATGGAAAAAAAATTCTTCGAGTATCTTTGCATATGGAGATTCGTTGTATATTTTTCGCACGAGATGCGATATCAGACGGAATATTATGGGTTTTCGTGTAACGTATCTCTTCTTGCATCTTTCGGAATTGAATTCGATGTTTTTCCAATACTCGAATGGCTGATCTTGAAAATACGATTCGCGCGATATGGACTTTAAAGTAAAATTAAAAGTATTATCCCTTTTCTTTTTTTTTTATTTATTGAAATTATTGCATTTTGGAGCGTTTCAGTGATTTGGCAAGAAATCGAATTCGCTAAAAGAATCACCTTTTTTTTTTTTTATGGGTGCTAAAGGGGAATAGATTCGTTGCGCTACAATTGCAATAAAGTTTACGATGTTTAATTCCAAAAAATGTAAAATTAAATCGCTCCTAATTATTGAATTTAATTACTTTAACTTTAAGAATTAAAAAAATTAAGATGCATCCGCATTACTTTGACATCGAATTCGTTACGAATAAATGACAAGGAAAGTCTTGAAAAAAAAAAAGTTTTTAAAATTACTTCGCGTAATTTTAAAAACCAAATTTGAAAATTAAAAAACTAAATGATCCATTCATTTCATATACTATTCGAAACAAAGTATTACCAACATCGAGGGATAGGGTATCGGATAAAATACTTAAAAAGACAATTATTAGTCAATATTCTTCGGAGTCCTGTTGAACCTCGTATTCTATCGTTCATTGAACTCTATTCAATGTTCCGTGATTATACGTTGTTCTGGACCGGACGTAAACAAATTTAATGTATCAGTCCGAAGCGTCGGATCCTTTGATAGCGAATAATCTGAGCGTTACACGACGAGAGTGGATAGAAGCGATAGATAGCGGTATGAGCGTCAGCGTGGGGGGATGCACTTCCGGTTCGACAAGAGAGCGTTGAGCTTCGGAAACGCTCCCAGAGGGCTATGGGGGAGGGTCTGCAACACTACAGCTGATAATCGGTTCCGCGTCGCGCTGCACTTCGTTGCAGTGACTACAGTCGGATCAGTCGGGGAAACGAATAGAATTCGTTCCCGACGAACACCTCTCGAGCGTTAAACTTTACGGATGAACGAACCCGGCCTCTGTCTGTCGGCCCGTAACAACGACCGAAGACGACGACGACGACGACGGCGAACGGACACGATCGATTCTCGCGCCTTGAAACACTTCTCTGCCGGCGGAATTTATTCGAGGGCACTAATAGATCGCGAGAAGGAGGTTAAAGCGCCGCGTAATCACTTTAGTTTCGATGAGTTTGTTTTTTTATCGATTCAAAACAATTCCGGCTAAATTCGTCGCAATACGTCGAAAATCGACTCGTGTTTATCGCAGCAGAATTTTATACGACGCAATGACGAGAAATCATTACAGAGGCCTCACGTACGCTGTTTGCAAATTCTACTAAATTTGATAATCGCTGAATCGATGATATCAGAGTGTACAATCTTCGCGAGTGTCGCGAGATAGTGAGAAAATTTCTATTTTCGTTCGAGAGCACATCGAGCGAATTTGAATAGACGAAGTTTTGTCACTCGACGGTAGGCTCGGCCTTGCGTCGCCCGACGGTTTTCAATTGGAAAGATAACAATGTCAAGATCGATGAGCGATCGAGGAAATCTAAGGCGAGATAGGTATCTCGTTTGTTTGTTCTCGTAAGGCCAACCAGGTGACCCATTACCTCTCTCTCTCTCTCTCTCTCTCTCTCTCTCTCTCTCTCTCTCTCTCTCTCTGTCTTCAACACAATCCGGTTTTCGATTGCGCAAGCACATTCACTTTTACTTTCTAGCTGAAAGAATATTGAGACTCCGGTGTTATCGCATTCGTCGCGTGGATTCGGGTCAGTGGAACGCCGTGAAATATCGTTAAGCATATCCGCGCTGTTTCTTCGTCGTTTGCTATAGTCGTGCGATAAAAAAAAAAAAAAAAAAAAACGACACTTTCACGAATGCCTCGACAATATACCGGTATATATGGATATAGTATGAGGTTTACGAGGAGAGCCTATAGATCAACTTCCATGCGGGAGTTCACTCGGAATTATGCCATTTACAACGCAATCGATTACATTCGACCCGAAAATGTGGCATCTTCCGGCTTAAATTTTTCAACACTTTCGAAAATAATGTTATTTATTTCGATGTGAAAAAACCGGATTTTCCGTATATATTAACATTTTGATTACGTCAAACAAATTTAATCGACGCGTTCGGAAGATATCGGACTTTAAAGGTATTCGTCACTAAAAAAAATACTGAATTGCGCGAATTAATTGTTCGTTTAGACAACTATTTTTTAATAAGATAAATTAGTTGTACTAATTATTAGTTGTCTCCGACTAATTCTTATTTCTTCGAACTCGTTATTTCTTTCAGCGCTGTGACTTCGTGGGTTCGGGAATTTAAAAAAATAAGAGCAATAGAATTGTACGTGAAATTCATCTAATAACACGAGAATCCTTTTTCAGTGATTAATATAATAATTTAATTGCGTTAATTTTGAAGATTTTTTTTTTTTTGGGACAATAAAAGGTACAAATAGCAAAATTCGCGTTCGTCAAATTTTTTTCATACGAAATATCCGGGTCAAGGATTTAATTTGATTCGCCACAAGGCGTATGGTTCCCTCCGTGAAAGTCGGAATTCCATTAAGAATGGGACTCGAACAATTTTCGTTCAATTACTGAATTATCATCATAATGAATCTGAGAGTCGTTACCAGAGAAGCAGAAAATTGCCGAGAAAATCGTTGTCTTTATTGTTACCGAGGTACGAATGTAAGATGGTGGTAAGTACGTCTACATATATTTTCGTCAGACTCTCGTGGGGATTCAGGTCAGTAAAACGTTTCGGAAATCGTTTTCTCGTGCGGAGTACCGCCGAGTGGCTCCGACGCTTCGGGTTTGACTAATAGAATTCTCCTCGGGAGGTGCGGAAAGTACGCCTCGATTCCTTCGTGACTTTTACCATTTTATGGATCCAAATGTTGTATCGTCGAGGCGAGTCTCGATCGTATAGTCTTAACGCGAATTAAGGTCAGGCGAAGGCGTATACTCGTGTTGTTCGATGCTCGTTCCGCGAGCTCTTCACTCGTCGCTGTTAGATACTTGAAGAAAAAAAAAAAAAAAAAGAATAACCGTCTAACGGCTACCAACTTCTACTCACTTTCACTTAATTTTACACAATAGGGGAGGGCCTCGTCTTCCAGAAGCGCACTCCATCAATCTGCTCGAGTACTCGGACTCGCGAACATTCACAATTTTTATACGCTTCCCGGCGCGCGATTACGTTACCTATCGTCGATTATATTCCCGACCTACGATTCGTCCGATTATTACATGCAATGTTTGAACTTTCGGATATGCAATCGCTTTGTTAATTAATCGATTTTTCATTCAAATGTATTCTCTCGTCCGTCTAATTCATTCATTTATGTGCTGCAAGTTATTTTTAGTTGTTACGAAGTTTGATTAACTAAGAAAACCATTGATTGTTTGCGATCTCTGAGACAATCCGATATCTTTTACAATAGAAACGATTCGTTTCGTCCGATTGAAATTCCCCGATAACGAAGAGACAATCGAGCGATGTATCTATTGATAATAAAAAATCGTCTTCGCGCGACCGGCGATAAAACTTCATTGGCGGCTCTCTCGTTAAATTCTTCGCGAGTATAAAATTAGTCACTATTGTTTTCTCACGTCACGACGAGAACGAGTGAAATCTCGATGAGTATTCGTCGTTTTGACGACGTATCTCGCACCGTATAAGGACATTTTCGCCAAGTGGAGGGGGTAACGAATGCCCGCTTCGCTCGAATTATCGCTCGTACAACACGCGATACCGACAGGGTTTCCAATCTTATCAAAGACCGCACACCACCAGCTTTCAACTCCGATGCAAAGCCGCAGTCAGGTATGCACTATGCTGAGCTTTCGGCGTTACGGTTTCTTGTCTCTAAAATTCTTGCGCTATAATTAAATTTACCTTTGAAAATGCGAAGCGCTTCGTGTTATACGGAAAAATAATTATATTTCGGGAGTGAAAAATCTATAATTAAAAAATTCGAATTGCTTTGTGAATTTTTTTTTTTTTTTTAAGTTTGTTGAAATATCGTTCGAGAGATTCGCACATTTTTTAAATTTCGAAATTAAAAAAAATTTCTGTGATTTTTCGAAGTTAATTAAAGTGTAAGTACAGAAAATTTTAGAGTGTCCGAATTTCGGTGAAAACTGTCGTAAAAATGGAAAGTATCAAGGACTTTGGCGATCTGGATTTCTGCTTCGGTAATAAAGCTTACAATATACGTGTATAGATTATTATTTCATTTTTTTTCTTTTCGCGTAATACAAAATTGCACACGAGTATCGAGCGACGCATCACCGAGCAACGGAGCGAATTTTATCTGCACATCCATTTAGATGACAGGTCGACTGAGAAAGATAAACCACTCGTGTTATCGGTCTCCGATACACCGCGGCAACGGCGGACACTTATACAATCAATGTTCTGCCTGTTGTATTCCTGGTATTCCCGATGAAATTCATTTCCCACCTATCGTTCTCGACGTTTTGATGGAAGTCGAATGTCGCATCTGTAGTTTCTTTCTTTTTTTTTCTTTCGCGTGTAATTATTTTTTTATACACGACGTTTAATCGGAAACCGAGTATAACGCGTCCGGCGACGTTTCCGTATCGGTGACGTCGCAATATTTTGAAATAATGATTTTTAAATAATTCACCCTCTTGTCTCGTCTGATACGCGAGATTTTCCCCCTTTTTTTTCGAACGAGTTGAACGATGATACCGGAAGTTGCACGTGACGTCGCGACAGGAACTCGTCGCAATCCTCGCAAGCAGTCAGTCAGTCAGTGGGAAGTGTCCCGTTCTCTCGCCTTCTATCTCTTCCGCCCTACGCGTGGACGCGGACGAGCATTCACACCCTCCGTTTAATTCTCTCACTGTCAAGGAGGGTTGAGAACCCGACACGGGCACAGCCTCCAGCGGACCTTTCATTCTCATCCAGTGTGAACATTCCTCAACCCCTTCGCATTAATCTTTTCTCTCCGGTTGCCTCCCGCGATTTCTCTCTCTCCGCCTCTTGTCTCGATCGACGATGCAGCAACAATTTTCTCGTCGTCACGCCGCACACTCCGTTGTCACGCAAGTTCACACCCTCACGGTTGAGATCCCCGCAATTACGAGGCCCTCGGGCATTAAGGGAATCTTACAGAAGTGCTTTCTTCAACCTTTCTGTTGTTGCCATTTTTATATGTGTCGTATTGTTGATTCGTGAAATAATAATTATATGGCTACAGATAACAATCAGCGATTCAACTATTTTTCTGCATATTACCGGATTTTATGGTAAATTGCGTAGAAAATTACAGACCATAGATAAAGCTTCAAGCTACATTCGAGTTTTTTTTTCCGTCTGTATATCGATATCCTGTATATCGATACTATTTATAGACTCTTCGACTGCACCTCAATCTAATAAAATTTCCATTTGTAAGATTATCCTATAACTTCTCGTATGATCAATAAAAAAATATACGAATAAAGTATTATTCGCTGTTATCTTCAATGCCAAGGAAATTTATTTTTTTTACAAACTTCCGGCGATTTTTATGCATTTTTGAAACTGCAAAATAGATCGAAATGCTACTTTCCGCCACTCTTTTTAGCGTTTATTTTTAGCACAGATAGCCTTCTGTATCTTTATATCCTTTCAGATGTTTCTTTTTATTACTACCATTCATTCCTCGACTCCACCTTTAATCCTATTATATTTCCACTCACGAGATTACCGCATATAATTCGAGTCTATTCCGTATTATCTGCCAGCGCCGATAATCGAATAACTGCGGGATTCCATACGTTATTGTATATAGCTATCGTTCGTGGGATGTTAGGTGCTATATGTTCGCCGAATGGAGCGTTCGAGCGAACGTAGTTTCCTGGACCATTATCATCGGTCGTCCATTCGCGATCCGTCACGACGTCCTATCCAGAATCGACGAACACACGCTATCCTATCACTATAGCCGTTCAATTCCTTCCGAGGCCGATATCGCAATTCGGTATTACCCGACTCCGCTGAGGAAGCGCCAATATACATATAGCCGTTACAATCGACTCAAGCAATTTCGTCTCGTTACATCCGATTGACTCAACGTCGAAGGATGCTGTGTCTATATCAGTTTATCGTTGCCAAACACAGAAACAACATGATGCTGCGCTGTAGTGATTCATTCGGTCTCTCAATTGTCGGAAACTACGAGAACTCCGTATAGTTTCGCATTAATCCAGAAAAAAAAAATTGCTTCCGTAAATTCTTCGTATAGTGTTAAGCATCGGTAAGGATCAGTCGTGACGTCAAATCGAAGTACGGGAGTAGAATTTTTACGATGTTTTAAAACACTTATAATTTTCGCGGGTCCCGAATTTAAAAATTATTTTTATCTTTCTAAGATTTCTACAATAAAAATAACGAATACACGTACACCGCAAAAATGGCGCGAACAGTTCTCATTCACACGCTTTTCAAAAAATGTTCTTCTTAATTTTACAAAGATTTTTGTAAGCTTCTCAAATATTCTTTGATTAAATGTGTAAACAAAATAGTTTAATTTTTTTAAGGACAAATTTCTTTATCGTGTAAACTTTCCATATAAATTGGTTATTTTTTGACGTCTAAACGGCCAAATTTAACAAATTTCTTTCAGAAACACTCTTTTAGAATGAAAATTTATTTTTATTGAAAATGATTTATAAACGAAATTTTTTTTTTTTAATTTCTTATAGAATTATTTCAGCGAAATTGCGCGTTTACTTTTCCATTAATTCCGACGATAATATTTTACATACAAAACATTTGTCAAAATGGCTTTTTAGTGTTTTGTATTCGTGATTTCGGTGATATTGACCGCCGGACCCCCATAATACGATGCAGAAAATACGTTTTCTACGAAGAAATATTTTAGTAGAGAAGTTGCAATTACAATTTATGGCAAAAAAAATAGTCTCGAGGCTCGTTACGAAGTATTTTTTTTTACTCAATATCTGTGAAGAGCGAGTAGGGAGTACACTCTCACTCTCAAGAGTTGCGAGGTCACGTTTAATGAGGATCTTCTCCTCTTGTTATGAATTTTTTTGCAGAGCCTAAAAAGCGTCGTTTCCATCCTCTGCGCGGTCTCAGGAGGATCTTTAGGCGGAAAAGTCGTGGCGCTGCTGACGCACGCTTGGGTTCACGGAACGGAGAGCGGGATAGCGATCTGATAAACCGCGACAGAGAGGAAGTGACGCTTAGACATCCAGCGGGCCGTCCGGAGGAGGCGCGGAGCCGAAGCGCCAGCGAATTACTCACAGATTCGTGCGACAGAGAGAGGCATGGAAATTTCTATATTCAAATTTAATTAAACGCAAAGGCGTTCAACGAAAATGACAACATTGGCATATTTAAGGCATTTCACGATTCTTCTTTTCATTGTATAATACTTTCAGACGCCTCATAGGTTGGCCGAGAAAATATCAAGTAGCCACTTCCGCGAGGACACAAATGTCGTTCAATAAGTAAACACATAGACGCGTTATGTATATAACTCGTTTTTTTGTCACAATGTCGAAGTCTGTTTGGTCAAAGCTTTCATTTTGTTCATCCCTTCAATAATCGCGAAGTATTGCCTCATAAAAAACGGAAAAATCTCCTTAAAGATTAGAAATTTAAAGATTAATCTCATATTATTGAGAAATTTCGATAAAAAAAACTGAAAGACGCACGGGCCGCCAAGTATCCCATTTATAATTTATATACCATATTTTTTCAAAGAAAATGAGTTACCGCTAAAATATTCGACTTACCAAATTTTTCAAATTTTTTTATAATTTTTTTTTTTTTTTTTTTTTTCATAGAAGTTCACATTTAGTTGTACCATTACCACCGTTTCTTGTTTTCAATATTTTTTTTCGATAATATGGTGCAGAGATCCGAAAGTACAGTTTTTTTCATGAAGACAAAAAAAAATCTCGTGAATATATCAGAGATTCGACGAAATTGTGTAACAGCATCAGCCATCGTGTGAAGTATGCAACTCCCTTGTTTTATCGCGTCTGGACTCCGAGCTTTTGTGTCTTATTCCAATCTCGTACTTCACCCGCAATATACACCGTTTCCCTTCACGTTTCCACTCTCTCCATCTCCGTAGGTGTTTTATTGATGAAACAAACTTGAAATTCCAGTGTGTTCCTGAGGCGTAGCGGCGTGGAGGAGTCCTTTGCGAAGCTACGAGGAGGAGCCGGTCAACTGTCCGTATCTCACGATAGTGTTTTCCCCGGGGAAGTGCCCCACACTCGACCGCTATCCTCATTGGATCCTCTAGCGACGCTCGAGGTACGTAACGCGGTTTCAACTGACTTCAATATGCAACTGAAAATCCCCGAGACGCTGCGGCATCGGTTGCACAAATTATATCGGCTTCTAAATAACATAAGAGACCGTAACAAACCGCCTTAACCTCCGCGTAAAGTGATGCGCATAGTTAAAGCCCTCTGATTACTAAGCGATCGATAGCGAAGTTCTCCTGAGTTTTCAGAACACGTGTCACCAGAACTGCCGGATAAATTGATCGCATCGATGAAATATGCAATCGTCAAAATTTTCTTCGATCTTCGAATACATCGCGATGTGTGTTTCCCAGTTTTGGAAGACGTGAGCTTAGCTCGGCGATTCGTCGACTATTTTCGGCGCGCATTAAGGTCAACGGTGAAAATAGCATCGCGGGACGCGTTAGTTTCGTCTTTCCTTTCCTTCCTCTTTCGCTCCCTGTGTAATCCCCTTTTACCGCTACGGGAAGATACTACCTACGTGTACTTAAAACCACATATAGACGAGCAGCGTACGCCAATTTCTATTCACGAAGAACATGCAGATAGGTGTAGCGAAACCTTTGAAACACGTAACCCAATGGATTATTCTCGGCTTCGATGCCTATGAATATTTATCACTGAGTTTACTATATAAAACGTTCTATCAATTTCTGGGGAATTCTCGCCTATAGCGCCTTTCGTTCAATAAATTATTGATTTGCTTCGATTGATAACGCGGATGAACATTCCGGCGGAGTTTCGATCGTTTCTTCTTATGACGGCGCAATTTTTTCTCCTTATCAAGATTACGAGAATTGCGAATAATTTAATCGCGCAAAATGCATTGCAAACAAGAGATACACATTTACTTAACGTTTTTCACGTTCATTTAAAGCCGAATTGCAAGAAAAATGAATTAGCGAGTCGAATTACCGGTAATGTAGAGCATCGAGTTGAATTTAGTCGCATAGAACTTTGTCACAGTATCGTTAATCCAAAATGAAAAAATGTCTCCAACTATTACCTTACGACTTGACGGCAATTGACGCAATTGGTCAAATAATATAATCGTATCAACGAACGATCCTTATTGTCTTTTGGAGTCATTCACGCTAAGAGTCTCTCAATTTTACTATATGCAACGCGAGCGTTTTGCTTGTTATTCAGTTACCGTATGTCGAGAGGGGAAGAGATCGAGAGATTTACGAAGGATATTGCTTCGAACGTCTCTCGTTGAAGATCGCGCTTATAAAATACTTTCGGAGCGCAGTGTACACACGTCAACGTGAATATATGTGTCTATACTTCGGGGTATTCGAGACACGAGTTAACCGAGTTAAGGCGCTGATACACGTGTATCGCATTGCCCCGCCGTGACTCGTCTTCTAATACTTATATTGCTTATACGTAGTCTATTCGAAGTTCGTTCCTCACACAGACGTACCGAGAGCGTTCGTCCACTCGAGTAGAGTAATTGCACGCGAGACCTTCCGCGCGCACCGTTACCGCGCGGATAGTAGTAGTATATCGAGGCCTCGGTATGGGCTTTGCTCGGATCGCCCCGGTCACTCGGTTAATCGAGATCGTGTGCCCCTTATATCCGTAATGCCATCGTTTTCTTTCACTCAGAGTCACGAATAATACCGTGAAACACACGGTACAATTAATGATACGTCAATTAAAAACGAAGATCGTTCCTTACGAAGAGTCCTACAGTCTCATCATTATCTCTGTTGAAATTGATAAATATTCCTTCTGCTTACACTTCTGCGAGATAATCGAAAAAATAACAAACATATTACACTTTTTGTTCATAATAAACTTTCTTCATTAACTTTAGAGACTATTTTTTTATAAAACAATCTTTTTGATAAAAGATTTATTCCGTTATTTATTAATAAGCAGAGAGCTTAGAAAATTCCTTTAGATGCAAAGCTCAATAGTCAAATCTCTGGTGAAATTGATAAATACCCTTTCTGCTTACACTTCTGCGAGATAATCGAAAAAATAACAAAAATACTATTTTTTTTTCATAATAAAATTTTGTCATTAACTTTTTTTTCTCATTAACAAAAAAAAATGTTTGTTCAAAGGTTTATTCCGTTATTTATTAATAAGCAGAACTTAGAAAGTCCCTTTAGACGTAAAGCTCAATGTTCACAATGATAGTGATAATTATTACGATTTTACTTACTAATTCATCCAATAAATAACAATTTTCAATCATTCGAGAAATTATGCCTATTAATTAAATCAAAAAAATTCGTGATTGATAATTTCGTTTAGTATAATAGAAAGAAAGGATTGATAATGAAAAATTGCTTCTGTAAGTATCACGGAATTGCCTCCTCTACGCATGCAGAGTATAAATAACGATTTTAATGATGTGAGAAAGTCTCTAAGTTAATTAAAAAGAAAAACAAAAAAAGAATCTTTAGTGATTGATAACGCCGTTTAAATACTCGTGGTCCAGATGGTAGAACAACTTTCAAGATCTCTCATGTATCACTTTGGTAATTTCAAGTTTCAAGACGCGAATTTAATTACATTTGCGTCACGTCCATACGAGAACGTGTGCGACGACCTCTACGTGACAAAGTGCTACACGACGATTACGAATAGGTCAATCCGAGAACTCGAGTTGTAAAGACATTACAACAGTCTATTAGTAATGAGATACATTCGTTTATCGTAACACCCGATTAATTGTCGCGTCACGTATTTCACAACGGAAATAAAGAATAGAAGAGCAAACGTTGCAGTTTCGATGTTTATACGATAGTCGGAACTATCGTCAGCATCGATGCTATGTATATCGAGATGTATACATTGTACGCGCTATCAATGTATTACTACTCTTCCTTTGTTATATATATACTTACATACGATATAAATGCGTCGTTCCGACCTGATACTTTACGAAAGTCTCGAGAACAGCTAACAACTTTTCATTATTACTAAAGACTCCTTCGTGTTTATCATGCGCTTGCGCTCGATGTTTTTTTTTGTCCCAATTGGCTTCAACGCATCACGCTATTCAGTGCGATGATAATAATCAATTTTTTTTTGTTCGTTCATTATTTGTTCAGCGACGACAGTCCAAAGTCAGCGACGAAGCAGTGCACAAGGATTACAGCTCGCGAGTACCGCACAACAACAGGATATCATTACGGGTAAATTTTTTTTTCTTTATTACAAAAGAGCGATGAAGAATGAAAGGTTGCAGAGAGATGTTAACCCTTTAAGTACAAGTAATGTGCTTCAAAATTTAGGATTTTTTTAAAGGGTTTTATCAGAGATATTTAGAATCTTTTCATTACCTTCAAATTATTCGTTTTGGTTATAAAATGTGATTGCAAAAATTCTAACAGTAATCGGGAAGCAACCTTCGTATTATTATTGAAAAAAAATGAAAAAATTGAAGTTTTTTATAAATACGTAAACGAAATTTAAAATACTATGGTGCCGAAAAATAAATATACTTTTGTACAGTGAAATAAAATAAAATTATTGAATTTCGGGTGTTTTTATAGTAAATTTAAAGTGATTTATTGAAAGCAAACTAACGATTACAATTTTTAATATACTTTTCGGTCATTTTTCGTCGTAATTGTATTTTAAATTTTTTGTATCAATGTACATGCATTAAAACTTCCAGTATTGGTACATTACATTTATAAGATTTTTTTACGATGTAACAGCCTCCCGTGAGCTCTCGAAGGGTTAATGAGACGATTAGAGGGTTTCGTATGTTGGATGTGCAAATTACGCGAAATTAGAGACTATAAACTCCATGAAAGAGCTGAGTTTTTCGGAGTAAAGGGAGTAAGGAGATCATTAATCTTTGCGCAGGTGTTGGAACAAATAAAGACAGTTATAGAGAACCGGAACCAGCTGGCCTCAGCGACCTCCACGGAGTCCACTCACGCCTCACATGTGAGTAGCGCTTACAGTATACGACCTCTCGGCTCTCCCTCCGCTATCTCTCCTTTGTCACCGGAGAAAAACGTGTCTCGTGTGTACAGAGTTCAAGAACTTTGAGTTTCTCGAATTTTAACCCAACGAGTCATTTTCTTAAATCTTCTCACGTTTTTCATTTTACTTTCTTTCGTCGTACGAATCTCTCTACGCATCTCGCTAAACAAAGTCTCCAAATATGAGTTTTTTTTCCGGTGATTTATTCGTTTTTTCGGTATAACAAGAAGAGATTATCTTTAAGTAAAAGCGCCGTAAGATCGTTAACATCTCGAAGTAGTCGACAAAATGTTTACACATCATTAAAACTCGAAAACATCGATATAAAACTTCTGAAAAAACATTAATAATACGGAAAAGTATAGTACAGAATTTTCGGAAATTACATCGCGAAATACAAGGCATCTATTTTCCGATGATATTTATAAGCTTTTTTGGGGTTAATATTTACGAGTATTAAAAAAAAAAGAAATTATCGTGAAATAATTGAAAAAAAAAATAATAAAGTAATTCTTAATACTTCGAATGCACGCAATCGCAGCATTTCTCTGAGCTCCTTGCGATGTCCTGATATATACGCCGAACATTCTCTGTCCCCGTTTGGAGTCACGTGTTAGTAAATTTGTTTTCTCTTTCTCTCTTTCTATCCGTTAACCCGCACCATCATTGTCAACCGCTAATGCATGCGACGTCACACTCGTCATGGCTATCTCTACTAATTCCCTCTCTTTCGCGCCTCTCGACTGTGCTAACTGATGTCACGATTTCTTTTTGCGTTTCAGGCTGCCGGGGAACGCTATCAGCAGGAAACCACCGAGGTGAGATAATGCGAAAGCAGCAACTTCTTTTTATTTTTCTTTTTGTCTTTTTCTACGACGTATATCGCGAAGTCCGTGGGTCCGATCGAGCGGCGCGCACGGTTGCCTATTCAGTGATGCAGTCCGCCTCCGGATCGCCGGACACGCTGACCGATCGCGTCCGCTTCGATATATATCTTTAATGCCGCGCCGGTGACACATTCAAAACAGTTTTGTTCTCCATTTGCTCTCTCAACGTTTTGGTGCATTGTTCGCGAGTTTATCTTTGCCTTCGGAAACTTCGATGGGGGTACGAGTGGATTTTTAATTAATTCGAAAGGCTGTTAAACACGACTGCGGAAGCAATTTAACAGTTTAAACGCTAAAACAAAGTTCGTTGTCACGTAATTAATTTAATTTACGATTTTCTCCTTTCAGAATCGTTTCGCACACTTCGATAAACACGAGAGAAACGTTGAGGATTCTCTCATCAGGGTGAGTTGACGCAATTTTTATTTATATTTCGTATTCAGCGTTATTTTGCTTCTCGTTAAACGAGAAAGTATTTTCGCGTCAGCTGATACAATGACTAGTAGGTGGAATCTTCGGTTGATGCCAATACAATTTATGTACAACACTCGAAAGATACGGGCACCGTGAGTCATGCACGTGTTTCTCGAGGCCAAAGCTCGTTTCGATAGCGAATACACCTTTCTCTCTTTTTTTTCGTTTTTTTTTTTCGCTTCTGACCAAATATGCTTTTGAATAATAATATATAGATACGAAAATAAGAGTCGCGGGTGTATACAACCGTTAAGTATACGAAACTCGTCGAATATGTAAAGCTTCATTCGTGATTCACTCCCAAAGGAATTTTTCACTTTTGTTTTTTTTTTTATTTTTTATTTTTTTTTTCGAGGCCAATTATTGTTCCTTCGGCAAATTGAGAGGTACGCCGAGTCTTTAACGTGCGACAGGTGAAAATACTTGCGACTTATTCGCACGAGATGATGACAACGCGGAGATCGTTTTATGACGTATCTAACGAATTGCCGAAACGGTAAAAAGCGTTATGACTCTCTTTCTGTTACTATTCGTTGGCAGCCGAGAACGTAATAAACCTCTTGGAGAAACCGGTCACCGTCGCTTTAACGACGTTTACGTCCCTTTTACGGAACCGGGCAGCGTTCTCGTTCTCTTCTTCATCCGCTCATACGCCACATACATACATATATAATGTATATAATACTTGTATACTATATGGTATATTACAGTACAGTAGTACACGTGGCTCTATTATTTCCGGATGCTCTTGTCGTAATGATAATGTTACCGTTACCGTGATTGCCAGCGGTGAAACGGGATAATTAGCGATAAGCTTTTTGTAACGCGTCTTTCGTAGTTACACGTCGATCACGTGGTCTTCCGAAGTACCCGAGAGAAAGAAAAGAAAAAAATATAAGGGAGAGAGATCCTCGACGACGGGAGAGGAATCATCTTTCGTTTTTTTTTTTTTTTCGTAAAAACATATTATAATTATAAATATAATGCGGAGCGCGAAAATAGAGCGACGAAAGAAACCGGTTGAGATGATTCGACGAGTGTCGTCGTCGAAAAGGCCGGTCGAGCCGGTTGCATTTCCTGTCTTCACGGGAAGAATGCAATACGAGGTTCGAGGACGTACCGGGATCGATCCACTGCTCCACTGATCCTGTCTACCGATAAATCCATCGATTCATCAGTGTGTCGATTAAAAATTCCTTAAGATATAATTTATGGCTCATTATTATCGCGGCGGCAGATGAATCGTGACGAGACACAGTCGATTAAAGGAAGGAGATAGATCGGTTATAATGAAATGAAAAAAAAAAAAAAAAATGAAGGGAAAAAAAAGGCGAGACGAGTTTGGAGTTAAACGATCCTCGCGCAGCTAACGTTACGTGCTGTGCTGCGTCGTGAAAATACCGTTACTCGGCCCGCGATCCTTATTGCAGGGAAAATATCTCTGCCCGCACGCTTTTGTATGAGACACGCGACGAACGATCGGGAAACATGAAGCGACCTCAGTTCCATTTATAGACGCGTTAAAATCTACCAGATGGTAACGCAGTTCCCGCCGTTAAGGTCTGCAAATTTACTGCGGTCTTTACGAGGCGCGTACGGCTACATACTGGCAGTTACTACTTTACCCGCGGTAGTAACTCCGCGATGCAGCGCCACAGCCGAACAAGTAGAAACAACTTGAAAACATTCTTCTTGCGATTAGTTGGGTGCTGCGCGGCGCTCAAAGAATGTCCGTCGAGTTAGTAGATAACGCCGCAAAAATTGAACGGATATGTAGAACTCTACTAGCTGCCGTATCAGTAGAAACAGACGATGAATTGAGATTGCAAATTTATCTTTTCTGTTTTATATTCTGTTGATATATGAAAAAAATGGGATTTATACGAGAAATCGTTAATTTACCGATTGCCGTTTTTCATTTAGAAGTAAATACTCAATAAATCGATGAAAGATATAGTAGAAACCATCAATTGATAGTTCTTTAAGTCTTTTATACATTTTTTTTTATTTTTAGATAATTCTTTGACAAATACGTCTTAAATGCCATTCTAAAAGAAATCGTAAATAGTCCTCCGAAATTTTTTTTTCTTATAAAACAATAATAATTCAATGGAAAGTACAAACAATAGAACAATAAAACGGTACGAAAAACAAAAACTGAAAAAAAAAATGTTGAGTTGGAAGAACTAATAGTTACCAATTTGGGATAAACGCTTAAAAAATGGTCTGTACCAACTAACAATCGGTTCTCTCGGCTAATTGTTAGTTCTTCCAACTTATAATTTTGCCACAGCGAGTAAGTTTCTCGGTTCTACGAAAAGAAGGTTTTCACATCGCTTTACCATCTCAAAGTACTCAACACTCAACACCTATGATACATAGTTACGATTTCAGCAAAGCAATGTATTTCGAGATCCGGCAGATCCTTACGCAAAGTTTTATCGTCTCGGCCTCCCGTCTCCGTTCAACCGAGGAAAAGACTGCGCTTGGATTGCCCGGCGCGCTTGTGCAATTAGAAAACGCGGACGGAGTTTGTACGAATTTTTCTCTCGTACTCTCGGTATACTCTCTCGTTCTCTGCTAAGAGTATTGCAAACCCTATAACGATTCTCGCGTATATCGGCTTAAAAATAGTGCGAAAAGAAAATATAGCGGCGCGTACTGTCGCCAGAGGCTTTCGCGGAACAAGTGAAAGAGCCGGTGGTATATCAACGGGGTCGACGTACCGCGGAGGCAGAATTTTTTTTTTTCCTATAATAAATATGACTTTTAATATTTATTGTTCTTGTTACGAGTCCTTGGAAAATAATCGGCAAAGTTGTAGTGGGATTCTAAATTGCGCGGAGCACGAAATTAATTTATCGTATTTGCAAGAGATTTATAGACTTATATATCGTTATTTTTTTACTACCTTTTTTATTTCTTTTTTTTTCATTTATTCAATGAGCCAACAGTAGAAAAACAATTCCGTAGGAATTTAACGAAGGAGTAAAATCGTCGCGGCCTGACATTTCGACGAAAGCTCGCAGTTGAGTTCCCGTCGTACGCGAGCAGCCGCTTTGATATTTGCGTGACATTTGTCGCGCTTGGCACGTATCTGGCTTCCCCCTCGACGAATCGTTGGACATCGGTTCGACCGATGGATACGCAAATCGCGAGAGTCCTCTCAAAGACTTCTGAATCCCTTGAAAGACTACGGGAGGGTAACGCCGAAGGGTATTTTATAGGACACACCCGTTAACTTTAGCGGTGTTTCTTCCCGCAGCTACGTGAGTAAAGTGCGGATGGAGAATCCACGTTTCTCCTGCGCGCTGTACGCGCGAGAGGAACGTACCGTTCTATGACGCTGCAAAAGCTGTTGGCAAAACATTATAATACGTCGGTTGGCAGGCGAGGACTTGCGAAAGACATTTAATGCCGAGGCAAAGAAAAGTGGCTCTCTGACGCGAGGTGAAGGAGCTCTCCTGCTCCTTATGCCGTTGCTGTTGCTGTTGCTGTTGCTGTTGCTGCATTGAGTAGGAAGTTTTCAGAGAACTCGAGAGAAAGGAAGAAAGATAAAAATTACGAGATAGAAAGGCTTCACTCGTTTGCCATTCGTAAGTGTCCCAGTTACCGGGTCCCTTAAGTCTGATTACTCTTTGCCGCTCGAATAACAAAATTTGAATATTCATCACTTCACAATTACGAAGAGTGATCGTTATCATTCTTCATCAACGGCCTCTCTGAGAATATTCGTAATCTTCAATCAGTTCACTCGCAGCGACGAGAATTTAATAAATGTTGAAAAATGATTACGATAAACTGGAATTCCGAAACATTAATCATTCCGAATAGTCATTCGATATAAGTAGCGCTGCTTTGAGAAATTAGAGATTTTATTGAAATGATAAATTAACAAATTTTGTTACCAGATTTTGATTAAAAAAAAAAGAAATAATAATGATTAAATAATTAAATTATTAAATAATAACTCAACTGAACTATTTACCAAAAAAAAAATGCAAAATAATGAATAAATAAATATTATTAGATTTTGATTATAATAAATCGATACGTGGATTTTTTTCGGGAAAATTAAATTGCTTTACGAAGAACAAAATTGATGTCCGCGTGAATTACTGATTATTGAAATACAAAAAATCTTAAATTTTCTTCAACACAACACGCAACCGGTTCGCGAGCAGTAAACGATCGATAAAATCGATGTATCGAAATTAAATATCGAATTAAATGATTTTTTGTTCTGCGGAAAACGTATTCGCGATCGTCGAAAAGTGTTTATCGTCATTAAATTCAAAGTATTTAGAATTTGTACGGCGGCGCGATTGCGCGTTGACTTTAATCGATTTATCATTTTCTCGTAAATATATCCTATTTTGGTTATTAAGTGGAACGTGATCGGTGATATAACGAAGTATGCGAGAAACAGCTGGCAAGCAGTAGCGGCAATGGCGTATCGAAGGAAAGGGAAGAGCAACACCGTTACTATGTATTCGCGGGTTGCGTATGCATAGTTGTTTGCCCCCCGCTACAAGAATCGACCCTCTGTATCGGTCACCCCTTTTTTTTCGTCGGCAAAGCCCCCATCGCCCTTCGTCCACAACGCGATACCTTCTCCGTCACACCGACTCATTCTCTGCGTGTTGCACTTCTCTCGCTTCCGTGCAGCGATAGCACGTTCGCTCCACAGGAGAGAGAGGTACTGCGGAGTACTCTACACTAACACGCGTTCACCAACGAGTAGCAGCAGCAGCAGCAGCAGCAGCGGCGGCCGCACGACGAGAAGGCAATCGCCGTGAGTCCCGCGAGCTCGGCGAGCAGTCACCTCGCGCTTTGCCGTACGTTCGGAGTAACAGAGCCAAAGCACCACCGGGCAATCAGACATACGCTGCACGCGGAAATTTGTGTGTTTTCACCCGAAGGATTTATTAACGTGCTTTTCGACGAATGTTCGCGTAATCTACGAAGAGTTCTCAAGGGTTTGCGCAGAAAATAAAAAAAATAAAAAATTTTAATCGTATTTTGAATAACAATAATAATTGAGTTATTAACGAAGAATCGATCGCCGGTTTTTCGGGAATTTCATTTGATTTGAGTGATTTAAACGGATTTATCGATGGTTCTTTCGATAAAGAAGAGTTCCCAAGAGTTCAAAGCGTTTCGATGAGAATCAAATGTTGAAAAATGTTCAACAATAAAAAATTGTCGGTAAATTTGTGACCGTAGCTTCCGCAAGTTTTATAGGCCGATTTTCTGTTTGTTCGATTTATCGAGCGCTCGCGTGATAGCCGAGAATTCTTATCGAATGGAAGGATTGCGAGAGAAAAAATATGACGAATAAATGTTTCTTAGGATTGCGAGTAAAAGTTGTTAATATATCGCAATACGTCGTAATTAATATCCGATAAAAACATAACAAAGAATTAAATATTGCAGTATTGTAGGTAATTATTGTAGTCAATAGTGCAATGCATTGTGCAATCGGCATTTTCCGAGGATCCGCGTGATAGCGAAGAAATTTTAAGAGCACAAAATATCTCTTCCGTTCCGATCGTTTTTATAGCGAAAAAAAAAGAACAAAAAAAATTTAGCGCAGTGATCTAAAAAGTTGGAAAATTCGTCGAATTTGGAAGAATTAGAAAAAATTGTGGTCAGAGTAAAAGTTAGAAAATACGAATATCGAAAAAAAATTATTCCATTCTCTCGACTGCGATAAGGGATGATGAAAAAAAAAGCGTTTCGGATAGACAATTGAAACGTGCGATTATTAGACCGCGACGATCGGCAAACACGATAATGGCGACTGTGTCGAGTCAAAAGTGGGGGGCGGGGATCCCATACCGTCCGATAGAAATTAGCATGTTTCCTCCTCGAACTTCCTCTCTCGCGCATCGTTGAACAAATGCAGGCCACGGAACCGCCTTCTCCTCGCGCCAACGAGTCCGCGAACTCCGCGATGCGACGACTGTAAAACAGTTCGCGATCTTCTCGTCTTGTTCCATCTCCATTTATCATCGGGTTCGGTGGCCTTTTTCGCCTCGGACTTTGCCTTCCTTCGAATATTCGACGCTTCGATCTATTTCGTCATAAATTTTTTTTTTTTACGTTACAACGCGTCGTCTTTGTTATCCTTTTATTCGCCGCATCGGCTTTCGCGCGTGGCAAAAGTCACGCGAACAGATTACTCGGACGATTAGATACGATAATGATACGTGTGACGCTTTTTCTTTACTTTCATTCCATTTTTTTTTCTCCGAGGCGTGTCTCATCGAGTTTGACGGATCGATGGATTTCGTGCTCGACGCTCAGCTCCGTTAGATTTTATCGGTAGATTTATATGTCGCAACAAACTTGGATCGATACATCCTCGCGGGGATCTTAATCCTCCTGAGTTATCGCTTCGAGAAGCTTGAGTATCGTCTGCGGTATCGTTTCTCTTGTCTCGAAGACAACAACAGTATCACTTCCGCAGTAATTTTTTCTTCGCTTCCTGAATCTCTCGAAACTACTCGCTACCGATATATTTATCTTGTACAACCGACTGAAAAGGAGGTGTGTTATTGCGTTTGACTCTAAAATGAAGAAGCGGCGAACTCCCGTCGAATTCGCGTAATCGCGTTCGCCAACCGCAACGAATAACTTTTTCCCGGTCTATGAATCTCCGTTTTATTCCTTTTGTAGATCAGCAATTTTTTTCCGTACAGAATTTTTTTTTTTCAAAATTTTTATTATTATTTCGCCCGTCGAATCCCTGTATGCGAAAACTTTGCGCGAGTTATTGTCGTTATATTTTAACACGAATATGAAAAACTGCTCGGTAATTAAATACGCTGTGTACGCAGGTACGCCAAAGGGAGTGACGCTACACGGCGTTCACTCTCCCCAACAATTAAACGGTGCAACTGCGATTACACGTGAGCTCTTGACCGTCACGAGAGAACAAATGTGTACAATAAGAATACGTGAAAGAGAAAACATGAAGAAAAAAAAAAAAATAAACAAAAACTGTTGTAAAATCTCAACGAACCGGATATCGGCCTTTTGCTCGTATTACAAACTGCGTAATTCCTCTTCTCGTCTTCAGAAAGAATCTCCGATGGTATTTCGTCGAGGCTTTCGCCATTCGGAATTTATTCTTTCGAAAAGTTCTTTCCGCAAATACGGTTTTGTACGCTTGTTTTTTTTTTTTTTTTTTTTCAACGATGTAAAACGGTGAAAAATGTGTGTCAATATAATTCCGTACTTCGCAAACTAGGCTCGTGGCAAAACAATTCAATTGAAAGACGGGCGCGTCGTGTCAGTGTGCGTTTGTGTTTGTTTCCCCGGTAACTCGTCGAAACGGCGCGGAGTCTCTCGACCTGCATATTTTCACCTGTGGCGGGGTAAAACGGCGCGCGCCCGCGACAATGCCACGGAAACGCGAGCAACCCGTCGGCTGTGCAACTCACGTAGCGTGCCAGATATATCCGACATCCTCTTTGGTTTGCACGAAGAACGAAAAAAAAAAAAAAAAAAACGAAAAAGATACACGTATAGATAGACGGGAGAACACGAGCGCGCGTTACGCTGTCACTGCAATGAATTACAAGCCTTGTAGACTTCTACGATGTGTATAATACAAACCGGCGATTGTGACAACGACGTATATCATTGTAACATCCGTCGATTCATAAAAATATCCGGTTCGGCGTCAAAGTTTTACACAGTTACTTACAAATCGAACGAACGGTTATAAACGCTCGTCGTAGTCGTTTTATCGTCTCTCGGATACACTTCGACACGGTGATTAATGTCTATTCGTCGATACGTTGGAAAAATTAGGAGAAACAGGTGCGATGTATCGGAATATGATGAAAATTAATCGTTTTATTTTTCACAAATTTTTTAAAATTATTTTCCTGGTAAAACAAATGAAAACTGCTGTATCGACGAAAAAATTTAATTTTTTTTTTTAACATCTTTATTTTATGAAACGTGATTTTTTTTTTTTTTTTTCGTGCGAAAAATCAATGTATAAAAAGTTTCCATGAGATCGATAGAAATTTGATTTTGGATCGTACGATTGCTCCGGGATTCGTATCGATTGTGAAAACTTGAATTTCTGTACAACACACGCATATGAGTCGGTAGTTCGGTTCAATGTCGTTGGTAACGAGCCTAGAAACGATATACTTTCACAGGCAATAGTCCTGGCTGGCTGGTTCGCCACTGTAGCGACCGGGGGGAAGTTCAGCCGTTCGAAACTCCGCTTATTTTCTGTGGCCGTGTTTTCTCCCTCCCTTTCCCCGGGACGTAACTACTTCGTAACACGCCACGATTTTCATTCGTAAAAGTCGTAACTCGTCGTTCGACAACGAAACGAATTCAGCGGGTCCCGCGTGTCTGGTTTGTCTCGGATTATCACGAAATGATCGATCAAACTCAGCGGCGGCAACCCCCGGTTACCCGGTTCTTTCGACTGTGTTACGGTTTGATCGATAAATTTTCTGTCGTAAAAGCGGCGATAGCGTCTTCGCTCCTCGCGTGACGCTACGAACTATACTAATACAGGTGGATATTCCCGTATATATATTTTTTTTTATTATTATAATTATTATTTTTTTTTTTTCGTTACTTCACTCTATCCGCAGAAAATCCGTTTCAGATAGTGGAGGGATTATTATTACGCTAACTGGATTATTCCTCGAGACTTTCTCTATTATAATCCCGGAGTTCTAACCCGTTTATCGCACTTGTACGCTTACCAACGAGTTTCCATATCTATTGTACCCGATTCACTACGCGTGTACTTCTATTTCTATATATATATATTTATATGTATTCACTACAGTGGTCGCGTCGCAAGTGCACCGCGCTGCGTGAGCTATCCGACTGATGCAATTAACTCGATCGAGGAACGAGACTTTTTTTTTTTCTCTCTCTCTCGTTATTGCAATTTAAGTCTCAAACTGTTTGTGCAGTCAATCGGCCATAGCGGACTGTATAAACTCGATTGAACCAATTTACTCTCTCACGCGACTAACTCGATGTTTTTTTTTTTTTTTTTTTCGCACAGTTGCCACGGCGAGTTAGAACCTCCAGACAGGAAACGCTTGCGTTTCCTATTTATTTATTTTTATTTTCATGTTTTGTTTTTTTTTTTTTTTTTTTTCGTTTTTTTTTCGTCTATCGTGTCGCGACGATTCGTTTTCCTGCCCGACGCCGTTGTCGAGACGCGCGCGAGCGGCGGTCGTGTGACGCAATAATCCGAGTCTCGGGTGACGACCGATAATTATATTGTATTCCGCAATTTCCTTTGGTTCTACACGTTAACCTACGTGTATCCTGCTTTTAGCGCGTCGCGTTTTACAGCGGTAAAAGAAGGTTATGTATCATTATATGTGTAATAAGCTAATAAGACAAGAGCACCGAAGGCGTTCGCAGATGGTAAAGACGCGAACGATCGGTAGAAATTTTACACGTACGCCGTTACTCCGTTACTAATGTACAGTTTTCACGCCAATTCTCGAACAAAAGTAACAATTTATATTTCACTGCAAAGCCAATTTCAATCGCGACGAAGATTTCGCAACAGCGTTTACAACGGTCGTCGAGAGTTCGTGTGAATGAAAAACAAATGTCGTAAAATTACGGGAAACTTTGACACGACATTTTCGACACGGATAAAAAAATAAATACATAAAATCCGTTCTTTGTTTCTTCGCTTTCTTTTTTTTCTATAAATCCGTAAGTTATCGTTTAGTTAAACGCGAATTATCGTCTATTTATTGCCCGACGATATCTCGAAAAATTGCGCCCCCTCTCGACGCGTACGAAACGATTCTATTTCGCGATTTCTTAACGCTCTCGTTTCGCTACGTCGTACGTATAGCTTGTTATAGAGAGGAAAAAAAAATCGAAAGACACGCAAAGAAAAATTATACGAGTCGTAGTGCATTTCATTCGCATTCGCATACGTTTGTTCGATCCCCGTGTATCTCTCGAGTTATAATACCGAGAGATCGAGTTTACAACAACTGGGTAAAGTACCCGCGCGAGTTTATAACAGCAACGAGAGACTCTCGACGCGTTCGCAGCAGGACACGAGATATGGATACACAGCTACCGCTCGAAGGCTGAGTCGGCGATAAACCGGCTTTTTAAAGATTGAATAGAAGTCGCACGCTCTCACTCCCTCCCCGTTAAACTTCACCTACGAAGGATATACGAGTACAGAACTACCGTACGATCGCTGCAGCCGCGATATATGTTTCGAGGATAAAATTAATTTTCACTTTCATTTTACTTCGAACTCTCGTTTGGAGCCCTAGAAAAGGCAGGCGACGGGCCTCTCTTGATACACTTATAATTGCATACGATTAAAATTTAAGAGTACATATATTCGCGTGTATATGTGCAAACGCCGTTTATAATTGTACGGGAAACGTGGCTTCGAGAAAATAAGAGTTTACGCAGTTAAATCCTCGGAATAGTACGTGTACCGGCATCGAAAGCATAGGCCAAAGTCACGCGAGAATCCGCAAATCCCGTACCGGTGCGAAAATCTCTTATATAAAAGTGCACTTGCGAAGCTAAGCCACAAATTATTATATATACTTGCAGCGCAAAGATACGGGGAGACTTATGCGTCATAAGGAAGCCTTGTATGTTCCTTTTAATTTAATACATACCCCGCGCACGATGTATAAGTTCTCTCGAAAGTAAGGCGGTTATACCGAATTACGGAATACGGCGCTCGCGTACGGGACAAACTTTTTAAACAGCCAATTAATAAATCCTTTACGGAAAATCTATCGGCAGGTTTTTTCATACGAGTTTCAAATAATTTTGCAATAAACTTCGCAATTGGTAACTATATATCTACGATTTCGATATAATTCGAGAAACGGCGCAATTTTGTGAAAAAAATTATAATAAAGCTTTGGGCATTGAATTAATATTCATTGGTACGTGAAAAAGTTCCGTTGATAATTGAAGTGAAAAAAAAAAAAAAAATTGCAACTTCGAGGGTAACTGAATCTATATCTTGGAAATAATCCGAGACCGTCAGGTTTTTCAATGCTCAAGGTATATAATTTTACTTTCAAGTCGTGACAGATAAAGGAACGGTATCGCTCCAAAGAGTCGAATGATAAAGTGCAATACAGGAGAGGGATCAAGAGACACACGCGACACGCCCCGAGCGTTCGGTGCGCGCAAAATGCGAAGGTAAAAGGCGAACACGCCGGGCCGCGGTGACGGGAACGAGAAAAAAAAAATCGGAAAGACCCGGAGAACTTTGCCGCAACTCAGTCGACGTATAGATCGCGCGTTCTCTGGCGTGTTAACTCTATCGAGTCCCATTCGACGTGTCTCGCGGCTTGTAAACTTGTGGGCGAAAGAACACTCGCGTGAGTGCGTGGGTCGCTCTTTGGCCCCGAAACACGTACCGCGACTCTCTTTGCATACTTCGCAATAATACCTCCGGTTAATTCCTTACAACGTAATACGCACCTATCTATCCGCGCGCTGTACCGTTCCTGAGTCACGGGATCGGGAGAACCTTGCGGAAAAACCTCGCGACCCTGTTTTTGCAACCGACCGAAGAAGATGAAGAAGGATCGAGCTGCTCGGTCTGTGGGCGCGCGTGGGTCGATCTCTTTGCCCTCGAAACGCGAACGCGACTCTTGCGAACTCTTGGGAACCGTCGAGAAAATTCTCTTCGTATTTCTTTCTCAGTAAATACGATTACGATACTCAATCACTTCAGTGCAATAATATCGCGATTAAAAATTTAATCATTTTATCATCGATCTTACAAATTAAACAAAATTCTACAATTATTATTTTTAGCAATGCGACTGGTAATTTCATAGAAAAAAAATAACTTTCGCAAAAGGATTCAAAACTATCCGACGATAATTTCGGGACACTCGACGAGTTTTTCGTGAAAAAATTTGACTGTGATGTACCGATAAAAAACGAAAAAAAAAAAAAAAATCTCAGTTATCTTCTACCTGTGTCCACAAGTGCGAGCAGAGAAAGAGCAACTCGTAGACGAACGGATCGAAGATAAAGCAAAAAAGTCCGCGTAAAAAAAAACGCAATACGGCAGAGTGAACCGTGCGAAGGCTCTCTCGTCGCGGCGGGGAAAGAACATCGATCGTCGAGTGGTATCTTCAGGTCAGACTGGAAAGATCGGGAGCACTCTCACGCGTAGTATTACCCGCCACGTGAATTGCGCACCTTCACAATTTTCCCGAGCATCTCAGAGCGTCGAGCCAAATTGCCAAAGCCGCGCCTGCGGGAGAAGCGCGATTCAGCACGCCGCGGCTTTGGAACTCTTTCTCTCGAAGAGAAGATGAAACGATAGAGCACTTTTACATACATACATATACATTACCAGCGGTTTGTATATATAGTATACAGTATAACTATAGTGTTAACGGTAGAACCTCGTTATCTTCGGCTGCCAACGGCAAGGTGGAAGGTCGCGTGGGAAGCGATCGAGATGCGAGCTTAGGTCGCTGTGAAACGAGGACGAGGCGTTGTGGTAGCCTCTTGGAGTATAGTATCTCCCCGAGCGAAATTCTGGGATAAACATCTCCCAGCAAAGTGTACCAACTGAGTCTCTCCTACTTAGATCGCTAACGTTAAATCTCGCGACTGCGATCCTTCGAAACTTCTTCCGAGGCTCTCAAGCCAACGATTTTTCCCATAATCAAGTGCTTAGCGAGCGCCGCGTATGGAGATAAATTAAGAGAAAAACAATGATTTTTCGATCGAATTAAAATTTGAAAAACAAAAAATTTAAATAATAAATAAAAATTGAAGAAGAATTCACGATGGTCGTGTCTCATCGCGAGACAACGATTTCCTCGAATATTCGAGCGATAATCGAACAATTGAATTTGAATCCCGTCGAACGTCGACGGCTCATAGATCGAACGCGTGAAAATGCGCGAATCAGTGCGGTAGATTCGCCGACGAAAATCACCATTGGCGTCTACGGTTGCAACGAAAGAAACGAACGTATCACCGAATCGACGTCGAAGATTAAGATCGGCGTTTATAAGGACAAAATCGAGACTATCGATTGCACCGATTCAACGACGAAAATCAGTATCTACGATTGCAAAAGCAAAACGGATAAATTCGATACCGTCGATTTTACGAACAATGCCACTGGGAAAGTTACGATCGGAGTTTACGGTAGCAAGCAGAAGGAAAGTATCGCGATCGACGGAACCCCGAGAAACGAGGCGAAGGATTGCACTGGCAAAATTACTATCGGCGTTTGTGGGAACGCCGAGAGGACCCCGAAGGTCGAGGATGCAAAGCCGCACAAGGGAAGGGTGGAGACGAAGTCAAAGTCGAAGGCTGAGATGAGACAGAGAATTCCGCCGGTTGAAAAAATTCACGAAGCCGACGACGAGGTAAACCCCCCGCAAGTTAAGGTTCGTTCAGAGACATCTGCATTTTTTTACGCGAATCAACATAAACTTTCGAGAAACAGTTACGATCGCAATATCGATCGCAAAATTCCATGATTCGTCGGAAATATTTTACAAATTTACTGTAAATATGTTTTTTTTTTTTATTTCCATCGCGAATTATGAAATATTCTTCGCCATTAATTTTCTATCAATTTCAAAGCGAAAAAAAAAATCATCAAAATTCATCGGGATTTTTCATTGACGATAATCAGAATATCGTCTCGAAAAATTTTACTAAAAAATTTCCCCCGAAGTTTATACCTCGAAGTGTGCACTGATGTGCGCTAAAGTTCATTTTCCACTTCCGGTGCTTGCAAATAGAATAAAACTGTCATTATTAACAATTGGTTAACGTTGAAAACAAATTATACCGGAAAATATCATGTAGCAGTATTATCCTCTAAAGTGATCTCGGAAGCACGAGAACAATGCTTAATGAAGACGCGGTTAATCGATTCTCGTATAATTTTCTTGTACACTCGTGTCCCGCGAGATCGTTTGGTTTAATTTTCACAAACGACCTCGTGGGGTCTTACGGCCGGAGGAGAGGATCGCGAGGTTCCCATAGGAAGTTGACGAAGTGTTGCGCACCGTCTGCTCTCGCGAGGGTCTCCTCTCCCCTCTGGGCACCTGCGACCGGTTTTCTTCTCGCGTACTATCGCGGATAAGTGGACGCGCACTTGGGGCCTGAGACTTGACACAGTGGATTACCGTTACGCGCGAGTAGACGGTGTCCGCGCGGCGCACTTACGCGTCGCCGCGCGGCGAAGTTGAGTCCTCGATGTCCCGATCCGCTCCGCGTCAACAACGCTCCAAATTATTATTACTGCCGTTGGCAATAAAAGAAAACAAATAAAAACGTCAAAAAGCGCGTAGAAACAGAAGTAGAAAATGATGAAGGGGCACTTCTCGCACGCGTATAGGGTATTTCGCGTGCGGGACTTTCGCGCCAACGTTCCGAAGGAATGAAAACAAGTGGAACGCGATCACGTCAAGTGTACTGTGTACACAATCCGGACGGTCCGCGAGGTAACGAAACAAGGAAGTTTCTCTGACGTAATGCGAGTAGAACGAGACGGTGAAAACTAACGAAAGATCCTCATCTTCTCCGCATCTCATGAATAATTGTATACTACTGCGAGCCTCGTGTTCACTCGCTTTTGAAATAAAATACCGGTTCGCAACGTTTTATTCGTAGCGCTACCATATATACATATAAACTGTGCAGTATTTTTATCGCGTCCTCTCGACACTTTTCGGAAGTTTCGATATTTCCTGTTCGAAATTTATTTCGTGTAGCAATTATTTATTTTGCAACGGTAAATGTGCATCGGTCTCAGAAACGACGCGAGGCGCACATGAAATCATCTGTGTGCTATAAAAAAAAAAAAAAAAAAAAATTGAAATATTAAAAAATTAAATAAATCGTAAAAAATATAACACCGGAAAAATAAAAAGTTTATTGATGTCTCAAGAGAAAGGTGCTTATCTTGTCGAGTTAACTTATAAAACGCTTCGCGAATCACTCATCACACACTTCGATTTGCGCATAAATTCTCGACGGACAGCGTCGAGTAGATAAGTCGTTGCGAAGCGGAATGTGTAAAGAAATTATCGGCTGCACGTGTTGCCGAGTGAGAAAAGAAAAATTCAACACATTTTCATTGAAAGAGTCATTCGTATACAGCTCGACGCGACAATCAATCGTGAGCGCTAATCGTTAGACCGATCGTCGTTAATCATCGTCGATATCATTTTTTTTTTCAGGTGACGAGAAATCCCGACGATGTAACCGACCGAGTTATTCCGACGCCAAAAGAAGACTTGCGTGAGTATTAATAAACTCTTATCTATGATCGCTATAAAAAAAAATGATTTACAAAAAAAATTAATTTAATTGTCTTTTATCGATCTTTTTATCGAAAAAAAAAAAAAAAACAGCTCAGTTGGAATGCGCGAGTCTGAACCACACAGCTGCCCATCACCGCATATCCGTGCGTCCGAAGAATCGACGACCGCCCCGACGTACAGCGATACCGAGCAGCGTTTCCGGGTCCACTATAACAACGATTTCCGAGGGTTTCGATGCACCCGACAGTCTCGAGGCTTCGACTCAGAGCAACACGAGTTCTCCGGTCGATATAAAAAATCCCAGTGGTCTGAGGAAATCGTCGAGTCGTTTGTCGCGAAATTCCGATATCTTCGAAGAGCTCGAATCCAAGTTACCAGCGAGAAAACCCGCGAGTATGGCGTCTCTTTCGCCGGATAGTTTGGATTCGATGAACGCCGTTGGCAAGAATAATCAAGAGAACGCCGTCGATCCTGAGGACAGAGAAATCGTTTTGTCTCACGAGATAAAACCCGTAGCGAGAAAAGCATCAAACAGAGTATCGAAGGGTTCGGATGTCTACGAGGAACTCGAAGCGAAATTGCCCCGGCGACGTTCGTCGAGCAGTCGTTTGTCAAAATCACCGGACAGCCTGGAGAGTGGTTCGCCAGCGTCGTTCTCAAAGTCCACCGAAGGCTTCGACAAGCTAATGGAACACGAGGAATCGCGACACATTCGCAAGTTGCAAAGTTCGATGTCCAAATCCACCGAAGGCTTTGAGAAACTCGTCGAACACGTGGAAATTCGACCGGTTTCGCGCAGACTTTACAATCATCAAATGTCCAAGTCGATCGAAGGATTCGACAAATTAACCGAAGACGAAGAGATCCGAATGCCTGTGAGAAGATATTCGAACGTCGTGACGAGCAAATCAAACGAAGGACCGCTGAAATGCGCTGATAGTCTCGAAGCGATCGAAACTATGATAAGCGATGATTCGATCGAACGCCGACGAAGTTCCTTCGAGTTAAGACCGAGAAAATCACCGCCTAAATTGATATCGATGTCTTCGGAGAACTTTGAAGCGTTGGAACACTCGCAGCTTGGAGAACTCGACATGCGTCCGGAACTTCAGAAGAGAAGCAGCGTTTCTGATGTTAATTTGGCACGCGGACGTCGATACTCAAAGGTCATGTCGAAGAGTACCGAAAGCTTCGAAGCCATGGAAGTCAGTTGCAAAGCCGAAGAGTCCAACCGATCGAGCGTCGACATGGGAAAGGGTTGCTGGCGATCCTCCAAGAGAGTCGCGCTATCCTCCGAGAGCTCCGATAATCTCGAACTCGACGACAGACTCGAGAATCGACGCGCTCGTCGGCCGCCCAAAAGAATACCGAGTACCAGTATTGTCGATATATTTCCGATGGAAAATGTCGGCGAAGACGAGAGAAGACCAACGCCTACGAGGAAACCTCACAGACTCCAAAAATCGTCGGAAAGCTCCGAACTCGGAAGCACCGATACACTCGATTCCGAGAGAAGAAACAAATCGTCGGACAGCACGGAGACACTCGATAGTCTCGAAAAGGATATCGAACAGGAAGCGAGAGACGAAGAAATGTCCGACAACGTAACGGAGAAACGCGATAAGAATGTAAGTAACTCCCGAACGGGTTTTCATTTCCGGTTCTTTAAAGTTTTATCAACTTTGGCCAAAGATAGTCATTATCTTGGAAATTAAATGCATGTGACGATAATTTTCAATCGCACGCGACTGGCTTCGCATAGAACAGGCTATGTAATCGCGAAACTTGACGTTAAGAAATCGTATAACTTTACGCGACCTCAATGCACGGTCGTGGGATATAAATCAAATGTTTCATAATTTCGAATGCATTTTTTTTTTCCTTTTCTTTTTTAGAAAATACGATACGTTACCGGTTAATTTGCGATGAGAATTTTATTAAAATTTCATTTTTATCTTATTGATTTGTAAATTAAAAAAAAAATTGTATTGCAGACATTTTGACGATTTTTTTTTATGAATTACGAAACGCTACGCAAATTGATGAACAGAATATTTTTTATTGATTTTTCGCAGGATTTATGGTCGACAAAAACATCGACGACGGAGATGGAATCCGCGAACAGCGACGTCATCGAAGATTCGAATCGTTCGCCAGTCTCGACGGACAAATCTTACTGGCGTCAGACATCCGACTCGAAAGAGAATATCGACATTCACCAGCTGCTCGCCATAACAATTGTCACCCATATGGCGGATAACGGTAATAATCAGCGCAACAATTCCGTGGCGTATCCAAAGAAGAAACAACAGCAACTCTCGTCGCCGCCGAGTTCGCCGGTCGTTCAGCAGGACGACAACAAAATGATGTTCAATAATCTATTGGCGAGTAAAAATGACGAGGATCTGCAGAACATGCTGAACGGCAACATATCCGAAGTGTCGACCGACACGAAGAGCTTCAAAGAGAAACTAATTATGTTCGAGAAGCTCGGCAAGTGAAGAGACGAAAATCGAGTCGAGACGAGAGCTCGTCGTTTAAAAAACAATTTGCAATTAATTTTTTTCGCGCCATTCGCGTAGAAACTTCGACTGTTGCATTGCTTTGCAAAATAAAAGGCGCTGCATATGAACGCAGATCGTTTTTTTGTCGAGTAAATCGCGTATCGCGCGGACAAGAAACGACGAAAAAATTTGTAAAACGCCATCGATGCTTTTCGATATCGCATACTATCGAACGATAAGGTTCGCAAAGCAGAAACTAAAGACCCCGACGTATCTGCGACACTTTTTAAGAGTGCGCAGTCGAATGTACGAAGTATTTTTTTTGTTTAGCTTTGTGCTAAAAACGAAAAAAAATCGCCAATTGTGGCGAAATTGTATACACAAAAAAAATTAATAGAGAATATATATATTCGCGTCTTTCGTCGATTCGTGCCGAGCGCCAATCGACGCTTTCTGTTCATTTTTTTTTATATTACTTCCAAAGGAAAAACTTCTCACCGATCGCAAAAGAAAAAGAATCCATGATGAATGTACAGAATTGTATCGAGTTTATTTATACTAATTAACGTATCATTATAAAACTGTCGTAAAAAAAAATTCTATAAAAGTGTGTAAAGAAAACTTAATTAACTTTTAAGCTCCCGAAATTACTTAGTGATATACCGATAACCAACTTTGTTTAAGTGCCTTTTACCCGTTTTGTCTCTACATCCGTAATTGTAACGTTCGTTCATTTTTTTGCCCCAATAGATAATCGTCAAGCGATTCATTTCTTTTCATTTTCTCCCATTTCTCTTAAATTCACCGCAATGCACTTACCAAGTCTCACGAATCGTTGCGAGGCTCGTAGAATCGTTGTGTAAGGAAGTCGGCTGTACAGTAGCATACAAAAACGAAAAAACGATCGCCCGATCGTACGTAATTACTCCTTACATGTAAATAAACAAGAAATAAACGTAAAGAACTCGTGCAAAAAAAAAGAATTCTTCTAAACATTTGTAACGATTAATTTACCCGCTGCACGTTTTTATTTCCGGTAGAGTCGATTAATTAAAAACGGAATCTATGTAACCAGAGAACCAATCGTCGTGTTATCATCTCTATATAGATATATTAGAGTAGTATCATCGTTATCAATTACGATAAAAAAACAAACAAACAAACAAAACGTATACGTAAGTGGCGAGAGATACGTAGCGAAAGAAAATAAAAAATGTCGACTAATCGAAGCTTAAGGATGGAAAGATGATGATAGGATAAAAAATATAAATGTGTATGAAAAAAAAAAGCAAAATTGTTTGCGCGGTCTCTTTGTAAATAAAATCTTCAACACTATTCGCACATTGGTAATCCATTTATTCGGAACCCGCAGGCCTGCTGCATGCCGTCGATAAGTGACGAAAATAACAGGTGAGTGTTGTTTTTTCGGTTTTTTTTCCTAAGTCCACTAAATCGCATTAATTAATTGTTTTTGTATATTTTTTTTAAACTGATTTTCTTTATTCGTCTCCTCCGTAGAAATACTTCGTGTACAAAAGAGGAATGTAACAGTGATCCGATATTGGCAATGATACGGTGCAACAACAGTTTTTCTTTTCGATTTCATTTGACTATTCGCACCTTCTATATATTGAAGAAAAAAAATATCAACAGTTCGAGTAAAATCATGTGGTACTGCGGTGCCGTCCCGGCAGTTCGTATGTTCCATAATATTTCGTATGTAGAGTGAGCAATAACGATCGAAGTCGGCATCGATCAGTTTCGTTTTTTTCATTTCATTTTCTTTTTTTTTTTTTATTATCTTATTATTATGCGCTACTTTAATTCAATCCATGAACTTTGTGTGATAGTACGTAAAATTCGTCAATAAACAAACGATTAGATGAACGTTGGTCAATTGTACGCTTGACTCACGGTGGGGCACTGGCGGCCTTAAAAAAAAAATTAATAAAAAAAAAAAAATACGTAGTTTATTTTTTCATACGCGAGATCTATTCGTGATCGATCGATGTAGAAAAAATCTTAGGTATCCGGTTGCGGATAATTCATGAATCACCCGTGACGCTTATATATCAGTTTGTATTTCATATCTCACTGTGATACGTCGAATTTTATTTCGATCGATATTTCATCGTTTTCCGCACCTCCGTTATTCCTTCGTACCCACGAAATTGAAATTGCGTGCTCCCGTGTACGTGCTGTTTTGACCATCGGTTACGAAAATACTTGCTTGTCGTAATGGGTTCTTCGTTTCCTTTTTTTTTTTTCATTTTTCATTCATATTTTTTACAGTTCATCGTGAATATCGCTTGTATCGATGTTTGGATTGCACAGCGCGGGGGTCGTGAATACCATAACGTACTCGCATCTACTCGGCTCCGAAACGGATATGAGACGATTTTCCATACCGCATCGAAGATTAACGACAGTATTACGCGCCGGACCGTTCCAACAGGTCAAACCTCTGTCGTACTTCATCTTCGAGTATTTGTTCGTTTCCGGTCCAACCCACTCGTGCCAACTGCCGAGATTTACTTCGGTACCACCGGAAACGGAGCGTTGACTAGCTTTGCTGAACGGACACAACGAATAAACGTACTCCAAGTCGCGATGTTCGAAACACTCGCCATCCAATGACGAAAACTCTTCCTCGGGTCCGTAATCCCGTTCGACTCTCTCCTCCAGCCTCCTAATTTCGCTTTGCAACTCGTGTAGCGATTTCTCGGCTTCTTGGAAACGTTCTCTCGCCTGTGTTGCTTCGTCTATCAGCGCCTGTGTCTCCTCGTCGTAATGTACCTCCGGTTCCTTTTCGTGTTCTTCTTCGTGTTCATCTTCATGCGCTTCTTCTTCGCCATCAGCATCGTCGTGCGCTGCACCATCCAAAGTCTCATCGTATTCCTCCGGTATATTCTTTTCTTGATCTTCGCTCGGCGGTTTGAAAGAACCTGCAGAAAAATAATCATTATTTTTTTCGAAAATTACGAAAATTTTTTTTTAATCAATTATATCGAAAAATAAATAAGTAAATTAGAAAAAAAATCAAATTGAACATATATGTACCCTGTTCTCTCATGACGAAAGGTTTCATCGAAGCCCAAGCGTAATCGATAAACTCATCGTAATTGAGTTCCTTTTTGCCGTTCAAGAAAAACAGAGCTTCTTCTTCGCTGACTTCGCCGTTGCCGTCTCTGTCAAAAGTGACTCTGGTTTGGAGTTCGGCGATTGCGACGGTTCCGCTTTGATCCGAATCCAACATTTTGAAGTAATCTTCAGCCTCAGATCTGCGCGCTTCTTCTTCCTCATCCGGATCTATGGCTGGCTGCTCCGGTTCTATGGGTTTGTACTTTTCGAGAGCCGCATTTTCTCTCTCTTCCGCTTGATTTTTCAGAATTTCCTTTTCTTTTTTCGTCAGGCCGGCCTCTTCATAGTCGCTACGTAATTTCACGAGTTTAGATTGATGTTCACTTTTCCACCTTTTTCCCAATGCCAACATTTCCAAACGGATTTTATTTCCCTCCTTCGCGAGTTCGGCCGCTTTTTCGGCTTCGATCCTCGCCTCTCTACCCAACTCGTGACAATTGTCGATGCATTGTTTACCCGACGCGTATTCGTCGCTCGCGTCACAACAATCGCAAACGCCGTCGTTCACGCGGCTCGACGGCAAATATTTTGCCTGATGACCAGTGTTCTGACAAAAGAAAACGCCGTTCGAACAAGCGGCGGTGCCGGGTTCGTCGCTTCCATCACCACAATCACAGTAATCGTCGTTAACGCGACTGTAAAGTATTATACGACTACCGTCGAGGCACTCGAAATCGCGCTCGGGGTTGTAGAGTGAATTTTTCGATATCGGTATACCCCGTACACGGGGTACCTGTGTGCCGGCTACGTGGCCTCCGCGGTCAACCGAGAAAGCTAAAACCGATATCACGAGATAAAAGAATCTACAGTGGATCATCGTTGACACACTGGGTTCTGTAACTCTTCGATGTTTCAATAACTTCGCAGTTGCGGCCGCTGTTCGTTGATAATTCGTCTGTTTTTAGACTCGGCGGGATGTAAAGTTTTTTTTTCGTACGAATTCGGTGTTTGAGGTTCTGTTTTAGCTGCCCCACCAGGCAATACGCGGCACTAATACATCGACAAGACGACCCGGAGTCCTTGCGAATGAATGCACGAACACGTATATAGCTACACTCCCACTATTACGAACCCGTCAGGATCATACACGTCGACTACTTTGACTCGATAGGTCGTTATTTTGACTCGTTTTATGTTCGTTTAGCCGGATATACCCTCACGCCCCCTAGTAATTTGGCTACAGATAACGCAAATCGTTGTTTTTCAATTTTATCAACTTTTTCGACACCCGGCTATTACGCGTCGTCGTTATGTGTTTTTTTTATTAAAACAAAATCGCGATGAGCTCAACGTCGTTGATTGGATTGTACTCTTGAATATACCACGTGGAACTAAGTAAACTGAAGTTACAGTGCCTGAAGTCGAGCTAAAGCTATACGCGCGTTCGTTTATATCCTAATAGGTGTTTCCGGTACGGAGCGTATTTTCGGAGCACTCGAATTATAATTTATTTAACGCTTCAAACAATGCCATTATATCCGATCAATTAATTCCGAATTAAAGATCATTGTCATCATGAAAAAAAAACACATCGATAACTTTTGATAAATTTGTTTTGATTCATCCAATTGTTAATTATTGCGAATCATTGTTTTATTTAATGATCAATATATCGATGTAACTTCCAATTATCGCGCAGTAAAGAATAAACGATTATCCGTTATTTCTATCGTTGTTAATAATGATAAGATTATTTTTTTTGTTCATTAATAAAGTCGTAGAATCGAACGTCACAAAGCAGAAGATGTTTTTTTTGGCGGTGGTTCACTGCACTAGAGAATTTTGATTTTTGAAGCAGCTGCTACCACTACGCTAAAGTGTCACTAAACCATTACTAACAGCGACGCTGTTTTACTATTGACAAGCAAAAGTGTGGTTAAGATATCATTTCGATTAAACATTGTCCATTTGTTTCTATATGTAATATAATAAACTCTTTTTTACATTTTATAACGCGATTATAGAGGCTGAGGTTATTGTGAGTAATTGAGAAATAAATAAAAAATCGTTCGTATAAATGTTGAAAAAACATAAAAGACGATACATCTGAGTCTTCTTGCATTGTCTGTGAAGTTTATTATTGCGATAACTAAATCGTAATACGTTTGTATCAACAGGAAATTAACGAAAGACAAACAAATTTTCATCATGGCTTTGAGAACGTATGGAGATAAGCCGATTAGTTTTCAAGTCGAAGAAAATGGAGAGTACTATTGCATCGGATCGGAAGTCGGCAATTACCTCCGTCTTTTTCGCGGATCTTTGTACAAACGTTATCCGGGAATGTTTCGGCGTTCCATCACAAACGATGAGAGAAAAAAATTAGTAGAACTCGGATTGAGTCAACATGTTCTCGCGTCGAGTGTCTCGTTGCTGAGAGCCAGCGAAGTCGAAGATATCATAGAGGGCAACGACGACAAATACAAAGCCGTTTCGGTACATTCGACCGAACCGCCAGCTCCCAGAGAAGGAAAATCCAAAAAATCTATGGCATGGGTACCAAGTTTGCCCAATAGCTCTCATCTCGACGCTGTACCACAGGCTACGCCCATTAATCGCAACAGAGTTCACAACAAGAAAGTCAGAACATTTCCATTATGGTAAAAAAATTTTTTAATAATTTTTTTTCATTTTTATGACAATTGGAAAATTATTTTATTACCCAAAAAAAATTAATGCAAAATTTTTTTTCATATTTATTTTTTATTGTTCTTATTGTTATTATTTTGTGATTCTTCATTAGACTGAAATTTAAGAAATTTAATCGTAATTTTTTGAAATTGATAAAATATCAATAATAATAATAAATTAATATTACTTAGACTACAAATCAAAATCTCCGCCCAAAAATGTTCACATGATAAAATTACTTTATAAATTATCCGCTCACAGATTCAGTGTCTAATTAAGTATTACGTATTTAAAAATTATTTCAGTTTCGACGACACAGATCCTTCCGCGAATTTGGAAAATGCCGCGCAACAGGAAATGCTCGTGCCGATTCGTTTGGATATGGAGATCGAGGGTCAAAAATTACGGGACACGTTTACGTGGAACAAAAATGGTGAGAGTTTGTACTGCTTAACAAAACGCGGAAAATATCGACAATTAACAGAGAAGCTAATATTTCTATTAATTTTTTTTATTTCAGAGAGTCTAATAACTCCGGAACAATTTGCCGAAGTTCTCTGCGACGATTTGGATCTGAATCCTTTGACTTTCGTACCGGCGATCGCGCAAGCGATACGACAACAGATCGAAGCATTTCCGCAAGAATCGTTGATAGAAGACCAATGCGATCAGAGAGTCATAATAAAACTAAACATTCACGTAGGCAATACATCTCTCGTGGATCAAGTGGAGTGGGATATGTCTGAGAAGGAAAATAACCCGGAGAAATTCGCTATGAAACTCTGCGCCGAATTGGGTCTCGGCGGAGAATTTGTCACTGCGATTGCCTACAGGTAATAAAAAGATCGAAAAAATGGGAAAAAAAATAAAACAAAAATGATCAATCAAATGATCAATGAATTTTATCATTTTTAGCGTTCGCGGACAGCTCTCCTGGCATCAAAGAACTTACGCGTTCTCGGAGGCACCTCTACCTACAGTCGAAGTTCCGTTCAGACCTCCTTCCGAGGCGGATCAATGGGCTCCTTTTCTCGAGACGCTCACGGACGCGGAAATGGAGAAGAAAATCAGAGATCAGGATCGCAACACTCGGTAAGATATCGGCATATCGCGTCATCTTTCGGCGTTCTTTTTAGCATTAACTTATCCTTTGAGCGCTTAAAAAAATTGCGTTCCTTCAATGACCTTTCGATATATTAATCAAAACTTTTCTATTGCAGACGTATGAGAAGATTGGCGAACACGACACCGGGTTGGTAAGTCGACGGGAGAAAAAAAATAGTCAGGATAATCGAATATATCCATCTATTCTCGCCACATCTCTCGACCGGATCGATGCACTCCAATGCAATTTCGGTCAACTCACTCCAGAGATCTATTCTCGACGTACAATTATTTTTATTCTACGATATAAGTTCGATGGAACGTTTGTGTTAAACGTGAATCGAAAAAATTTTCAATACAAAAATAAATAAATACGACAAACTTTCAGCGAGACATTTTTTTTTTAACTTCGATTTAAAAAAATGCAAAACTCGTAAAAAAAAGCGAAACTCGTAGAAAAAAAATTCGGCGGTATCACATGACTTCGGTCTTATCGTGTATCGAGACACGTGTGTGCATACGTAATCGCATTGTTCGCACGAATTGCGTAACGATAGTTGTCTGGAGAACGCTACTAGAAGAGTTTCATATCGCACTGAATATAATCCGTGGATTACGTTGCTAAGTGCAACAGGTGCTCCGATACGATGCTTCTAAGAGACTCCGAATATTCTCAATGCATACTGTTTCGCTAATTATAAATTATTTCTAAAATAATTTCGACTAAAATTCAGTCGGCTAAATTTTTTTTAAATATCGTCCGCTAAATTACGTATTCATTGCAACAAATTTAATATCACGTGAATTTATATTTTTCCGCTCTATATGAATATTAATTAAATGCGGAAATCTTCAACGATCGATTACGCGCACGTGGGGGTAACGAAGCGGAAAAATACACATACGAACTCTACCCGAATCTGAAGTGTAAACAGCTATTCTTACGTTCGAAAGAGCGGAGTTTCATGAGTCTCAAAACTTTGACTTTCGTATTGCTCAACCGATCGGTATCTCGAAGTATCTATACGTAAGAATATTGCCGCGTGGACTTTGACTACTTTCATCTTACGTCTTCATATTATCCAGACATTGAGAACGCATATACTGTGCGTTAATAGTTCGACGCAAAAGTCCGAAAATACAGCAGTTCGAAGGAGTAATAACAATAATAATTGGCCCGCGAAGAATTTTTCGAGAATTTTTTACTATAGTCGAAGCTAACGTCGCGCCGGCCACTAAATATACATACACAAGCCGGTCTGCCGACCGGGAAAGACAACATCGAGGTCTTTCAATATCCCTTGACCCCGCGAGGCCGCTGAAAGGGGACTCGAGTTGCCGATGAAGAGCTCAGCAGCGTTATTGATAAGAAACTCGGCGACTCGGCCTCGTCGCCGCTAATAAAAGGGATAGGCATGAATAGCAGAGAAGCGAAGCAAGGAAATTCGCTAACCGCGAGCGGCGGGGGCGGGGGTGGGGGAGTTGGCGATTCCGTCAATTTCAACGACACTTCCAACGCTCCTTCCAGTAGTCAGTTCAGCTTCGGCGGTTGGAGGTGGCAAATCGCCGGGCAACGAACATAAATCGTCGTTACGTTACGAAATATCACGCGATATAGAATTTATTTATTTAGTATAATATAAACGAAAAAAGTAACAATATGGATATCGCTTGGTTGGGACGACAAATGCTTGGATCGGGGGAGGTGAGGGGTGTCGCCGGTAATCCTTTCCCCAGGAGACCGTGGCTACACGATAAGGCGGCGGCTGCACCTGCGGCTACCAATATCGGCGTCAAGGGAATTATTGCTGGTAATACATTCTTTTTTTTCTATTACTGTTATTATTATAACATATTTTGCTTCGCTCAACGACAGTATATCGATTTCGGCTTTTCGCCGATATTATCTAATACGATATTATTGTTTTTATCATTTTGCGTTTTATCCGCTAAGTGAATTTTGCCGAATGATTTTTATCACCGTTTTTTTCGCGTAAGAATTCGTTTATACGTTTGAAATTTTTTTTTTATTACTTTCGTATTGCGCTTCAACTTCTATGTAGTTATTACCGACACGATGGACATTCCGGGATTTCATTGACTGCACGACCTTGTCCTGTGGTCAGGAAAACTACGTTCGTAGGTCATAGGACGCGCGGCGTATTGTGACACCTAACCTTGTATCCTCGACAGCCGGTCGAGCAAAATTCTGTCTCAGTTTTTTGGTTTTTTTTTTTTTTTTTTAAAGAAAAGATCGAATGTGGTAGAGAAAAAAATTGTTTTTTTTTTTCAGGTGGAATAACGGGAGGTATCGAAATTTGCATAACGTATCCGACGGAATATGTCAAAACTCAGTTGCAACTTGACGGCAAAGCGGGAGCAGGAAAACAGTACAACGGTATATGGGATTGCGTCACCAAAACCGTCAAAACCAATGGAGTACTCGGCTTGTACCGCGGTCTCTCCGTTTTGCTGTACGGGTCGATTCCCAAATCTGCCGTCAGATTTGGATCCTTTGAAACCGTCAAAAAACAACTCGTCGACTCTGATGGAAAATTGAACGCACAAAGAAGATTGTTGGCGGGTCTTTGCGCCGGAGTGTGCGAAGCTATACTTGCCGTCACTCCGATGGAAACGGTGAAAGTTAAATTTATCAATGATCAGAGATCGGCTAATCCAAGATTTAGAGGATTTTTCCATGGCGTCAGTCTTATCGTCAAGGAGAACGGTATGTTTTTTTTTTTCTATCGTGCGAACGTCAAGAATTTTTTTTATCAATTTTTTTGACAAAATACTTTATGAGTATTATAGAGTTGCTGATAAAAAAAAATTATTTTTTCTTGTTTTTTTATTTCATTAAAAAGATAAAAAAAAAAATTAATTTTATTATTTTTATTTATTTTTCGAAAATTATATCATGAATGAGAGTAATAGATTTTTATTATTTTGTACTGTTGGAAATCGACGATTTGATTCAGTTCCAAGTGTTTTAATATCAATTTCTTATTATCTCTAAGATAAAAAAAAAACTTGTATAATCTATTTTCTGCAAATATTATTACATAAATAAGCGATGAAAGATAACATTTTTTTGTAGTGGAATTTCATAATTATCGGAGTAAACGCAGTATTTTATGATTACCGAGTGATAACAAAGAATACGAAAAAATGTTAAGTTATATAATCGAAATAATAAAGTTAGAAATTTAATAGGTTCGGAGATTTAACGTCTGCATATTCGTCGGCTAATTTGTGAAGAGCCTCGATACTCGCGCACACATTGATTTACATTTCAATCACGTTGAACCCGTTCCATTGACTTATGCACAGTCGAGTGCTTTTCGCTTGCGTAATAAAAGTTCGCGAGGGGTTCGATAAGAAACGCGTGATTTACTATGCAACAGTGTGTACTGTTTATCGCTAATTTCTCAATATATCGGATTTTTCTTTTCATAAATATCATAATTACAATAAAAAAAAAAGATAAATTCGATCGATCCGCGAAGCAAAATCGCCATAGACGAGAATTACCTTGAATAGTAATAATACCGAAGGCGCGAGAGAATAAAGAACAGAGGCTGACGAAGAAGAATTTAAAGAATAACGTCATTGTATCCAAGAAAACGCTTCATTTTTTTTCTCTAAAAAGAGTATATCTATTTTTACGTACGCCTTTTGACCTATTCGAAGCGTTGTATACGATCTTATATATTTTTTTTTTTAGTTTTTATCAATTTTACAGCAGCAATTTGTTGCAGAAGTTCACACGACTAAGAAATGCTTCAAAGACGCGCTTCACGCGTATAACTCGTTAGATGCATCGTTTAGCAACGATTAAGCGCAATGTTCTCGTTTTCTTATGTGCGATATACTAAAACGTGTAATTGGAGCGCTTCGTTTGCAAAATCGTCACGTATAAAGTTGTGAAATTATTTCGCGCAGGAATAAAGGGAGTCTATCAAGGCGTCGTGCCAACAATAATGAAACAGGGATCCAATCAAGCAATACGTTTCTTCGTGATGGAAACCATGAAGGATTGGTACAGAGGTGGTGACAATAATAAACAAGTACCAAAAATCGTCGTAGGATTATTCGGTGCCTGCGCTGGCGCGGCATCGGTCTTCGGAAATACTCCGATCGACGTTGTAAAAACCAGAATGCAGGTAAGAATCCGCCGAAAATTTTTGTAACAACATTTTTTTTAAATCGAAAAAAAAAAAAGAAAAATGGTGTTAAAAAAAAAAATTTGTCACAGGGCCTGGAAGCTGCGAAGTACAAAGGCAGTGTGGATTGCGCTGTTCAAGTATGGAAAAAAGAGGGACCGCGAGCTTTCTACAAGGGAACAGTACCGAGATTAGGAAGAGTTTGTCTCGACGTCGCTATAACTTTCATGATATACGACTCATTCATGGATCTCTTCAACAAATTTTGGCCTTAAGTAACTAACGCCCTTACGTTTCCACACTGTCGAATCCCTATACAACACTGAATGTACATATGCAACCCATAAATTTGTATACACGTTTAGCGTACGACATATATTGTGTACACAGAAAAATGGAGGCGAAGCATCGATGATAAAAAAGATCGCGATTAGCTTCCGATCGAAAACAATAATTAGGGAGCGATCACGTATCGCCTACACGTAGAAACTCGCGTACGCGCCTAGGTGTGATCTATACCGACGAAGAGTCTGATAGTATTAAGTATATCGTGTGCGGTGGAGATGCAGGGTAGAGATATTTTAGTATGTGCAATGATAACGAAGAAAAAACAAAACATTCTTTCGATACGTTCCAAGTTTCGTATATAGCTATTGGTAACATATCGAACAGCTTAAAGCTTTGCATAGTGAGCGATCGGAAAACAACGATACGACCAATTTTTTTTTCTTTTTCTCACTATTGTGTGAATCGGCGATTTTTTTCTTTGCGTTCCTTCGGTTCCGTTCGTTTTCGAGATGTAGAGAGATATCGCACGACATCGATATATCGATCGCGATAGCCTAATGAAGATAATAATCGTAGTAACCTGCTCTTACCTATATTCCCGAATACACAACTCTGATACAGGGCAGCGATTGATGTTTTAATGAAACATCGAAAAAAATCGAATGAAAATAAATCTAATTAATCGTGTAGCTATCGGAGTTTATACGAGTGCCACCGTATCTTAGTGAGAAACAAACAAAAAAAAAACCAACCCGAGCGCGTGAATTTGTAAAATATGTAAGAAAAAAGAGAAAAAAAAAATCAGTTCCCCGGCGCATGTACAAAGTGTTCATTCCGTGAAAGAACATTCCAGCACAATTGTCTATTGATGCCATTTTTTATACACATGTAAGAGATTATGTATATTTTTCATCTATATTCAAAATTTATATATATTAACCCGACAAATTATAAATATCGTTCTACCTATATTTACACACATCGTTGTACAACTTTTATTTAAAAACAAATGTACGTATATATAAAAAAAACTTTATGTGGAACATGCAACCAGCGAGTTGAACGTAGTCGTGGCTTTTTTTGTCTCCCGATCCGCAAGATTTTTTATCGAGACTCGCTGTTACAAATAAAACAGTTGTATTGTTCATAGTGTGAAAAAACAATTCTGCAATTACGAAACACTACCTAACTGTTCCGAAATCTTCTGAAACTTTTTTCTTTCTACGAATGCGCAAAAATTCGCTTCGTTTCGAAACATTTGCGCGATGACCTTGAAAACATACGGAGACCCGTTTGCTTTCGATTTCGTTCGAGAGGTGAAAGCGAAACGTTAAAAAATGTCGCGGTCAATGTCCGATGACCGCCGTCCGGCACTTTCAAAATGGATCGAGATCTATGGATCGAATGATATATCGCACGTTTTCCCGCTGAAAAACCACGGAATTTCGTCGGCGCGCCATCTTGAAGATTGTATGCGCAGTAATTGTGCACCGCGCGCTTTAATCGCGCGGTTTCTCGACGCGTTACGACCTGTCGATTCCCGCACGAGTTTGTCCGTTACAAATACGAATGTCAGTCAGTGTTTATATCGAAGCTGAATCTATTTTCGTCGCAAATTTTCTGTCCCATTCAACAATATACGGATCAATTTTGATGCAAAACCCGAAAAATCGTGTTCCCCGTCGAGGAACGTGAACCACGAAATTTCTAAGTAGACGCAGTTACTCCAGTCGATTAAATAATAACCAAGTAAGTAGCTGCTCCCGCGTAAAACATCGAAACAATAAATGACCAATCATTTTTGTTATCTTACATAATTGTTGACAACACGCGGACGGATCGACGATCGCGAAACAAAAAAAAATTTCAAACACGCGGCAAATATTATTTTTTTAGAATCAGCGGAGGCGAACCGCCAAAATGTTGATTAGCATTCCTTTGGTTTTGTTCGTTACTCTGTCGTCGATGCAATGTGCGCAAAGCGCTACGATATTCAACTGGTTTTGGGGCAAATCTAATGACGAGTCTACAGTCATCGTCGCCGATGGCGTACCACTTGTCTCTATTCCCTACGAGACGATGACGGAGGATGAAAAGTTTCTTCAGGAAGCGGCAAAATTTACCGATATACAAATCTCGTCGCCGTTGGAGACTTGTCAACACAAAGTTATTATGAGAATAAGAACTTCATGCAGCGATATGTCGGAAGAGGAATTGGCAAAACTCAGCGTCAATTTATTGAATTGTCAATCAGCCGTTGAGGGAAGAAAAATGTTTCCGTGTTCTGAAGAAATGGTAAGAATTAAGAAAAAAAGAAAAAAAAAAAAAAATTTTTACCTTAGCAACAATTTTAGTAGAGAAGACAAACGCACAGACTGATTGGGCCCACTGCCTGGGGACCTTTCAAATAGGGGCTGTTTACCCCCTCTGAGGGGGTTGACTCTCATACGTGTTGAAACTCGCAGCAAAATCCCCTCCTAAATTTTCTGGGGAGACCCCCTCAAAGATTTTTCACTGCAGTAATATTCTAACTGTTCTCGGAGACTGTAGCTTCATCACCCGATTTTTTTTAGCTCGTTAAATTGCTTCGAAAATTTGTGTATCGATTTTTTCATAAATATTTTGGAAATAATTTTTCTTAGTTTAAAATAACTTTCAACTTGCAGAATAATCAATTTTTTTCTTTATACAGTGTGTGGAGAGTGTAACTTCGTTCACGCGATCTTATTACTGGAAAATTTACTTCAGAAACTTTTATTTCGATTTTTTTAATGAATATACAGCGGAGAATATTTAAAAAAATCTAAAACAACTTTTTTTTTCATTCACGAAAACTTTTTTATAAATCTGTTAATTCGGTTAATGCAGTGTTTGGAGATTGTGTATCGATTTTTCAATGAATTTTTCGTGTAGAATATTTTCAAAAATCTAAAACGTCCGGTATAAAACAATTGGTTTGGTTAATAAGCGGTTGGAGAGTGCAACGTCGTTCGCGCGCTTTTCTATTTCGTAAAATTTCTACTAATACTTGTTTATCGATTTTTCAACGACTGTATTGTATAGAATTTTAGAAAATCTGAAACAAAAATACCTTCGAAGATATTTTTTCACTTCTAAAAATGGTGTAGCAAACTTATTATTTTTGAAATAATTAAATTTTCGGGAAAAAAAAAAATATTGAAAATTAATATATTTGTTTGGCGAGTGTTGTAAAATTCTATTACTACGTTTTTTCTAGTGCGGCTCTCAACGTTGTCTTTAATGTGCGTAATACAATTTTGCATTTATTACAGCCACAATTTCCATTTAAAACAATTATTTAAGTTTTGATTAAAAAAAAAAAATTACATCCGTTTTTTTTTTAAATCGATAAAAGTGTTTTACAAATTTGTTGATCAATTTTTCAAGTCAATTTTGTAAATTTTTTTTACAGTCTCTGAAACAATGTACGACCGATATGGATGCGGACATGTGGAACGCTTATCATCTGATGAGCAACAGAGCTCGTGCCGTGTGTTACGCTTCTCGTAGCACGCAGTTTCGCGCTCTTACGGAACTGACTGTTAACAAATTGATGCAGTCGGCTCATTCTCAGATACAAGCTTTGGGTTCCTTGAAGGTAATACATGCGAAGATGAGTTAAATGTCTCTAACAAATCGAAAAAAAAAAAAAAAAACCCAAAATTGGAGCTTAAAAACCATTTTTAATACGATATAACTATCCAGGAAAGTCAAGAACGCTTGGAGGATCAGACACTGCAAGCACTGAATTCTCTGTCCGACGGAAACAAAGCATTGATGCAACAGCAGGCGTATCTGCGCGACGCTCAGGCAACAGCTCACAATTTGGTTTCGAGTAATCTTCGCGAGTTAAACAACGAGAAAGCGCTCATCAGGGCTGGTCATGCGCAGCTCGCTAGTATGACGGAAGATATAAAAGCAAAATTAGGTAATTTAACAGAAAACTGATGTTCTGAAAACCGAGAAAAACGGAAACTCTTGCGGCTGTTTCGCCTTCGCGACAATGTTTAATGTCTTTCAATACTTTAAATTGTAGAAAAAGCGAGTTCCGATTTGATGAGCCAAGCGATGGAGCGTCACGAGAATCACAACGAAGTTCTGGAAGACTTGATGAAGATTCAAGAACAAGCGAAGCTAATTTGGGAAAAAATCGAATCGAGTACCGACCGCATTGTCGCCCAAAACGTCGAAGCCGCCGCGCAGTACGAACAAACGCTCGAAAAACTTGGAAAGATAAATGAAACGATTCATTTTATTTGGAACGTTACGGAATCTATGAGAAGCGAAGTTGACGCGAAGTTGGGATGGATTACCGAATATATTGGTGATACGAGTAAGTTGCCCCAATTTTTATACCATTCCATTTGTTGTTTTCCTTTTTTATATATCGTATTTAAGTCCATTTATTATTCATTGATTTATTTAAGTAAAAGGATACTTCTGTTCATAATTATCGTAATGTATTGTGCAGTCTAATTTCCAATATTAATTCAATTTATTTTATAAACAATTTCCATCTAATAAAAAATTATCGTTAATGAAATAAAAATGATAAACGAATAAATTTTCAATAGGCGAACAGCTGAATCGAGTCTATCGAACTGTGCTTCACATCGTTTATTTACTCGGAGCTATGATAGTCGCGGCATTTTTGCACGCGCCATTCATAACGAGAGCAACGATATTGGGAATAATACCACTAAACTTAACAACATTTTTGAAGCACGGAATGGAAGCGTGTCTCGATTTCACGTCGATTACGGCACTGATATTCCTCATTACCGGCAGTGAGTATCGGAGTACAAAAAAATAATCGGTTCTAAAAACTTCGCGATTGTCGATCGAAATTGATAAAAAATCATTTTCTCTGCAGTGCACTTTTTGATGACAAGTGTGCAGTATCTGTTCGGACCGCGTCGACAGACGGGAAACCAGAAAATTCCGAGATGCGAAGATACTTTCCGCGAAAGGAACGGAACGACGACTGTACCGACTCCTCATCGATCTTCGACTCCGGAACCCGCGCCCTCCGTAAACAGAACTAAACTTCACGTTCGGGTAATCAGAGGAATCGAAGTATTGGCAAAAACTATCATTCAAAAATGCATCGATTGGAAAGGTAAGAGAAATCAATAAATCGAAAAGATTCAAAGAATTTTGCTTTTGTTGTACGAGAAAAATTCTATAGGTATATATTTTTGTTTTCAACAGATAAAACAGTTCTGATTCTCCAATCGGCTGCATCCTGGAGTCGTCAAAATTCAACACCGGTAGAGGAACTTTCGTGTTCTTATCTACCATCGAAAAAATCCCGCGAGGATCTTATTAACGATTATCGCGGACATACGTATCCCAGTATGTCGGAGGACAGTACGGATTTTGAACATTCAGTTCACACGCCTCACGAGAGACACGATATATTCGACGAAACGGATAATATAGTTGATGCGAGAGACCTTAGAAGACGTACGACTTATCGGAACTCGCCAGCTGCTAATTCTACGCACAGATCGACGGAGTCACGAAGGTAATTAATTGCGGAGCCGTTTATTACTTAATACCGTAAAAAGGGATTAATCCGTATTTAAAGAATTACGCAATTAGTTAAAAAAAAAAAATTCTCAACGATAACAAAATCTCGAACGATATTTTCAGCGTAACACCGAACTACATGGCTCAGCCGCGACTCCTTTGCGGAGCTTTGACCAAAAGCGGGTCGAACTGTCGATCGCGAGCGGTTCAAGGCGGATTTTTTTGCGGGAGACATAGAAGCGGATCTTCAATTTTGGGCGACTAAGATGAGTGCGAAAAGCCTTAAATTTGTGATATAAATCTGAACGTTCGTCCGGAACGAATGTCTCTCGTTAGTAATTCGAGTGCCGATCGGACTTTTTTTTAATCATTGTTTTTTTTGACATTCGAATTCCAGGCGCGTGAAACTTAACGTAGTTTGACGAAAAAAAAAAATTAATTTCGATAGTATTTAATTTAATTTATAATAAATAGTCGTAAATATGTATAATTTTAATAATTGCGCGATAGGACCATTCGCGGCTATCGATCAGTCAATTTTATTAATCAATTTCTCGCGATCGCCGATGTGAGCTCCGTAACGCATAATAAGTTTATTCGCGTGTTTTTTTTTTGTTTTTTAAATAATAGTTCGCCTTATTTATTGCTCTACTAGACTAAGACTCGTTCATAGGTATATATACGGTTTGGTTTGTCTGTTTTTTATTTAATTGCAATGTGTTAGCATAATTGACGAGGCATATTTTTCGAAAGACTTTTGTAATGGAAAAAATAAATATTCTTTCGTACGAATCCCGCATTTGTTACTACATTTTTGCATCGTGCTATAAGATTTAATAATTCATTGAAATGTCTTGTGGAGATCGAAGAAAATTAATAAAAATTAGGGACTCACCGATGGACTTTTAAACGCAAACCGCGGTGCCGAGTTGCGTGCAAACTGTCGGATTTGTCAGTTGCATAAATCCTTGATTCGTTACGAGTCCCGCGCCATCGACGAGATTCCAGAGATTACAGTAATTCGTTCCGTAATCGAACATCACGTACCACGCCCGCGATACCGATTTTGCCTGTAAAAAAAAATGTTCTTGTTTTTTTTTAATTTGATTTTGATATTTTTTTTTTTGATTTTTTTAAATTTCAATATCCATTATTTTTATTTAGTTTCCGGACATAGCGCAAATTATAAGCCCTTATAATTCGTGCAGAATTGCCACGTTTCAATTAATCGATATAAACGCTTTGCATGGTTCGCCCCTTTAATAGCTTTTGAATGGTTAATGTCTTTATCGCATTGTTACATAATAACATTTTTTTCTTCGTAAATAATTTTTAAATTTTTGAAACAAAATTTTTTAATGATTTTTTTTCAATTAACGATTTTTTTCCGTTTAATTTATAAGAATTAAACTATTTTTTCTGTCCTGTGACAAATTTCGCGATCGGCCATTGCTATGAATTTGATTAGAAGATGCGCGCCATTTTGTAACTCAACTCACCATTGCGATGCAGCTATTGTTTCGCGCTTCTTGGAATTCGATTTTGATATCATCGACGAGCATGAGATTTGGGCTCAGATGCGTCGCTCGAATGGTATTGTTTTCGCGAGATTTTGTGTCTTTCAACTGCAGACAAATGAGGAAAAATTAATGTTACGACGTTCTCTTCGTAAAGACTTTATAAACCGCCCAAATGCAGTACCGGCGAAAGCATCTTTTTGGAGACTTACTGCATAAAGACACCTGTTGCCGCGATGGCCGCAGTCGCTGCAGCTTGTCCATTTCATTATTTGACATCGTAAACGTTGCATCACAAATCTACACGGTTCGTCGAAACCCCTACAAACGCGCACACGTTTCAATTAATCTAACACACACGTCATAGTCAACCGCGGGGTTACACGCCGAAAAGCCATAGCGCATTACGATTATTGCGCGATTGACACACGCGCAGTTTGCACCTGCGCAATGGATTGTTTTTGTCTTTATTCAAATACTTTTGTCAATAAACTCATCGCTTATACAATTTATGCGGCTGCTATAACGACACTTTTTTATTAATTATTCAAAGAATATGAATATATCATTTAACGCGTACTATTAAAATGCATCACGCGACAGAATCGCAGGTGTACAGTACGGAATATGCATATTTCCGGCTTCGGACTCATGGCAACAATATTTGACTTGTCTCGATATAGTTTTTTTCTTATAAACTGAATAGGTTTTTCTTTGAACTGAAAGTTCAAACAATGTTAAAACTTGTGGCACGATCGATCTCATAAAAATTTGTAATTACATCGCAAGTGCATTTTCATTTCGCGAGTTGACGATACCAGCGTGCCCCGTAGTCACTTCCGACTTAGTTCTAACACGGCCAGTGCGCCTTACGCGTTGACGTTTGTTTTGCTCGTGTACTTTATATACGGTACAACAGTGTATTAATATTATATATTTTTCAAAAGCTCATGTTCCCATAAAGGATTCAATGTACACCTCGAGTATATTTTTTCAAGCCTTCCCTTTTTGCCTGAAGAGAAACAAACAAGGGGACCTTCCCGAGATATTGAGTTACTTTCACTGTCCGCCGTTAGATATTGCGCATCAGCAACTGACGAGTGCTGGTTGGGGTGTTCACTATTTTTGAGACAGCGCCATAGTTTTCGATACGCGATTTTTTATGTGTAAAATTATGCGGAATAATTACCACTGAACGGTGCACGAGGCTCGTAGGGGATACGGGAAGAGAGTGATGGCGAGTAGTGTGCAGAGAACGATCGCGAAAGCACCGCCGATGCAGTACGAACAACAGTGTCCACTGATAATCTTTGAGGTGTTACTGGGACTCGAAGTGCGGACTTCTGGTTGTCGCAGAGCTGATATCAGTGAATTGCGATTGTTAATGAGTGTTCGAGGTTAACTGTGTGTGGTGTGTGATGTTTGAGGGAATATCCAAGGAAGGGAACCATTCTGACAGGACGAAGGATTAGTCGCGTGGCCGACCGGCTGTTCTTCGACCTCGTAACGTGTGTAAGGCGGCGGACGGTCCAGCATCGTCGAGACAAGGTCAGGAGCTTTGCAACGTGCCATTCTATTTATACGATTAATAATTATTCTCAGACATTTACCCTGAGCCCGTTAACATATCTTAACGCGTATATAAAAATCACCGATAAAAAAAAATGGCGATTTAAACAAAGAAAATGCGTTCTCGATATATCGAAGTCGATCGATTTTTTGACGCGTTGCTGTTTTGTTTCAATGCTTCTTATTTTTATTACCGACAGTTTCTTCGAACATAAAAGGTTTTTCTACATAAATTTTTTCGTTTTTTTATTCGTCGAAAAAAGTCGCTTTTTTTCAAGTGTCATGGAAAAAAAATTGAGTCGTTCGTTTGACAAAAAATCGACGGGGAACAAGTGTCTAAGATTGTTTTTATTAATTCTCGAGTAACGGACGGTCGATAAGACTACTTTAGTGCCATTCCCACGAGTGTCTATGCGCATCTTCGGTTTATCTTTGAAAAAACTTTCACAACGTCGATCGAAGAGGGATCCGACTCTTCTTCGACTTGTACACATGTACACAAGTGTATATAATACTATTTTCGACACAACTACAAATCTGAAAGCACTCTCTTTCACGACGATTCGTGTTACAAACGTTTTCACACTTGGCTCGTCTTCGCCACACCGGTAAACACATAACACCACCGTAACGGTAACAGCAGCAATTTTTTTCCATCGTCACCGTAGTACTCTATATGTATGTATGCGCTACTGTACTGCGTACACTATTTCGTCTTTTTGTCTCTTCGGACCCCTAAGAGAATACGAGACGAAGCGTCCGGACGTTTCCACTTCAAATCCGTAGGGATCTTTTGAAGTATAACTATACGCTCTTTGACGACAGAAGCTCCGAATTTCTCCGTGTCAAAATAATCTCAAGGAATAACGTTATACGAACTGCGGTTATATATTCTCCTCGACTCTTTTCTTTCCCCAAATTAATCGACAGCACTTCGAGTCTTTCATCAACGTCGATACGAAAATACATCGTAACCAAACAACAATCCTCCCGAAAAAAAAAAAAAAAAAAAAAATCACGCTTCATATTGCCGAAAATAATTTCTGAATTTGTGTTGAATAAAAAAAATTTTCAAAGTTTTATTCGAGGCAAAAACATATAGTATATTTTTTCACTCTGTTTTATTCCTTCAATTTAATCGATCGGATTTCGATTCTTGGGTCGCATGCGTTTTAGAATAACTCTGCCAAACAAAACAATGATAATTAGTCGGTTAAAAAAAAATCACTCTTTCGGCGTTGTATACATAGGAAAGTCCGCGGATCAATCGTGGGAGTGTTTGAAAAAATCCCTCGAAATCCTCTAATAGATTATCTCGCGTCGGGTCTCGAATCTCGAGGGACTCAACCGTTTTTGCTTTGCTTTCGTTTCTCTTTTTTTTTGTTTCTTCGAGTTTTGACTCGTCAATCCTTACGCGTTTCTCTCGCAAAGATCTCTCGTACACCCAAGAAGCCTTCGCGCTCTGTCTTTCTCGATCTCCGCGGTATGCCGAGTTTGGAACAAAGTAGAGAGAGAATGGACGCGGTGCCGAGGAGATACGTCGACGCGCGGCTGTCAAGGCGGTTGTCAGTCGGCGAACGACCCGCGACGAAGACGACCCCTGATCGTCGTTGAACGAAGTCGAGAGGGATATAAGACGAAATTTACAACGGTACACATCGCGAGCCTCGGGAACCAACGACGACGTCGTGAAACTACGGTGGTTTGTCGTCCCGTCACGTCGTCGTCACGCTACTTCTTCTGCTTCCTTTCGTCAGACCCACCGAGCGAACCTCATCGTTGTAAAATACTATTTTTGACTCCGACTTTCGGTGTTTACTGTACCGTAGTAAAAAGGATTGGACGATAGACGATTCTGATATTAGATGCGAGAAAAAAAAATTCATTCGAAAATTTCAGTCGTATGCAATTTTTATTCTAAATAATATCCGATTCGCAAAGAATTTCACAGGAAAATATCAATTATTTTCAAAACTTCGAAGAAAATATTAAAAAATTATTATTATTGTGACGATTATTTATTATCAATTTTTTTTCAATTTTTCGTCAATTCTTCGGCTGAGAATCGTAAAATACATTTATGTAAAAACAGTGATCCGTAAAATAAATAAAATGCAAATACGTTATTCTTTCGTAAAAAATAGTTACAGAACATTTTTTTTTGCATTTCGAACGATTTTACAATTTTTAAGAATTTCTTTAGCATAAGGCGTGTCTCGACCCTATAAATTTCACGTTAAAAAGGACTCGAGATAAAAAAAAATGTTGAACGACAGGATAAGTCGTCCTGTTCGCACCCAAGAATCCACCCACTTGTATTATCGCGCACGAGAGTCTCGAGATTCTCGATCTCTTCATTTCGATGCGTGTCTCACCGAAGAGTATCTCTCGTTTGCCACCCTCTCGTAAAGCTTTGTCGGCGACTTCAAACTCGCCGATGGACTTATCCACAAGTTGTTTTCTCTCCCCCTCCCCCCCCCCCCCTTTCCCCTCCCTTCCGAAACCTCTGCTCTCTTGACGTGAGTTTTCACTGCAGCCGGTCAATTTCAACGAAAACTTTCTCTCCGTTAATGATATTAACGCGTATATTCGTATAGAGCAGCGGATACACGAAATTCCAGCTAAAGTTGAAACGATGAAAAGAAGAGAGGCGAGGAATAAATTTCCGCGAATGTGGGTCACCGATACGACGATACACCGTTGTAGAACATATATATATACAATTTATATACATAAATACTATACAGCGATGAATGGATACAGTGTTTTCGTCTTTACTACACCGTTGACTCGACTCTAATTCGTCTAATTCGTTTGTGGACCAAGTCATCTCGCATATATACGATTTACTACGTTGTTACGAATACTTCGTCATCGGCAAAAAGTTCATTCACGAAGTGCTCGCCACGCGTGAAGGGCGAAGTACGAAAAGAGCGTCGAATGACGCCGAGAATGAGAAGGAGAAACGATCCAAGACGGTCATGTGAACCGGATTTTACTTCGACTATGCAGCTGCCGTCGTCGACATCCCCAATACGTTGTTTTATGCACTATTCTCTTTCTTTCGTTCGGCGTTTTTCGTTCCTTCCTTCTTGTACGATGTCCGTAAGTCGTAAGCTGTTTGGCCCGCGGGGACACACAGGGAAAACAATAAAAAAAATAATGGACGCCGAGTGTGCGTCTTCGGAAGACCATTTGCTATATCCTACCCAACGATTCTTCCTTCTCCTCGACGAGGAACAAGTGTCTCGGGGACAAAAAAATTGTGAAACGTGAACTTAATACAGCGGATTCCGGGAAGGAGACGAAGAAACTGCGTACCGGAAGGGAAACGTCATTGATGATTTCACGGTTGGCGAATTGAGTTTGAACCTCAAAAAAATGGTCTCTGTTTCAAAAGTCCAAAAAAAGACGAAAAAAAAAAAGGAAAAAAATTATGAATTTATTTTTTGACTTCAATTTGTAATAACTACGTCGGCATTAAAGAAAAACGTAGGTGCCAATAAATGGTCAATTGTAATGTATACAATAATTTGTTTATAAATAAATCGATGAGGTCTGAGATTTTTAGAATCAAGTAATTTTACCGATTTCGAAATTCTGATAATATTGATCGGTATTTTTTTTTTTTTTTCGAATAATTTTTTTTAATGTTTTAATGTTAAAAAATGTTGTTTTTCTTTAATCGATTGAACGGCCACATCAATCGCGGGTTAGTAACACGAATTCGATTTAACGTGTCCGGAAGTCGAGAGAAATGATCCGTGATTCCCCCTTTTCATCTCCTCCGCGCCGTGAATGCTTTAGCGTCGCGTAATTAAAAATTCTGGCCGCCTGTCGGCAACCAATTTCCGTTCGACACGCGGTTACCGCAGTTATTACAGTATAGTCGCGATAGAGAGGGGGAAATTCCCGGTGTGCTTTCGAGTACAACCCCTCGTGACCCCGAGGGTCGAGGACCGAGTCTGCGCGGTATCGAACGCGATGCCGGTTGGTCCGAGTAGAGAAGTTGATTTTTCCAAAAATTACCTCGCCGTCTTCCTCATCAATCATGAGACAGCTGTCCGATGGGATGGTCCTATGTATTTCTCTCTACGGAATTTACTAGGAGGAGGAGGAGTCTATATTTCCATTAACACGGCTCCGAAAAACTCACAAATTACAAATTTCTACTTTGTCGACTTTTTTCGATTTATTTCAATCATTCAGTATCGCGCGTGAAATTTTAATCGGTAAATTACGTTCCCAGACAACGATACATTTTCTCCCGTCTATTTTATTAAGCAAAACATTTTTTTTTACCAAAAAATAGTCCGAACCGATTTAAAAATCTCACCGATAAAAACTCACAGCTTTCAAAAACTTTTCGCAAAAGGGGTGAAAAAATTCTGGCGCTGAAAACCCGCTTCGCTTATCCTTCATCGCTGATCTCATATCTCTCGAAAGTTTCAATCTGTAAACTCATATAGGCAGTTAAAAAAACAAAATAAGTCGTTCGTGTATTCACGCTTTTTTTTATTTACGATCGATAAAAAATTGCGTTGTATTTTTTTTTTCTCGTCTTCGCTAAGATCCGATGAGTCTCGGTCGCAGGGTTCGCGACGGAAAAAAAATCTATTTCCGTAACGAGAACGGCTCAAAACTCGACTCAGCGCGCGTAAAGAGAGATTTATGAAGAACGGAAGAGCAACTCCTTCCTTCGGGGGGCTTTTACGTTTTCTCTCTATACTTGCTATGAGAAATTATTTTTTTTCTTCTATTTTTCAACGCGACTCTCTTTCTTTCGTTTAAAAAAAAAATTACTTTTTTTTTTTTTACTTTCGTGTATATCGCGCACGACGCAGCACGTGGGGGCAAGTGCGCTGCTATCACCGTATCTCCATTAACGCTTCGACTCGGGGATATGTACATTCGAAATACGTCTTCCGTCCATCCCTCGAAATTTTCATGGCGCTTCGTGACCCCCGGTGACAAACTCCCTTCAACCACTACATCGGTATACGCATACGCGTGACCCAAAAAAACTCGTAAGAAGTATGGAACTCGTAAATTTATTCGCACTTTCGACTATATTACTTCGGTGGCTCTATTCACTCAATTTTTTTTATCGCTCCGAGAACACGCTTCCGTGTGCCGTATATTCATCGACATGTACTCATATTTTCAACTTTTTTTTTTTTTCATTTTCGAACCTCGAATTTTTTAGCCGCGAGCCACGATCTTTTTTTCCTTCGTTTTTTCGAAAAAAAAAAAAAAAAAAATTCCCCGAGGATCGCTAATGTTTCTTCATAGTTTCCTTCTTGGAAATCAGGATGCGAGTCTTCTTTAAAGTCCCTCGGGATCACTTCGGATTATTTCATTATTATTTTTTTCGTAATTTTCTGTAAACTTCGTTTCGAATAAACGTTTTCCAGCATCGATACCGAAGCTAACAAAATTAGTTACATTTTGTCCATTCGTCGAAAACTTAACGATTTCTCCTTCACTCCGCGGAAAGGAAAATCTGAGCATCGAGAAGCCGAAATGAAAATAGATTGAAGACTCACGACGGTAAATCACCGTCGGGCTCGTTGGTTCGCCACGAAAGTTTCCAAGTTGAAGGAGGAAATGAGAGGGAAGCGGTAGTGCCGCAATCGTAAAATCCCCTATGGGTTTCACTCAGAGTTCTACGCGCTATCTGTCTGGTAACTCTACACACGTATATTACAGAAGTTTACCGTGGGAAGCGGTTAACATCCGAAGGAGACGTAAATTTTCTTGTCTCTTTGCCGGGAGACAGAAGAAGAAAGAGGAAAAAAAATTGAGAGAACTCTCGTTAATTTCGACAAGTGACTGCTGTAGCCGTCAGTCTTTGTTCGATTAATCTTATTCGTGTCCCGGTGTCGCAGCCGCAATAAATAATAATCGTTCGACACTTTGCTCCCGTTTAATACGACGCCGATACTCGCCCCTTTCATCTTCATCGAGTTATCTTGCAATAATTATTAGTTATCGAAAAAAAAAAAAAAAAAATTCTTGGATATATTTATCCAACAATTATCTGCACACATGTAGAACACAAAAATACCTTTCCGATGCTCCAGTAAAACAGGAGATTAATGAAGATAAGTCTACGCGCGGAGCTTTCCTCTTTCCAGCCTGTGAAAGAAAGAGGTGAACTTCGAATGATTAAGTGTTCTTGTCACGCGTAAGATATCCTTAAAAATTGCTGCCGCTTCTTTTTCCCCTTACGCCGTCCCTCGTCCATAGCGTGAATGCCAACAGGAAGTACGCTACGAGTTAACGGAGAAACGTTACGACTGCGTCTATGCAATACCTCAGACTTTGGTGAACAACTACATCGACTATCGAGAAGCAAAACGGCGTATCGCACGGAACTTTGCAGGGAAATAGTGCGGGACACGCGCCCTTCTGTTTATCAGCGTTCGATACAAGTATATATCGTGTTTGGAGTCGGGAAGCGGTGTGAGACGGGTTTAGTTTTAGTATATATCGTGTGGAAGCGTCGCCCTTACGCCAAACCACCACACCCCCTCGGTCTCCGCACAGACCGAAAAAAAGACTGATGCGTGGGTAGAAAAGATGAATATAGGTATAACGTAGCATCAGGGAATTGAGAGCAAAGTAGAAAAGAATGAAATGAAGAAAGTGAAGAAAAAGATAAACTGACGCAAGTAGCGCAGAAAGGGGTTGTTCCGACCTCGAGATTTATGGCACGAAGTTCCAGAGTAGGCATCGCAGCCTCCGATACACTCGAAGCACTCGAAAAATCACTTCTGAAAGACCGAAAAGCCGCTATGCAGATAACTAGATAAAAGGACCGATGGCGTTTAAAAAAAAATAGAAAATTTATTTGTAACGCAACGTGTATTACTTGTGAACATATATACACCGCGGAAATGAAAAATTGCATTGTCAATTCGAGAAATTAATTTTTTTAATAATTTTTCATAAAAAGAACATTTTTTTTTAAATTTTAATAAACAATCCGAGAAATTTACAATTTTTCAATAGCAACTTAAAAGTCGATTGAGAATATTTTATTTTGCTGAAGAGTTCGAGATGCCGTGAGTACTTCGTTGAAAGTTAATACTCAGGGTGGCCGTTGTCGTGGTTGCCGAGGATTCATCAGTCAGGACAGTTCGCACCGTATCCCTTATTTTTTATCCCTCCGGCGGCTCATTTTTCTTCAAACTTCTTCTGTTCTTCTCGAAGATTTTTTTCTTATGTTTCTCACTCCATCGCTCGCGCTTTCGTCATGGCGAATCCGAGAGGGTATATGTATACAGAAAGGATCCGACACAGTGCCCAACCTCCCGGAGTCATCAGTACGCGCCGCCATCCGAACGAGAAGAAGAAATCTAAGATGAAACTCCCCCGCTTTTCTCTCTCTCCTTCCTATGCTATGTGCCCCGAGAGCTCATGGAGACACGCTTGATTATGAACGAAAGACGAGGAGGAGAACGCGGGTCTCGCGAGGAGAAGACTTTTTGTCGCGCTGGCGCCAACGCGGCGGCTTCTCCTGGACCCTCACGTTCGTTCTTCCTCTTTGCGATCCCTGCTCCTCCCTTCTCGCGACTCTCTTCGAATATCCAAAAAATCATTCTCGGTGCCAATTTCAAAGCATCGGGCGTGTCTACGGATCATATAAACTATAAACGTACAACGGAAGTGGAAAAAGAAAAAAAAACACTAACAGAAGATCTGTGGACCGATTTCTGTTCGTAAAACAAATCGAAACGAATTTGCGATATGCAAAAAAAATGTGTTTTTTTTTTTATTTCGATCGATTACTCTTTTAACTCACTGATTAATGATTATCTCAGAACAATTTAAAAATTAATGTAAGAAAACTACTTCTTCGTATTTTCGCAAAAAAAATAAAGATAACTATCGAATGATTACACTTCATGGGAATTACGCGATTTTTTTTCTTTCACACTTTTTTTTTTTCTATAAATTTTGCAATTGTATCTGAAAAAACTGATATACTGCGAGGCAAAGCGAATGGACAAACGTAAAGTATATCATGGCAAAGAAGTCCTCGAAAACGGGGAGGCAACAGCTGCTAAACGTTGAGATCTCGTATAGTAGAGTCTTATGGTAGAAAGAGCTGCAGCCGGTCGAGAGTCGTCGTGTCATCGTGTGTTCACGCGACTTGTGTTACGTTATATCTTACGCGCGTATCTACCAACTTACGCAAAGTGTGACACTGTATGGCGTTATACCAGGGAGACTTAGAGGAGACAAAAAGTCGAGGACTCCGGCGGCCATTGCTGCGTAGTTAGGGAACTTCCATCGAAGAAATTCCACTAAGGTGTATCCCATTCGCCGCCTTTCCGCAGCTGTCGTTTGGCTCTGAAAGAGAGTTCGGCGAGTGGGAAACTTAAGAGGCTCCGCAATGGCGTCTCAGGTGAAAGGCGGAGCTCACCTGTGTCTTACCTGTTGATCCTGAGAGCCAATCGGAGCTCCGGAGCCTCCGGAGAAATTCGGGTCTTTGATTCGCCGAAGGAAACCCTCGAATCATAGTTCAGATCTTCGTATTAACGTTTCTGCGAGCCGCAGCATCTTAAGCATTGTTTCCGGAAGGCATATATCTTAATTTTACAAAATACACATTTGAGCCGATCGATTAAAAAAAATTGTTTTCGAGAGTTTTTTTTTTTTCGTTTTTTTGGAGTTTGAAGTGTTTTGGAGTAATGATGAAACTATTTAGACTCGCGTGCGTAATATATCGGGGATTTTTATATGAGTTCCGAGAAACGAGAGACCGGAAGTCGATCAATGAAAAAACGCGATAGGTATCGCCGGAGCTGGAGGAGTGCTTGCTGAGAAAACAGCGGTGAATCTTTCAACGGGATAGTTTAGTATAGCGAGACACCACGGAAGCTTTATTACAGTTAGCTACAGCGCTAGCTGAGCTCCTTAAAAATCCGCGGGTGTTCTCGAGTCGAGCGGAGAGACGGAAAAAAAAAATACGAACCGAATAACTCGCCCGGCACGCTTTCCCGGAGTCCAACAGCGAAGAATGGACGCTCCTCGGTTCGAAGAGTCGAACGAATAAGTGTCGCGTATCCCGTGGGGGGTTCTTTGCCTCGAACGCGCGCTCGCGCGTGGAGATGACTTCTCGAAACTTTCCTGGAATCATCATGGAACTACGGTTCTGTGCTTTTTCTGCCTCGTGTGCGATGCCACGGCCACCTCTTACGCCAGCGAGAGGTCGAAGGTCAAACTTTCGTGTAACATAAAATACCGAATTCGAACTGATTTCTCGCTGCTTCTTCTTCGTTTCGGAGCGACAGCGATTTTTCGGTTACTCAAGGGTGGCCACCGCATCGACGGTCCACTTTTTATCGACTCCGTGACGACTCGTAGAGACATAAAAAAAAATCAACTTAAAAAATCGAGTTTGCCTCAATTTATTAATAATTTATTTTAAATAAGTAATTTTTACCGACGATAAAACCGATCGAAAAATGCAAGAAAATGATTCCCTTTCTTTTTTTTTTTTTTACGAAGTATACCGATGTGGGGGAATTTGCAAACCGGAAATCATAGACAATACGTATATTTATCTGAGCATTAAAAAAAATTTGCGTCGGTGCATATAGAGTTGAGAAAAATGTCTCCATTTTCGAAAAGTCCTTTTTCCGAAAACCGAGGGAATTGTTTGCCCGGGTCATGAAAAATGACCCGGGGGTCCATCGGCATTTTCCGTCACCCTCGAGATTTCGAGAGGAAATTCGGGTCCCGCGCATCCGTAGAAGAAAACAATGGGTTCGGAATTTCGGAAGAAGAACCAAAAAAAAGTAGAAAACACATGTGCGGTGTCGGAGGTTGTATAGCGACAGTTACCTAGAGAATTCCAGTCTTTTTTTCCTGCGCTACATGCCTCTTAGACTACAGAAAAACAAAGTTCCTCGTTTCTCTCTTCTCCTCCGTAGTCTCACGAATTCAAATTATGACTTTCATATCTTGAAACTAATGTAAGTGTGCGGTCTCCTCTCGAACGGCCGTTGGTCCCCCACTGAGGACGGGGCCCGAACGACTGCGCGATCCGTGAGGCCCTTTTTTTATTCGTATCCAACGCGGCAGTTGGCAGAGCGCGTCACTCCTCCGTTCACCCTTCCACTTGGATCAGATGCTTAAGAAAAACGGCCGTTCGCCGACGAAAGCTATTCGAGGGGGTCGACGGATCAAAATTGTGAAAATAAAACATTAAAAATTGGTCAACTTTTTTTTTTTTTTTTTTAAGTAACACGACACGCAGCGAGCGACATAAGAAGAAACACGAGATTCTCAAGGCTCATTTAGTTAAAACTGTAAAGTTTATTTAATTTTCCAACTCAGACTGATAATCCGCGAACTGTTTTTTTTTTTTTTCTTTTTTTTTCATATTTTCGGCAAATATTAACATTGTGAAACACGTGGCAGAGAGTTTGCTCCCTACTGTGCGGGTCATATACGCGCAGGTATAACACACGGAAGGATATTTTTTCAAGCGTACGCTCGCAGGAGTAAACGGAGTTACTTGTTTGCCTCGTACCTTCACGTGTTCGGCAACCTGGTGGCCAACTGTGTCGCCTGATAGAGAGCCGGTAGATTTTCGAACTTTTCGAACACGTAGGTACACCGAAGTAAACACATCGCCAGATGGAAGCGAATTTTGTGCACTGCGGCAATAAACTCGAAGGTACAGAGACCGGTTATCCTTTTCGTACTTCCGTTCTGTGACTATCGACGTAATGTTCCAATTCCACTCATTGAAACTCTTAAAAAACAAAATGGAATCCCGATATTCAGCTTTTTTTAGTACGTAACTTTTTCTACGCAATTCTCCGCACTTCGTGGAAATATTTTCAAAAGTGACTCCTCCTTAAAAAATCATAAAAAATGAAAGCCAATAAGTAGATTCTCCCAGATATGTCTGCAGCTCGGCTTTGGCTTAACCCTAAACGAGATCATGATCAACTTTTCTGCCTAATTCGTTGCTCCAGGATTACCTGAATTATCGATCTTAATCCCAAGACGCTCCTTCGGCACAAATCTGTTTCGCAAAGTTTGCCTCACGGTAAGCGAGAAGCGCAAAGAGATCTGAACAAACGACGATTTAACGCGATATACTCGGATGATACGCAAATACCTACCTGAGTCTTATCGTTCACAACCATTGTCTCCTGTATTGGTCCCATATCGCGATGTATCAGTGGCGACAAACATATAATGTGACAATACTGAACGCGTACCGTTCCCGCGTATATCGACTTATACTTGTTCGGCTGATATATACACTGCGGAAATTGTCGCAAACATTTGTCAAAAGAAAATATTGCAGGACTGCGGTAGAAGATGAAAGCGATTACGATCTCCTTCTCCACAGCATCCCTCTGACGATAGTTTTCATCGTCTATATCTTCACCGCCGTTTTCATACCATTCAGCGTTTACGCTAACGACGTTTATTACATAAATCGCGAGTGTTCCGCGACTCTCGACGCAGTTGGCGAATCCGATAAAACTCTACACGCAATTCTGTGTCATTCTCTGCAGCATCCCGCGCACTACCTTGGAGACGAGGAGTGAAAAAAGAAAAGAACAACGCCGTCGTCGTACTCGTCGTAGTTGCGCTTGTAGTCTTCGTCGTCTGGCGAACACATGTCTACTACTTCGCATTATCCAATAAGAAACTAAACGCCCTTCGCCACGTGACATTGACTGTCGTCGTCGTAACGCTACAACGTTTATGACCTCACTAATTTCTCCATCTCTCTTTCTGTGCTCGCGATACCGAATGGCTCCTGGTATTCGATTCGCCTCTCGCCATTTTCGTTACTTACCATCTCCCATTTGTTTCAGTTTAAATATCTGTTGTACAATCGCTCGCACACGAGAAAACGTTTGTTGAGAACAAATTGTCGTTCTGCAATCTTTATTATTCCGAAGAAACCATTTATTGGTTGTATGACGATTATTAAAATTTCACCGTCCATTGACTTACGATTAGCGACAAATAAAGTGAAATTTTGGTACACATATTTCACGATAAAAAAACTGTTGACACCTCTAAATACATCGATTATAAGCTGAAATTTGAATCTTCAAAAATCCAAGTGTGTTATAAAATAATTAATAATACTTTATAGTCGTTGATTCTTGAAAAAAAATGATAAAAATAAAATAAAACTGAATGAAAATTCAGATGAAACGCAATTTTTTTTATTTCACTGTTAATTTTTTTCTACGATTGCGCGAGAAATAAAATAGAAATTTAGTACTCGTGCAGGGATACAATTTTTTTTTCATTATTATTCAAATTTTTTTAATTCCAAAAATTTTTTGATAGATTTGGCTAAATTAAAAAACAACCCAAATTCGGAGCTTTTTGAAGTATTTTTCGATTTAATAAAAAATAAATTGTTCGCAAGCAAATAAGTATAAAATTATAAAAAAAAATACATTACGATAATTAGTTGTCGACGAAATTATAAAAAAATAAATAAAACCATAAAAAAATGAGTTTACGGCTTCGGTGTGAAATATATTCACCCCGAGCGCGTAAATGGACGCTGGGACCACCCTGTGGGACAGAACAGTAGGACTTCGCCGATGCGGACTGTAACAATATACAAAGCGCGACGTTTGCACGGAGCTTTCTCGCGACGGAAGTACGAAGAAAGCTTCGAACTAAACGTGAGTCGATGTTTGTTTGATTTCAATCCGTTGCACAGAGCATCGTCTCTTTCGCGGCTTCTCTTATTTCCTTTTCTACGACGTGGCATCCCGAAGAGAGAGGTGTATTCTCGACGCGTCGCATCCGACGTCTCCTCGACGGTTCGGCTACCGTACGAACCAACGGAGAGAAAGATCGCGAGTAAGAAAAGGGAAACGTCCCTGCATTCGAGACGTTCCTGCATCACGGTATACACACACACATGTATATACTGCGATGTGTAACACGTCCCCGTGGACCACCCTGGTTGCGACACATATTCCGTGATTTAGCGAGTGAACGAACGCGAGTGCCGGGTTACTCCTTCGGGCTTCGTATACATCGACGTTCCGAGACCAAATATTTTATTGCTCTAATGAAAAATTAGGGCGACTCGAGGTGGCATCGCGGATTCCGAGGTCGCGAGAATTGATGGAGAACGGGAGGCTAAGAAAATACGCACAGGGTGCGCATGGCTATGGTTTTGATTCGAGACAAATTCTTGCCGGTATTCTAGTAACGCTGAGTTTCGGAGAAAACTTCAACTTGGGAAAGACAATTAATTTGTTCCGCGTAACAATCCAATTTTTTTTTTATCAACCCTTCCGATCTTTTTTTATCATTCTACGAAACATATTAATTATAGATACGACCCATCATTGTCCATTATTATTGATTAATGTTTGTTTTTCACTTTAATTTTTTCATATTTTATCAGAACCATTTTTTTAATTAAAAAATAGTGATGGAAAAAAAAATGAAATCATCGGCTCGTAATTTTCATGAAATCAATTGATCGATCGGTTCAACTCACATTATGGTGAATATCGCGAAACTTATTATTCGAGTTGATTTATTGATTAATCATTGATTCATTCTCAATGAATCGATTATATAGATGGAGTAAAAGTCATTAATTAACTGATAATTCAAAAAAATTCGAAATCAATATTGATAAATATCCAAACGGTTTGACATAAATTGATTATTTTTTTATCCGAATCGGAGCATCGATCGCTCAGGCGAATCTGAAAAAATATTAATTAATTTGGGAAAAACGTCTTCAATATAATAAAAATCGGGCGGCGCTGCCAAACGATTATTACGAGTCGTACTGATGTGCCTCCCGGGGTTTACGGCAAGTACGGCCACCAGCAGAATGACAATGACGTCCATCCCATCGACGACGGGTGGTCATTGTTTGTCGCACGGGACCCAAAGAGGATTTAGGAACTTCCGTCCCGCACTCTCTCTTTTTTTTCTCTATCCATCTCACTTTGCCTCGTATACTGCGTACGTTGGATTGCAGGTATCAGCCCCTCCTCTCAGTTATTACGACCGACAATTTGGAAATACCCAGCATATACGCGGGTAAATCCCCGCGATTATAATTTCGATTGAAATTTCGATCGAGAAAAATCATTCTTCGTGAAATCCGGTGCTTTTATCTCGATATCGCATATTCTATGTCCTTTCTAATCAGATCTCTAAAAACCTAACATACCATTTATTTCCGAACAAAAATAAAAATTGCACGAAATAAAAAGACGAGTTGATAATGATTTAGACTTTGCAAGATCAATTTTTTTTTTTTTTTATCAAATGGTGTAATTAATTTTTTTACATTTCATCGATTTATCGTAAAAAAGTAATCGTCAGTACTTGTCGCATAATTAATTACCGTACTTTGCCGATCTTTCGATAAATTGTGGCACAAGAATTCTACTAAGAGGAAAAATTTGACGACGAAACTAAGTGCCACCGAGAAGCTTCGCATATGCGTGCATAGGAGCGAAAGTTCGCTGGTACACGAGAACTATGTCCGCCGGGGAAATACGTCGCCCGCATGTACCGTCACCGTCGGATTACCCGGCCAATAAAGTCCTCATAATCCGTGAGTTCTCGAAGTTCCCCTCTCTCTCTCTCTCTCTCTCTCTCTCGCTGACTCTCTTGTCCTCATACTTGGTGGGAATTCGTTAGCGTTTGAAAATTTTCAGCGGGTGGCCCAGGTACCGGCACGATAGATGAGAGACCAACCACCCCGCAATGGTTTTTCCCAAATTATAAATTCACCAATAATATTACAATCGAAGTTTCGGAAGTGAAAAATTTTCATATTTTGAATACAACGCTGCAGTACTTTTTATCGCTATTAATTTGCAAAATTGATAGAAAAACGTGATATGCTCTAAGTAAATAAAATTAAGGGGAAAAATTCGCAGAGAACGATTTTCCGTTATGTACCGAAAAAAAAAAATTGATTTTTCCATCAGAATAAAATTACCGCGCTAGGGAAGTCGCTTTAGATATTTGATTATGTAATTTCACGTATTTATTGAATTGGGTAAAAATCTGATTATTAAAAAAAATGATTTCCCAATTGATTGTTACTTAGAAATTTTAACGAATATTGTATCGAATTCGTTCGATACATTTTTTTTTAATTTATCGATAAATCGATTAAGTCGATTTATTTTCGGATTTCCCTTTCCGAAAAATGATGTTTTCTCGTGAGACGACAAGACACTTCGAGAGCGTGAGAAAATTATTTTCGGACCACTTTCCTGCGAGGGTGCGAGTAGATAACGAAGGGGTGCAGATGCTCCGAAACGGTGATGACATTGTCTCGGGCACTTTGAGGGTTCGAAGCGTTGCCGCTGAGAAACTGCAACACATGTACCGTCGGATTTTCGGTGGGAAATGAAAAATCTGGAGAACAAACCCTCACGTGTCGCGGTACTACCTTCGTGCACTTGATTATTTGGCGTGACCCAGAATCTCATTAAAGGTATAGACATACCGGTCGTCGATAGTTTAGACTTTGCGCGGCACGTGTTCACCAAATTTTTCGAAACTCGTGCATTAAGTACCAACCAACAGCAGAAGCAGCAATAACAAGGGTGTAAAACATTGCGGTGTATAGCTACGGGTATATGCCAACGGGATAAAAGTACCAACGGAGCACATGTGTCCACCAGAGCGGGACTCACGGAAGGTCAGGGTGCACCGGTTTGTTAAGCACCACGACAAACAGGTAGCACGTGCTGCCAGTTTCACATTGACGAACTTTTATCGCCTTAAAACCTAAAAAAGCGCACATTTACCTCCTTCCGGTGGATATGTAATTATAAATTAATTTAATCAGCGAATCATTTAATTACGCGACTAAATGAATTTATTTTTCGAAAGGAGAGCGATGGTAAAGAGACTCTATAATTGAATCAATGGATAAGCTTCCTAAACCGCGTCCTCATCTGGTTTCTTCGACGTCCGTGCGCAGGGGTAAAATCCCGAAAGGATTGATCCTCGATAAATATACAACGGTAAGTCGCTGCGTCGCGAACTCCTTCGAGAACAGTAGAAGCGCATGTCCGTCGGAACTTTAACCGGATTGACGGCAAAGTCAGGCCGCTAGTATACACAATTCGGATTAGAAGAGATGAAAAATATTTGGCTTTAAACAATGGGCAGATTACTGTGTAAATGGAAGCGGAGAAGGCAATTTTTCGAGTCCGGTTTATGCTCCGGTACAGCCGAAAGTCGGAGACGGACGAGATAAACCGTTGAGTAATTATTTATTTTAGTTAATTTCGAATACAGATATTTTATTAATTTTTTTTCAATTATTGAACGATTTTTTTAAATTTTTTAAATACGCGGGGTATTATGAAACATTTTGGGAGACTTCAGCACGCGACAAATATTGTTTGCGGCTACAAAAGGCTAACCGAGGGATCGTAACAGGTTGTATTATAATAATGCGGCGTACAATGGCTCTCGCTGGTTTGGAAATGAAAGGCGAGGACCAGTGGCAGGCGTGTCCGGTTCGCTGAACGTTTACCCAGCACCAGCAACAAGTATAAAGGATCCACTCGACGGAGTCTGCAGGGTGGCCATTGTCGAAGCACTTGTCGCCATTCAGCGGTATCGTAAAGTCTATTTTGCTGGTACTTTTCACCGCTGATGGCTCCGGAGAGCCACAAACGTTTAGACATCCATTACCGCACCCTTCGGAATAATCCTCGGGACAAAAATTACCATATCTTCCTTGCGCAACGCTCAATACATATTATTTAATAGACTTCACTTCATAATTTAATACATCGAATCTTATCTCTTCATCTCGAGACTTCGAGCCGTGAAAAATTTCGTTATTGAGATATTTTCATAAATAATCAAAATCACCTAAAAGTGAAATATCTTATATAAATAATTTTTTTTATATACAACGATAATTATTACAAGAATTATTGTAATCTATGATAATTTTTGTTTATAATAATTTGTTTATAAAAATTATTATTACAGAGAATAACCAATTTTTCGACTTTTGCAAACGCAAAAGGCCCAAAATGCCAAACACTTTTACAATTTTGCAAATTTTTTTTTTAATTCAAGATAGTTTAATGACATTCTATTAATTGGGAAAACTTTGAAAAAAGCGACTAAAAAAATACAAATCGAGCGTTGAAAAATAATTATATCATTCCAATTGATTATGAAATTTTGAGAAAAAAAAATAAATTTTTTCATTTAATTTTGTTATACAAAGAGACGAGTTTGGATATGCACTTTTAATTGACGGTAGTGAAGGGTTCGAAAAAAAAAAGGTGACATCGATTACCTTTTTACCATTTGCGACTCTCACGCTACCCTCGCGCACCTTCTCCCACTTGACTTTCACCTCGAAAATTTTCGTTCGTGCCGTTCTCTCGTACACCCTTAGTAACATGTGTTGTCGCGGGTACAATATAACCACCAGCGGCATTACCAAAATTCCGACAACACATGTTGCTGCTTCTTCGTTGCCGCGTCGATGTGCGTGCGAAGCGCAAAAATTCTCGAGTTAAAGCCTCATAAATGCAAATTCGTTGGCGCGTTGGTCAGCGCTCCTGTGAAACACATGGTACGAGAATTGAAGGTCCCCCTCCCCTCCCCTCGATCTGTCGGCAGGACATACTAGAAACGAGAAATCCAAGTGAACACGTTCGCGCTACGTACAAGAGAGCCTCTCGAGCTTCGAGTTTTATGAGGTACCAGCATAGCCCGGCCGCGAAAACGGACCCAAATGAACTTCCTTAATGACCGCCTCGAGAAGTTAACAAATAACACTTCGCTCTCCGACTACTCAAAATGTAATAGAAAAACGTTTCTCCAACTTCGATGATAAATTAAAAATATAAAAAAAAAAATAAAAAATCACAGCACTAAATTAATAGTATCACGTCAATTATTCTTTAAACATTATTAATATATATTAAAAATGAACACATATATGAACATTTTTTCACGTCCGATTTTTTTTTTTTTTTTTTTTTCATCAAAAAATGGCTTCGTCAGTCGTAAGAATAAAAAAATGCGAATTCGACAAATACGATTTATTGAAATGTGTAAAAAGATTTATTTAAAGTTTTTTTGATGCGGAAGCCACATGTCGAAGGTAAACCCTCGTTAAATGCAAATTCAGGCGTGATTCGGAAGTTTTCTCCTGCAAGCCACATGCCGGTGTTTCACGTGCTGCCGGTAGTATCGCCAATAGCTTAATAGGTATATGAACGGAGGGGGTGAGCTCCACGGGACGAGAACACGTTGTCGTAGGTCTGGCGGGCGGCGGCCGACGCAGCGGCGAAGTTACGGCGCAGGGGTTGCTTCATGTGCACCTATGCAGCGGCAATTCGCAGACTGTACCTCTCGTCCGTACACCGTCTCTTAGCTATACGACGGGAGCCTTTTACCAGTCCGTTTTGCCGTGTGTTCGACACATGCTGCAAACGTGCCTCTTATATTCTTCGGCAAACTTTGTCAGCTCCTTAGCTATCTCCGAGCTTTTGCTGCTGATGGTTGGCGAGGTACGCTCATCGTCGTAAAGCCGGCATTTATAAACAACGCACCTTAAAGCTTATGTAGTCGGGGTATATTAGTACAGTATATACTTAATAAGCCGAAGCAGACTACTCAGCAGCTGATATTTGGATATGCAAAGTGGATCTAAGCACCCGATAGCACATTCGTTAGCGCATGTAACCCTTTGGCATTTCATGATTTTCGATCGAAGATATCGATTTTTTTTCCGAGTATTTTTAATCCCTTGAATTTCATCAATGACATGGAATCTTTTATCAATTTTTTTTATTTGTAGAATAAAATCGCAAATAAATTTAAAAATTTTGAAAATCGGGAAATAAAATATTTACCGATTAAGAATAGACGATATTTTCAATTAATTGCATATGTTTAATAATACCCGAATGCAAAAGGGGGCGTTGGGTCGTTGATCTTAACACGTAAATGGGTTGCTGGTACGCGATTTCCCACAATTATACTTTATTTTTCAAAGTTCTTATCAGTTTGCAGACTTTATATATTTGTTTGGCGGTTTTTTAGAATAATTTATTAAATTGTATTTTAAATTTTAATAATTTCACTTTAATTAGATGATTGATCAATCTTTTAATTTAATCTATAAACGAACTTTATTTACGGAATTAAGACAATTAAATTACAAGAATTGTAAAAAAAAATTACGGCGATGGGGGTGAAATTTATTGAATGTCGAGATTCGAGACCCACCAGTCGTCGGGAACCCCGGGGCTTTCCCCGCATAAAGTACCAGCTGTGGTAAAATCCTGCCACCAGCAAGGATTCTCGTAGGAGCGTGCGGCTCGATCGTCCTCTCTATAGAAGTTTAGCCCATTGGCGCCCTTTTATTGATGGGGAATCTCGACGGAGAGGTAGAAATCCACCAGTGAAGGAAAGTGCAAGAGCCTCCAAAGTGCTAATTGCTTTGCTGGTGGCATATTCATGAAGAAAAGGCCTTTCCTCCGCTGCAGACCTGCCTCCACCCCGCGCGTATCTACCTGATTTCACAAATCGTACGACCAAAATTATAAAGTCACAGTCGTGAATTTATTCGTGAAATACTCATCGCCCTGAAAATTGAGTTTTGATAGAACAATTAAGTCGAAACACGCATGAAAATTCCACAATTCGCTCCGTTTCTCCTTTCCAAAGGCAATTATCATTTTCTGCAATCTTCGTATAATTAATATCTCACTTCTGGTGTGTCTCGCCCGTCTTTCACTCGCGTCCTCTTGGTCGCGCGCGCGGTCTCTCGTCTCTTTACCGAGTGTAAGATCAGTCCGAGAGACACATGCTCTCGCCTTTGGGTTACGCACCGTTTCACGATATTAACGCGGATTTAATTATGCGTGCGATGCGCTCTCGTGCAATCTTCTCTCGGGCGTTGTTGCGAATACTCGACGCTCAAGTACGCGATGCATACGCATTACGCGACTGCAATGGTCCGCGTGCGGTTTGCGGCGTCAGGGTGTCTGCTTCATCCGGCAAATGAGGGGACACTCGTAGCATTAAAGAACCCGCCTGGTTATAGATTCAAGATCGACGGAAAATTCAATAAAAAAATCAAAGTTAAAATTACAAAATCACACGATGTAAAAAAATGTTCGCATTTTTTTCAAAATCAATTTACTTTTTTTTTTTTTTTTTTTTTGGGAGCCTTATATCGAAATTGCGGCTTGCATTTGAACAGAATTCGGTGAAAAAAAAATTGAAAATATTCCACATTTTTTTAGATTTTTTTTTTAGTGCAAATAAAGCGGAACGATCTCTTCTTATCTTCCGAAAATTCATTTTTTTAATTAAAAATTACACTGTGCTTAGGAAATTCAGATCAGAACTTTCATTATATAGATAAAACGAATTTTTGGCGACGATCCAATATCAGAAGGTTCAATGAGGGAAACGATAAATAATCGGTGGCGTTTTCTCTCGCTTGGCTTTGCCGGATAATTATTCTCCGACGGCGATGATCAAAGGGAACATATTAAGTTAGGAGTGGATCTCTATTTACCTCATTTGCCAGCTATAGTTATACATTATCCGGTTACGACGTTAAAGCGCATGCGTTTTCTGGCGGCCGTCAGCCGGCAGTGCCGAGTCAAACAGGTGATACGGATACGAATTTTCGAAATTTTTATTTCAACACCGGGAAATAAAGAAACTCGTGCAATTTATCGTTGTCAGAACACAGACTGTATCCGTCACAACAAACACGAGCCCCCAATCCCACGGCGCCATTGATCAGACGCTGAGCTTCTCGTATGCGACGGATAAAAGCGGCGCTTTCGGTTCTACAGCTTCGCGATAAAATCCAAAAGCTCAAGAGCCATTTAGACGAGTGCCGAAATCGGTGGATGAGTGCGCGCAGATTAATAGTACTTACCGAAAGTCCACACTTTGTATCCGTCTCCGATTTTTTTTTATGTATCAGAAAACGCCTTAAGAAAAGGAAAAAGAGTTCTGTTTTTGAAAAATTCTTAAAGTGTTAACGAAATCCACTATTTTTGGCAACCGGAGGACGATAACTCATCGCTACCACTTTCCCCCTCGGCGAGGGAACTTTGGAATTCTTATGGCACATTCCTTTTCATTCGTTGGAGTTGCGGAGAATTATTATAAGACGCGTTTTAAACCTATAGGTTCGCGCGTCTCCATCTCTTTCGTAATATGATGGACCGCAACGCTAAATCAGCTTAAATTTTTTTCAATTCAACAATATCGGTGCTGAATGAATGTCCGAAGGGCTTTTGCGTGCTATAAATCTCCAAAAAAAAAAAAAATTTATTGGAACATTTGATCATTTTCGGCAAATCGTTGTTGAAATTTAATGATTTCACGAAAAAAATTGATTAAATTTCGCATCATCGTTTATCCGACAACGATGAAGCAGAATTCAGAGTTCCATTCGAGAATCGGTCGTCGAGACTTTCCGAGCTCATTGCTTCGGTCCACAACGATATAAATATTCAAGATGGGTGTCTCGGCTTTCTCTTCTGGTCTCTTCCCCCCATCTTCATTCTCAGCGAATTTCAAAGTCTGCGTGAACGACGTCTCGTCTCGTGTCTCGTATCTCCCTCCACGATTATTTCTCTCGAGTCGTCGCGCACCAGAGCTAAGCTCCAAGGCAACGTAACGTGGGGGCGCGCAGTGTCGGAAGAAACTCTTCGTCGTTTCTTCTTCTCTTCGTCTTCTTTCTCTCTCTTCCGTTCGTTCGTTTGCCTCGCGTATCTTCTCACTCTTCGAGTTCTCGGTCGGTCGCGTAGGTGGGGACGACTGACAGAACGGATTTAAAAGAAAACTCCTGGGGTGGGGCCAATGCGAACCCGAAGGAGTGGCACCGCGCGGGGGTAAAGAGGGGAGAAACCGAAGACTTCTTCGGCCTGACATCCGCAAGACGCTGAGCTTCGACCGTCAGACAACTCGTACCCCTCAGACGAGTAGCAACGGAGGCACTTGATCGTCGTTTTCCTCGACAATATTGTTTCCTTGCTTTTTACCTTCAGTTCATAGACATTGTTATACTTAAGCTTCATCTCAAAGTGAATCATACAGTGACGTTACAACATCGAACTATCCGTAAAAAAAAAAAAAAAATTATTTCGCGCCAGTTATCTCGGAGTGAATGCGTGATTTGTAGTTTGTAAATCTTCGTAAAAATCGATAGATATCGATAATCGATATCACGATGATGCAAGCACAGCAACCGGTTGCTCTTCAAGCGCAAAGAGTTCAGGGACTTTATTCGCTAAACGATAGTTCCGGTATACCGCACAGTGCCGGGAGTTCGGCGTCGAATTCGCCGGATCATTACGCGCGTTTTTCACCGCCGACTCATCTGATGGATCTCAGCAGCCCGACGGAGCATCGCTTGCCGGGTTTCAATCCCCATCCACATCACCCGAGCAATCATCATCAGCTGTATCAACCACCTTCGGCGTATCTCGTCTACGATCCCGTCGAAGACAAGCGGTTTCTTCAACAACAGCAGCAACAGCTCGAGGAACAGGGAAAGATGATGTACGAACGTGAGATACAATGCGTCGATTACGACAGAAGTTTGAACGACAATTCGCCCGGTTTTCTCTCGGACCACAGTCACAGTCGGGACCACGAGCAGAGCCTCTATCCGACACCGTCGCCCCAAATGTACTCATCTTCCGGCGAGGAAATGACTAATTCACGAGTACCGAGTTATCATCCGACGAGCGAACAAACGATCGAGTATAAGCAAGAAATCGATTACAACAAAGCATCATCCCTTACGGAAGACTACGAAGGCCCGAAGAGACTGATGGATCTCGGCGGCATGATCGATGCTGCGTCTACGAGAAATTACGATCAAGAACTCACGAGCACGAGCTCGCGAACCAGTTCCAGCGGCAAAAGAAAGCGAAAATCGTCGTCGAGCTGCAATGAGAACAATGACTCCGAAGGCGAGAGCAACGCGAGCTCATCGGGATCGAAAACGAAGATACGAAGAAAGAGCGGTGCAACGTACGAGGAGATACAGAATCAACGGGTTATGGCCAATGTTCGCGAAAGACAGAGAACTCAAAGCTTAAACGAGGCTTTCACCCTGTTGAGAAAAAACATTCCTACCCTTCCGAGTGACAAGCTTAGCAAGATACAAACTTTGAAATTGGCAACGAGATACATCGATTTTTTGTATCAAGTTATTCATTGCAACTTGGAGAACAACGAGGGAACGGAAGAGAGCGGTGAGTTACAATATTTGTTTTATTTTTTTTTGTTTATCGATCTTTGCATTGATTAATTTGTATTAATTATCGAATAATGCGTCCCAATAGATAAAAAAAAAAATGTTTTTCCGCTTTTTTAACAACCCTTAATTTTACTGAGGCAGACGAAAAGGGGTGGGGGTGGGGTGGAAATTGATTACCTAATCTTAGCTTTTTGTATATTTTTTCGTTTCGAATAACAAAAAATCGGATACTTTTTTTCGATTCTCATTTTTTCTCATCCATAATTGGCTCAGTTAAAAACCTAAAATTCACTATAGTAGTCGAGCTGTAAATTGAACTGCTTGTACAGCGAACTTTTTATTTTCATTTTAATTGCATTCGTTTATCAATTTTTTTTTCTGCGCGCTAAAAAATCATCTAAATTAATTACCAGTTTTTTTTTTAATTGAAATTGAATTATACAATATCGATCCCTTAAAGTTTACTTCAGCGTCGAAGGGTTGTATCTAAATGTTTCTACGACAAGTTCGGCTCTTATTTCATTTTAACAAAAATTTGCCTCGAGTACTCAAAAGACGATGATTTATGGTCCGAGTCTCGAAATCCAGAGAGTTCGCTCTCCAGAGACGAAAAACCAACAAAAAAAAGGGACCTTCTTGAGAATCGAACGACTCTCGTGCGTCGTTATACATCTCTCGCGTGTTGCAAGAAACGATCCTTCCACGGATCTCTAGCCTCGTCCCGTTGATCGCCTGTTTACACGACTACGTGTACAGCAGTCTCGCTGTGTTTACTCTACACAGCAGTGTAATTAAAACAGACCCCCGGGTCGCGAAGCTTCTTCTTTTTCATCTTCTGCTGCCTCTGCTCTTTCGTATAATTCAGCGCTAATGCACATCGCTTCTATATAGCTGTATCTTTATCCTTTACGACGCTTTCTCGCATCCCCATCGTGTTGCCCCGGAAAATTATTATACTCGTGTATCAAAAGCCGCGCGAGATATTTAGCCAATTAGTCAAGTCCTCGTGATTAACAGTTCTCGAGACTAAACGCCACGCGTGATCGAGTCTTTCGCTATTCTCGCCGCAGCAATAACACCGGGGATGTTCGCGATTCGAGGGAAAGTAAATGCGCGCGCAAATATCCGCGTTCGGTTTCGTGTGGGAGGCCGAGATCCGCGGGCAGAATTCAAGCTTCAACGCTCCTTTCGAATCGTTAAATCATCCCCACCGGCAATCTCAGACTCCGTTTGACGGGGGTACAAGCGCACTGGTGCAACAGGCGCCAATCCGGCGAAAATTTTCTCGTAACTTCGCGTGACTAACGATATCGAGACGCTAAGTACCCGAAGACGTTTATGATTGGGCGGTGTGTCCGGCGTTATAACGCTCGCGCGGGAAAGAGCGAACCGCGATACCGACGATGGAAATAGAGCGTCGTTTCGCACTTGCATAGTCTCATTTTTTTTTCCTCCAAATTCGAGCTCCGATTTCTCAAGCCTCGTAGATTTTACGATTCGACATTTTGGCTATCGATCAAAATTTTATCTAAATTTTTTATTTATTTCTTTGTTACAGGCGAAAGAAGGGGTGCGTTGCTCGCCGCGAGAGAAATCGCTTCGTCATCGTGCAGCTACATGACCCACGAAAAATTGGCGTACGCTTTTAGCGTTTGGCGGATGGAGGGCGACTGGAACTCGACGCTGTAGATAATCTTACGATAACTATTTTCAACCAATTGCTTGAAGAATTTTTTCCTCGGAAGATGCAACGAAAATGGGAAGGAAAAAGATCGCGCAAACGGCAGGTGACTTCGAAGAATTTTTTTTTTTTTATAACTTCGAAGATTGTTGAAAAAAAAATTACATTAATTTCCTACTTTCGCTGGAACGAAAGTAACGAAATTTCTGATATATCACCGCGGGGTTCTCGTTTACGTATAAACTTTTAGCGTTTAAGTAAACGCACAGTTTATCGTGAGTTTCGAGAACTGTAGTGCAATTCCTGACCTTAAGAGTACCAGCAGAATTTACTTCGATGTTTGGAGATACCTATATATAGACTCCGCCTACTCGGGGATTCCCTTACTGCAGTGGCGTGTGCGTACAACAATGACAATTGTGAACGAATGAATCGGCGATTATTGCCGGATTTTCCAGACCTCGGGGGAGTTTTGTACCGGTAAAAGCAATAGAGGCAAAATCCTCGGGCCACTCGAGTCGTGCGGTTACGCTTTTCGGCCTTCGAGAGAAATTTACGAGACCCTCGACTTCCCTCAATCATTATATCGAATTTTGTCCCACGAAAAAAAAAAAATCGATTTTTCACTCTCAAAATTGAATAATGAAAATTCGAAAAAATACTGAAAATTACGAAATAATTTGAAAATTCGAAAAAATACTGAAAATTACGAAATAGTTTGAAAATTCGAAAAAATACTGAAAATTACGAAATAATTTGAAAATTCATCATCTCTAAAATTCTATTTCATAAACTGCTTAACTTTAGTCTCCGCGCCGAAAAAAAAAATTCTAGTAAATTTTAACAACCCCCTCGTGTGCCTTCTGAGACGGAAAGTTTGTCTTGCAATGAAAAAAAAAAAAGAAAATCATAAAAAAATAGTTATACGAGAATTTTGGCGCCCATAGTCGTCTCTGTCGACGCGCAGCAGCTCTCTCATCGTCCGAGTCCAGTGTTTTCCGTCGCACTCACTCGAGAGTCGAGCAAAATATTATTTTTTCCCCGAGGTCTGGAGATTTCCACAGCGAGAGGGTCTATATAGACACCGCAGTACAGTAGTCGTTCGAGGACCGCAAGACCTCCCCGTAATAATCGTTTACGCAAGAAAGTTTATATACGTCTGCCTATCCCCCGACCACGAGGACGCTATACGGATCGTCTCGTCGGTTTCACGAGAGACCGTGTGAATATTTCGTATCCCTCCCCCCCGCCGTCGCTCTCGTTCGATAAACCGGGATGAAGAAGAGTGTAGAAGCCGCAGAAATGCGAGACGGAAGATTTAAGTTAGTTATTTTAAAGCAGCCAAAGCAAACTTCTAGTCGAATTTGCCTCGTCTCGAACTAACCCCGTACGCTGCGTTAATGCCCCCGCGCGCGGCTTCTCTTTCTTTATATTAACTGCGGTGAATCTTTATGAGAGAGTCGGGGGAGATGAGAAAAAAAAAAAAAAGAAACGAAAAAAAAAGCAAATGCGTCTCGAGCGGATGTGACCGCAAAAGAAGCGCAGCTTTTCGGCAGCGGGCGAGAGTTGCGCCAACGAATATCGAGGGACACTTCATTCCTCTTAATTATCGCGCAAAAAATTCGGTAAAAAAAAAATCAACGTAATATCGAGCTCTCGAAAGATTGTCTTTGCACCAATTCATTTCGTTTTTTTTTTTTTTTTTTTTTTTTCGGAGCGAAGAGTAGTGTACGAGACTAAGTTTGTCAAATATTCATTCATAATTACCGGAGTTCCTCTCTTTCCTCGAAGACTCAACGGAAAGACCGAAATCGTAAAAAAAAAAAATAACTTGTAGCGAGACCGACGGAACGAGACAGTTTTTTCTGCGTCCTCGACGAGAGAACCGCCCGACCATAAATCTCTTTGAATTCAATTAGAGAAGACGCGTTGTAACGTTTGGCGCCGTTGCGAGATAGAATATGAGGATCGCTCACAGTAGTCCGTCGGACCTTTATCCACGGGGGGACCTTTCTAACAATCCCCCCTTCAAGAAAATAAAGATTTTTGGGTCCACTCGTCAGCACGCCGGCGGTACTACAAAAACAAACGTGATACGTATAATCTTCAACGTCACTACACAATTTTTCTCGCACACCGTTCTTCTAACTGCGGCGACAATTTTTAAATTGCTCTTTTTTTTTGCTTCAATTAAAAGTTTCAATCGAAGCTTCGAGACGTAACCCTTTTTTGTGTATATATCTATATTTTTTTTTTCAATTTTTTTTCTCATTTTTTTCTTGTAACAATGACCAGTTTTTCGACTCGACGCTCTTACACTCGCGATATAGTATTTATTTTTAATAATCTATTTTGTTTATATTATTGGACATATATATATATTCCACGTAGCGATATGTGATTTTTTTTTTTATTGACGAGAGTGTCGAGCATTCGCGTTCGTAATTGTATCGTTAGGATATTGTAAGACAATTATTATTTTTATCTTAGAAAACGGCTAAGTGCCTTTAACGTGCCTTGCCATACAGCTTACACACCAAAGACCATTAAAAAAAAAATGAAAGTAAAATTGTACATAGAATAGAAAATACACACGTTTTAGGGGTTAAGATTAATTAGGTTCGATCGAGCGATCGATGATCTTGTAAATTTATCGATGTACAGTGTATGGCGCGCGCGCATGCGCGCGTGAGGCCGGTTAATGCAATAATTTATTTGAAAAAATAACGATAGCGTTATGGAAAATAATTAAGTTAAATATTTACAACATTCGAGTATCTGATTTTTTTCTGTAAATACATAGTCTGCAGTATATAGGAAGTATATATATATAGCGTGTTTTCGTCTCTTGTAAATATCGAATTTCCCACGCGCAATCCATCGCCCGTCTCGTGTCGTGGAATTTTTAGCTCGTAAGAAACATAGCGCACTCATTGGCGTTTAAAACAAATATTAGTTTTCCATTCCTTCGACAGTCTCGCATACGCGGTAAAGCGGCGTAAGTTTTGCGCGTTAAGCTCTGCCGCGCTGCTGGCTGCTTTTATTTTTAATTATTATATATTACGCGTTTAGCATAAGTATATATTGTACAGTATTTTTATATAAAGACGATTATTATTAATAATAAATATTACTTATGAGATTAAACACATTGCATTCCTTTTTATCCGCATATTCCCTCTTTTTTTATGACGAATTCTCGATCTCAAATGACATCCATGCGCTTCGCGAATCTTTCGTCGATAAACCAACGGAATTCAGCATATTTACCTACTATTGCGCAGCCAAATGAAAATCTACGCAACAAAACGAGAGCAAAGCTCGTTTCTCGCGAGCGCTTCGGTATCTCTTGCATATCGTGAATCAAGTGCCTCGCGATCTTGCAGAAGAGTTACAAGTCCTCGTTTCCGAGAGTTGGACGATCGACAGAAGAGAAGGGAGATCGACAAACAATTTTCAAGACGTAGTCTTCAATTTTTTCAAGACGTACGTTAAATATCTTTTTTTTCTTCGCGTGTTATATCTTTCGTCAATACATTCATATATATAGTCAACATCGAAATTTTATAGCGATGAATTATCGAGAACTAAAATTTTCAAGCACTTTGTGAGTTAAATTCGGAACAGAAAGCTTCTTATTATTTTTTTTTATCTTCAATTTTCGTGAAAAAAAAGTGTAATTAATAAAATCAGATATTACGAAAAATAAAAAGGTAGTGCATTAAATTTGAAATAAAAAGTTTCGTATTGTTTTTTTTTATCGTAAAATTTCGTTAAAAAAGTTGGTATAGTCGATTAAATGAAAAATTACTAAAGAGTTTAATGATATCAGGTTATCATGATAAGAGGGTAGTAATCTCCGCCCATTGGGTGACGTTCCATTGGTTCGGAAAGATGTCAACCGCGGAATGGTGCAGCCAATCCAAGTGAAGCTTATTCCATGGGTACGCGAGCATCACTCGTATATATGAAACGTACCGCGGACGTCGCACAGGCGCGGAACTGCCACCGTTCTCCAGCGACCAGCATCTGCCCCTCTTCCGTCGTCTCGTCTCGCGTCATTTATGCCATGTATACCCTAACGATCGTGCTTTACTACTCGTTTACGATCGCACTCGTGACTCCTTCGCAAATGTAATGTTATTGCGCCTCTATACAGATCCAAAGACGAAGATTTTATTGATGGACGGAAAATAAGAAGTATGACGTCAAATGCTGAATAGCGAAGATTCATTTGCGAAAACTAATAAATTATGCATCAAAGTTGAATTCCCCATCATATTTTTCTCATTTTTGCATTAAACTGCTGCTACTTCCTCGCATACTAATCAAACGGATGCTGAATTTTCGAAGTCGTTCGAAATCGTAACGTTTAAAAATTAAAACTGATTATGTAATTACCGAATAAAATCTCCAATAAAATTTGTCATTTTTCGAGGGTTAACATGAATTTTTAGAAAAAAAAAAAATGCGCCGTAGTGCTTTAAAATTGGTAAAAAAATCGCGGATTATTGTTAAAAAAAAAAACGCAATGAAAATGCACCAAATATCGGTTAATATTTTTGCAAATCCATTATTTTTACCTTACCTTACCTTAAATTACAACGATCAAAGTTTTTTTTTTATTGACATCGAGTGAAAATGAAAAAATTCTAAAAAAAAAAATTTCCTCGGTAAAAAAATGTTAAATTCTATTATTCAGTACACGATATTAAAGTAGCGTTGGGGCTCACAAACTTCAAGTTTGACTACGTCAGTATGCCACGAGACTTCAATCGTCGGGCAGCAAAGCTATTTAGTGTTGTACGGTAACTACTAAGTAGTTCAAGTCAGAGCTCTCTTTCCCGTGTTAGTTAAGTTGGGTATCACCCAAAAGTCAGTCTCGGCGCCGCTCGTAGATCACTCAGACTCGTGATCGAGAGGGTAGTAAACCCGCTCGACGGAATCGACAACAGACAGAGACGAGAGTGTACCGACTCTCTTCTGTATTTCTGAAGTCCCCCGACGTTTCTCTTCGTACTTCATTCCTCCTCGTTATGCTCGCGGACGGGGAACAGAAACGGTTCGGGATCTCTGAAGAAAGTCGTGTAAATCGTTCGGTACCGGCCGCGAAGGGAACTCGAAGAAAGAGCGTGTTACGTTTCTCGATCGTAAAACGCTCTCTTCCTCCAAGAGAGCAGACCACAAGAAGTAACAACCACACGAAACGGTAGCACTCCAGTAGGCAACTCCAGCGTAGACCTGTCTCGTACTTTCTCACCCCTTGTTGCACCAGCCACGTTTTCCACTCACGGAAATCCGAGAAAACCAACTAAAACTAAACATAGACAGTTTCGAGAGTAAAGCTGTACGAACTTGAGACTCGAGAATCGGTTATGCCAGATGGCTGAATATAACATTTCCGTAGCTACCAATACATCGAAAACTTCTCGACTGGAAGATATCATCAAATCAATTATCGATAATCAAATGATTTGTCGTTTAAAGTTTCATTCGTTAGATTAAAAAAGCCAAACTTCCTTCCCGAAGAATTACAGGGTATTAAATTGTTCGTCGTGTGCAGCTTTATTAATTTGCAAAAAAAAAATCTCGTAATTTATTTCCCATAAAATCGAATTTTTGTGTTTTTATTAAAATGTAACACAGTTTAACCCTTTAGAGTTCCGAAAATCGATGATTTCGTTACAATATCACCATCAATCGAAAATGAAAATAAATATCCGGCGGAAAGAATCCAACAATCGAACATCTGCATAAAATAAATTCATTAAAGTTAATCTCTTCCCAAATTAGCTTTTCATTTATCGCTACAGTAAAAAAAAAAAAAACATTTTTTAAAATACTTTCCTTTAACCATGCGATGAAATAGATGGTTAACAGACACTAGAAAGCTATATACTAATGTGAAGAAAATAGTAGCAAAGGATTGACAAAAAAAGGAAGAGAAATTATTGTAGGAAAACAGTGAGATATAACGAGTAAAATTGAGGGAAGGAAGGAGTTGTGTTGTAGGTGGTTAACATCTGCTGTTATACCTTCTCAGTCCCCCTAAACCTTCTTCTTTTTTTGTTTCTTCTTCGTCTTTCTTCTTCTCCGAGTCTCGTAGCTTCGAGACTCGAAGCGTTCGCCGTTCGTGCGCTCGTCTCTCTCTCTCTCTCTCTCTCTCGCGAGTCCCGACTAAATCACCGCAATTTCTGTCACTTCCTCTGTTTTCACTGGGATGATGCATCGTTCGTCGTTAGTGCCGCGATGGCCTCGCGCGACGTACGTCATATTTAGAGCCGATCCAATGCCCCGTCTACTTATCCCCAACGGCTCTCTATCTTTCTCTCGGTATCTCATGCAGAGTTTCTCGCGATCGCGTTTTCTCGGCCCCCTTGTGACCGTTTTATGTTCGGTACTAAAGCTCACTGAGTTACGAACGCCTCGTCGCTGTTATACGAGTCCCGAGAGCAACTCCGAGTCTCTTTTGCTATTCGTTGGACTAAAGGTAAATAGCCGAATACTCTACTTCTCCTCTATGCTTCGGCCTGTTTCCACTCCCGGCGTGGCTTTGAGAAGCACCGTTTCACAGTTTTCAACCTCATAATCAGGTTGCATACGATAGATGTTTGAAGGCCCGAAGTCCAATAAACAATAACGCTATGCAAACTTACATTACATTATTGTTTTACGTTGCATAGTTTGAATACCGACTGTTTTTAGAAACACTATAATTATCGCTCGTAATAATCGGATATTCTACTGAAATTTTCAAAATAACGTTTTGGAGTATCACGAGAGGCATAGTGACATATTTATAAAAAAAATGGAAGCATAAAAAAAAACAGCCGATAATGGTTTATAAATTGTTAATACATCGAGTATTATCGTTAATCGATAATACAGAATTTATTGAATTTAATGTCAATCGTATATTTTAGAGTAAAAATCTTAACGATCTTTTTTCTGCGTCATTATTAGTATTAAAAAATCCCTAACGACACATAGTATATAGTATAATATAAGTTTTGCACTAAAATACGCGACATGCAAGGACCCGAAAAAAAAATCGTCTATCTGGATTACCCTTCGAGGAGTAGCAGAAGTCGAAGAATAAAAAGTTCAACTGCTCATAAAATTTCTCTCGCTGTTCCTAATAGTAATATGGGTTGTGGTCTAACGTTCACGACGTTCGGGTGAAGACGGTCGAAGAAGGAAAACGCACGAGGTCAGTCATAGCAGCTCATTAAGACGGATAATGAGGTCGTCTCGACACAGTTAATTATCCCGTAGTGTGCTGCTACTTCTATGCGCACCAAAGAACTCTATATACTTTAAAGCGTAAGGGTGGCTGCAGCGATTCGGGTGAATGAACATACGGCGTCGTCTCTCGCGCCTCAGGAAACTTGAGGGCGTAAAATGATTCCTCGAACTAAGATATACGCCGACGAATGTAGGGCGATGATACTGCCTATTCCACGCGGCCCTTCGGAATGCGCTTCCTGTTGCTGCAATTCGACGATAAAAAAATGAAATCCGCCCGCTATTTATTATTAAAAAAAAAAAATCCTTCATTATATTTTTTTCGTAAATTTTGTGAAAAAAAAACGATCTCTGTTATCGATTAATTACGATACGACGAAAAGTTATTATAAAATACAGGAATTTAAAAAAACGAATGCTATAAAAATACGCATGTGTGGAGCTAAAATTTTATTTTTTTTCCAAAAATTTTCTGTCCAATCCTAAACCAATTAACTCCAACAGGATTTCGATCAGATCGTTTTTTTTTCCTTATACATCGAATACTAAAAATGTTCACAAAGTCAACTATAACGAAATAACGAACCTGTTTCTGGAAAATAACAAAGATTTGTGTATAGTTAATGATTTAACTTTGTTAGGTGCATTATCGTCGGGTTTCTCGTAAATTGCGGCTTCCAGAATCACACATCCTGCCGACGATTCTAATACACGTGCATCTTATTTAGCCGGCATTTCAGCCGAAACGCTGTACGCTGGTCGATGTCCTGGCGCCTGCGGCTATACGATGATTTACATCGCGGGGGCGTGAGTTTCAACGGGATTCAGGGGCGACAGCGAAGGACCCTGCGGACCGAACGTGCTGGTTAACCAGTGACGACTGCGGAACCCCCATTCACAACTCGCAACGGGAGCACCAAAATCCGTGGCGAGAACTTCCTTGTTATTTCGCGGTCGAATTAATTGCTGTTTGCTTCTTTAGCGGGATGTTTTCGGAGATTACAAGAACGAGAACTCGAAGAAAGCCTCTCCGCCGCGCGGGAACGTGCAGACACACGGGACACGTAAAATTTCCGAGACATATGCACGGGGATTAGATAGAATAATATCGCTTGCATCCGCATTGAGACTGAAACTCGTACCCTCCGATAATTTCGATAAATCATAGCTGACCCCATATTCAAGATGTTGCGATCATTTTTTGCTCCGTTTAAAAAAAAAAAGCCAAAAAATATATGTTGGATGAAAAATTTTTTTTATAAAAGAATTGCGTAATTAAATGAATAAATCGATGCATCGGTAACGCCGTAAAAAAATGCAAACGAAATATACGGAAAACATACAAATTTGATATCCTCGTTAATCAAACAAACAATCACTAAATTTTCAAATATTTTATAAAAACAATATACACGATATTAGAAATGCAACATTTACGCATAAAAGTTCGCCATTTTGTTTATTAGTATCAAATCAGAATTTAGAAATTGCAATGCTAAAAATTAGTGTTTAAAAATTTAAGAACGGATTAAACTTAAAAACTTCGAGTATCGATAATTAATTTTCAAGAATTTATTTTTTCTAGAAACGTTTATAATTGCGTTTGCAGATTATACGAAGGAAATTAATTGCTCGTTGGTTAATTAACTATATCTTTGCGCCAAAGTAAATGAACAACTAAATTAAACTTTAATATCATTTTTTATTGTCCCGCTACAAATATTTTCTCAAACGGATAGACAAGACTTTTTTTTTGTTTTTTTTTTTTTTTAATTTTCATCCGAATGATCTGTCGCTCCATCGGGATGAACGACAAGTCGGAGAATTGCAGGAGACAAGTATAAGGACGCGAAAGTATAATATGCTCTTCGGGGAGTTTATGTCCGACAGAATTCACACAGGAGCTCCGCGGGATCCTTCTCCGCCAGCGCATTCGGACAGACGTTGCATTGAATGAAAATTCTAACAGTTTATACGTCGCTGACGGTGGAGCACACAGACGAGTATGTAAACCGAGTGAAGCGAGTGTCGTGCGCCGCTCGCTGTCCGCAGTCCCAAGAATAGTTAGTCCATCCATCTCTCTCTCTCTCTCTCTCTTTTTCTCGATCGTTCAACGCTCGTTTTCCAGCAACGACGTTCAAACTGCCTTCGCAAGCAACGCATAGGTGTGTAAACCGACTATTTACAAAGAACGGATCACGGAGATGCGGAGAAACTTGTAATTACAACGAAGGCTAGCAAAACGAATCGAATAAAAAAGAGAAACCAATGTTATCTCGAACACTATGGATAAATACGAGAAGATATAGTAAACTGTACGATAACTTTTTTTTTCTTTAATTTTAGAGCAAAAGAAAAAAAAAACATAACTGCACAATACGCATCACGTTACATAATTTTGATGCTTATGACGCGTATAATTACGGGAAGCCCTCAAAACAATTGCCTACTTATGACATTATAATCTTATTTTTGTTCTTTTTTTTTTAACTCCAAGAATATCGTTATTATTACAAAATGTTTCTTTGCTAATATAGTTGATGGATGTGACTATATATACATATATATAGAGAGATTTTTTTTTATATATATGTATATATACTTTTTATCCGACGACGTGACGTAGGCTATTCAATTCAAGGAAAACCGTGCATCCAACTAGAACCCCGTATCATATTTCGCGGTTTCCATTCTATTTATTTACATTATCCATTGCGGAAATATATATCGGAGGATCGAACCACTGCGAAACTCATCTTATGTCATCCGAGCGATGAGCGCTTTGTTTTTTCATTTTGTTTGTCTTGTTTTTTCGATTGGTCGAAGCGAGAGACGCGCCGAGACGAACCCGACGAAGAAATTGTCGAGCCGACAATTCGAAACATCGCAACTTTGGCTTCTGCAAATAGTACAGCAATATTTCACCTCCTCTTTCGTATTATTTTCCCACCGACGAGAGAGAAATCGGAACGCAAATCGCAACGTTCCCCAACGACAGTTTTGTTTTCTTTTTTTTTTTCTTTGCTTTTTTTTCTTCATTTTTCTTACTCCATCGCAATACTCCATAAAACGTATTTTACGCTATAGGCGAAAGCCGCGAAACCTATTATAACGAAGAGATTCGTGAGGGCGCTGTGGAGTGGACTTTGCTCGCGCTGCAACTGATCTCGTATGAGCGATGATACTTCGGCTGTTGTCGACTGATGCCTCGTGTGCTTTTCCGTCTCTTTCCGTCGCTCGAGCTCGGCATTTATTTCCTGAATAAACAGAACGGAAAACTTATTGCGGATGAGTCATCTAGCGATTAATTTTTTTTTTCTTTTTCAACAAAGATCGATGAGAGAATATCTACGCACCTGAACGGTCTCGGGAAATAATTCGCAAAACATTTTGTCTCTCAGATTGAAATCCAAACTTTGTGAGGCCCATTGTTTCTTTTCCCAATCGGTCGAGTTGCAGCTGCCCAGTGTCGGAGCCGTTTCGATCTTAAATGAAAATCGTACGATTTAAAGTTTAGCAATATTTTTGAAAATGAAAATATATATTTTTTTTACAATTTTTTTTTTTTAGCAAAAATGAAAAAAGATCGAGGAATAATTTTGACGAAATTTTACCATGAAACTTAGGAGGCCGGTAAGAATTGTGGAAACGCTCCATGCCGGATTCCACGTGTCTGGATGGAAGTCGGAGATTGAGAGGCACAGCCTTGTGTTCACTTTGAATCTACCGTTTGGCGTTGTCATGTAGATACTCGGCGGTTGGAAGGGAAATTCACCGGGAAAAACTAACTTGCCGTGATAAAAACCGCCTTCGTACGGCGTGTTTTCTGGACCCTTGACAACATAATGCCTGTAATATACACAAATCGATTAATTAGTAAAAAAAAAAAGTATACATTTCATGGATTCCTAATTTTCGTTTATCGTTTCATATAACAGAATAAGTCACAAATAAATAAATTATTATTTTTTTTTAATAAAGTTAATAAATTAGAAATCGAATAGTGAGAATTATAGAGAATTAGCATTTAATCTTTGATTAATGTAAAATCAAATTTTCAGTCAGACTAAAATTATTTTGTATTTTTTTGTTTTTTTTTTTTGCATATTGTTATTATTTTTTTTTTTTTTCGTTATTTTGTATAATGCGTTATTAATTATTTCAAATATTGCTGGAATCTATTGCAACTTAATTATTATCTCTATCTACGATGCGCTATGGTAACGAAAGTAATGAGTTACCAGATCAACATATTTGCCGGTACCGGCTCTGCGACAACATATGGCACAGGATCTTTCTTCAATCTCAGATAATCCTGTTTTAACCTGGCAGTGGCGGTGTTTGGTTTTCTGTACATCCTCACCATAGGATAGACAACGTCAGGCCTGACGATGTTTTCTACGTGCCGATTCCAATTTCTCAGAGCGAACAAAAAGGCTGCTACCCGGCGATTGTCAGTTAAAATTCCTGAAGAATTCGGCGAACTCGGCGTTCGATCTGCAAAAAAATAAGACGATTCTTTGCCAAAACTAATCTAAACACAACCTTGACGATGAAAAACAAAAGTTTGCCTTTGTCGTTCGTAAATACGTTTTTCGATTACAAGATAAAATTCCGAAGATAATGTTCGTGAAACAACGATTTATGGGCGTTTTTAATCGAGAACGCAATCACAGAAAAACAAACAAAACAATAAAACAATTTCGTGCGTAACCTCGTATTCCCGATACGTCGAAGTTTACACCACGTCAGCCTTTCGTCTCAGGAAGCGTACAGGTGCGTCGAGATCATTCTAAGTTGAAATAACTTCAACAACACGACAATACGAATGACAGAGTTGTTATTTAAAAAAAATATATAGTTTTTAAGATTGTGCGTTTTTATACGATAAAAAGAAACCGATAGGCAATGATTCTGACAGTCGGACGTCGTTTTTTCGACAGCAAAAACATCTGACGAATATGACGATAAGGCGACTTCTAACTACCGACCGCACGAAGCGCGCCTATTGGTTACATTGGTTTGCTACGCGCTGCTAACTTGTGTAGCAGCAGCACCGTTCGCGGCTCGTGCTTTGACCCTGCGAGTGAGATCAATCGATCGCTCCCTTAGAAATGCTTATAGAAAACAGCCGAAGAGCGCGGGGCAGTATGCTATGAGAGAGACACATTTAATTTATTCCGTTTACACTGCTCGCCAACAGTCGTAAGGGAACGAAAAGCATTCCAAAAGCCTACGGTTACACAGTCTGGTTTCGCGTTTCGTTAGTTATCGTTTATATCTGTCGTGTTAACGCGATATAAAGAGACAATGGCCGATTCGTCGTACGAAAAAGGCCTCAGTGAGCTCTCGAAGATGAAGGCAAGTGTACTTATCGCTAATTTCTTCGATCTATCCGGTACTTTTTTTTTGCTTCCCGGGGTTACGCTAACCCCAATGTTCCACGGATGAACGTTGTTTATGCACTCGATGTTTTTTTCAGAGCGTACCGCTTATTTTACTCACGCAATTTGTTCACAGGTTGCCGATTTGAGGGTAGAATTGAAACAGCGTGGTTTGCCGACTACGGGAAATAAAAATGAACTCGTGGAAAGGCTCCAGTTAGCTATTCACGGCGGTATGTTTTTTTCTTTTTTTTTTTCTACGTATAATCGAGTAAACGAAATTTTTTTTTTCACCTTCAATGTTTTTTGTTGCATACCATTGTAGACTCTGCCCTGTCATTGGACGAGACTACCGACGAAATACTTGATGAAGATGCAGTTCTTGGGGTAAGAAAATTTTTACAAAAATCACAATCATTTTTGTCGACGAAAATAAAAAAATGTTGTCGCATGTGCGCAGGATGAAGAAATCGAAGAATTGTCAAGCAAACCGGATTCTCAAGAAGTCGGAGAAAAACGGAAACTTTCCACCGAAAGTAACACTGGAAGCATTAAAAAAATAGTTCTGAATCGCAACCCAATTATTGAAGAGGTCAAAGTTGATCAGATAAAAGACGACGAAAATGTTACTAAAATGTCTGACGATTCTCAACCCGAGAAGAAAGTTATCAAATTGTCAGAATTGGGAGTTAAGGAAAGACTGGAAATGAGAGCCAAAAAGTTTGGTATGCCGCTGTCGGAATCTGCAAAAAAAGAAGCGAGATCTGCGAGATTCAATGCCAATAATCAAAACAGTAAATCTTCGGCATCCGTGAAGACACCAGTTGTAAGTTTTACATTCAAATTTTTTTTTGCGTTTCGTAGCAAATTTTTTAATGTCCTTAACTCGATTTTTTGCAACGATTATTGCGGCCATTAACATAGAAAAATAATGATTTATCAAATTCACGACAAATTATAGTTGAAAATTGCAATCTAAAAATCCAATTGAACCAAAAATTAATTTAAAAAAAATACGAATTTTATTGATCTTTTAATTTGATTAAATTTTGCAGCACGTGTCTTACGAAGTATTGAAGAAACGATCCGAGCGATTCGGCACAACAGCGTCAAGTATTATGGAGAAGGCTGAGCGCGAAGCGAGAATAGAAAAGCGTAAAGCGAGATTCGGTGAGGTAAAGCCGATCGAGAAAGTATTCCACAATAGAGTTAAGATCGTTAAATGATACTCAGTGTTATACGCTGCGAAGGTGATTTAAATTACAGTCAAAATAGCGTTTAAGATTTTTTCAACAAAAGCGAACGATCATTATGCGAAGGGTAAAAAAAATCACAAAGTGGTGGCGAAAGATTTCACACACTGATGGGGTTTCACGAAATTATTTCGAATATTTTGTAATCGATTGCAGTTTAAATGCGGAACACCATATGCGGAATAGACACATATATATATGTATACTATATATATATCGATATGTATATGATTTAGTTACGAACGAAGCAGGGAATCATACGATTAAAATAAATAATCATTTACACAAAAAGTTAATTTTATTTTTCTCCCTAAATATAGTCAGGCTTTTTTTTTTTCTTTCTTTTCATAAATATGTTTATCGAAATAATAGTACGTCTACAAGACCGAAGTATTTCAAATCCCGTTTATGTGTATTTTTTTTATTGTTTGTCGAAATTTCAACGATCGATTAGCGATAGATTTTTCGAAATCATCCTATTATGCCTGTTATATCAATTGGGGTATCAGTTATACTCGTTTCACCTTTATTCTCCCCTTTACGGCGAGAACTCGGGTTTTTTTCTGTTTTTAATTTTCCCGAATAATAAAGTATTCAATGCATTCGTCTAGCATAGATATTAAGCATTTCGCATCTATCGTATCTCGTACATTCCCCGAAAAAAGAATAAAAACTTCGGGACAGAGGTTCGGTTGTTACGAGACAAAAAATAATTATTAAAAACAAGAAGCGGATAATACAAGTGATTAACGGTCTTGAAAAAAAAAAAAGATAAGAAACAAACTATTTTTCAAGATTAAGATCTCCGAGTTTTTTTTTCTCTCTCTAATATAAATCTATTAATTTACGGGACGTTAACTTAAAGCTTTATAAAAACCTAATTTAAAAAGACATTATCACAATTGCATTTATCGCGCATTGAAATACATAAAAATTTCTTCTTCTCTAGTATATTATATAAATGAAATATCACGTGTCGTGTTTGTTGTTTTGCTTTTTATTCCGTGATATCGACAAGGACTCGCAGTTGCGGCAAAGTCTCGAAAAATTGTCTCGGAACTCTTTTATAATATTTGCTATCCGTGTTTTTTTTTTTTTTTTTTACCACTGTACTATAAAGGCAATGTTTAAAATTTACAATTATTAAACTTATCGGGTGAGACATACATAGATGTACAACATACCCGGCACAGCGGTCTTATGGAATTCGACGATGGGTTCGTGTACGCAGGTCCGCGCGCCTCACCGTTGTACTAAGAATATCAAAACACAACGTAATTCTATTCTGTAAATCGTGTTTACCTTGGAAATAAAGAGCCAAAAATAGGAAAAAAAAAAGAAAAAAAAAATCCAAAAAGTAAAACATTACAATACAAAAACGCAGTTAAACTCCTACAGATCGACAATGGATATTTGTACAGTTTTCCAAATCACAATCAAGAATCAATCGTAGTTATCGATAAACTCTAAAATAAAATAATAATAAAAAGAGAAAACTTACAATGAGGCAAAGCGAAGGTTTCGGAGTTTCACTCCCGCTAATTAATATTTAACGTATGATATAGATAGATTGCGCGTTTTTAGCCATTTTCCTTTTTTTTTTATATGCAACAAAAAATTCTCAGCCGTAAAAAGCATGTGACCTTCAATCTTTCGATTGCTAGTCATTCGAGTACTCATTGAATGTGTCATGTTTACTTTATCTAGAATAGTAAAGAAGAGGGGGCGGGGGGTATTTTGGCAAAGGGGCCGAAAGAAAAAAACGTTTTTAAAACATTTTTCGTAATAATTCACGAGGCACTACTAAATTTTACAGATTTACAAGGTTCGTAGCAACTTTGCGTCTCTAACGTGGACATCTATGTCCATCGATTAGCGCGAATAGATCCCTGGATCGCGACGGGTAAAATCTGAGACTATTTTTATTGCCATTACCATCTGTGTTTTTCTGTTTACGTGTTCGTGTGTATATATCTATCTATCATTATGTTTGTTTTTTTCTTACATGGTTTTTTTTTTTCATCTTTTCGTAAGCGATAGTCGTTAATGCGGTAGAACTCTCTTCCGTTGTTTCTACGTCGAACGGTTCTACGCCTAAGATAACTCTTAGATAAAGGTGAAGATGTGTATCAGAATCTGCTTCCGTGTATTGGCCATTTTTGGCGACAGTTACTTGGGCCTAAGACCACCCACCGCAGTCCCGAGAGAAAAACTCGTCGGCGCTGTTAGACTCGTAGGCGTCGGGGTTACCGATTCCCCTAATCCACTGGCGCTCATAACATTGCTTTCGCTTTTGTAACGAATATTCGTATACTCCCGACCCAGTTGCAGCGATTTCTGTAACAATACATCAATTTTGCCATAAGATTTTGCTTTATTATCGTAAGTAACAAAATTAAAAAATCGCCGGCGATCTAAGTGAACTTTTCTTGTATAAAGACATTTTGTATAACGTATCAAAAAATTGTAATTTTGCCTGCTTGTTTCGTAAATAAAAGAACTTTGCACTGAGTTATTAATACACAGAGAGCAGCATCTGATGCAATTTACCATATATCTAGTAAAAAAAATCATAGATTTCTGGGGTACGTTCCGAATCAGCGCCGGGCGACTTTTCTCTCTGTCTCACCGCGAATGAAAGAATGAGAGGAAAGTTCGTTCGGCGCTGATTCGGAACGTACCCCTGGTTGTGCAAAGTCAATGACGCCACCTGTTGGAAATTGCAACAACTATGCGAATTTTTACCATATAATATGATAAAAATTCCCATAAATGTGGTAAAAATTCGCATAGTATCGAGTATTTTTGCCATAGGTGGGCGCCACAGTCGAATTTTACCAGATGACATAGTAATTTCTAGTAAATCCTTCTCTCTGTGTAGTGAAATGGATACATTAGATCGCACGTAACTGCAAGCATTTTTCGATGCGAAAAAGAGTCTTATTCTCAGATGCTTTTCTCAAAAGGGTTTCAAGAGAATCTATAAAGGTAACAAACCTGTTGAGCGACTCTTCGCTGCGATACTGTTTCAATGTAATGCAGAACTGCGAGATAAACGAATTTATATTGTGCTTCCGTTTGTACCATACCGGAACGTTGGGATCGAACCCGTTGTATAGTGCGCTGAATGTCGATCTCGCAATCCAGACCTGCGACAAAATAACAAATCCCTTAAAATTAGGTATATACATCGACGGCGTAATTCGATAAAGGTTCTGGCATTTTTTTATGGTCATCGGTATCACTTTTCACGTTATAAATCTCCGATTTAAAAAAGTAACACCTACCGTGTCGTTTTATTTGATCCAAAATCATATCGATAACGATAAAAGTTCCGGTGCGTCCAATACCGGCGCTGCAATGAACGAGGATCGGTCCCACGGACGTTGGAGAATGATTGGTCGAACCGCTGGGGCTTACGGCTGCGGCGATCGATTCTTGTCTCGCATTAACGTCGTGTAAAAAGTTCAAAACGCATCCGGGATCCGAAGGAACGCCGTGATCGGGCCAAGCCTATCAATAACAAAGTTAGAACCATTAATTTCTGTCGAAAAAAAAAACTGAAACCGCGAAACTTCATAATTTCGTAAATTAACGAAATTTTCGGTGATGTATAATTTTTACAAAAAATATATTGTTGTAAATATTTTATATCGAAAAATGGACTTCTCGTAAATCAAACATCCGAAAGAGAAAAGATAATTCACCGTTTCGGTTTCAAAATATTTCATTTTGATATTTTAACCGCGAGACGGTTTTCTCGACGGATAACACGAATTTGTAAAAAATCTTTGCGAATACAATTCGAGACAAATAAATAGAAGCAAAAACGACAACGCGACAAAGATTATAGTTAAATAGCAACAGAATTCACCATATAATTTTCGAGATATCACGAGAGAAAGGAATCTTTGCTATTTGCGTTTCTTTTTCTCTCTAACGGCGCATCAGTTCGCATACTATCCGCGGATCACGTCATCGCATCGCCGCGTCTATCCCACCACTACCCTCATTAACGGAGTATCTTAATTATATTAGAAGATATGTGTATATTACTTGAAAGTGATAGTGATAAATTCTTCTCGGCTCCGAGAAGTTTGGTTTGTTTCCTTGTAAGAGAAATTCGCGGAGAGTATAGTCAGCGGTGGATGTACGCCCGAGTGCCCGCACTTTCCATTCGCCTCCGTACTCGCTGATTTCTCCCTCCTCCGGCCAGTAACGCGCGCACTTGTTCTGCGAGAGATTAAAAGAATAATACAATCTTTATATAGTGTTAGAATTATAAATTGATCGTATCGCAAGAGAGATTTCTGCGTTTCTCAACGTTCTTATTATTTTCCCTGTAAATACCTTTCCCCTCTCCATCTCTTTGGTGGTCATTACGATAACCTGAGTATTTTCCTGATAAACCATATGCCAAAAGTCTTGTATAGTGTTCGGAAGGCAACCTTGAGTTGCAATGTAGCATTTGTTGAATATACAAGTGTCGCCTGAAGCGGTCGTACTGGTGCACGTGCCTTCCCCCTCCTCGTTCTGAAACATAATAGCCGCAACATTTTTTTTCTTTTTCACGCTCGCGACAACACGGAAATAATCGTCTCCGTCTCGTTGTTTATTAAAACCACTCACTTTAATATAATTAGCATTAATGTAATCTGCTCCAGGAACATTAGGATCGACATCCTTCAGTCGTACTCTTGTATGATCGACTGCAAAAGCACAGAGTTACGTTTTTTAATTGGAATATCATTAATAACAATGCTTCTCAAAAGAAACATAGAAGCGTATGAAGTTATTTGTGAAAATGGAGAGATAAATAATGTGCTGATCTCACATGGAAGAATGTTTTTGTAACGATTCTTGGCGCGATTCTCTGGCCTGAGACCCTCTTTTCTTGAAAACAAGTGTCGACACTCGAGCTGTTGAAGAGATTCGAATTCTTCCCAAAAACCAGCTTTTCCTTTCGCCCGACCAGCTCCGAGCTCGTTGTCCGCTGTCGCGCCATTCCAACATAGCCAACCGTTCGAACAACCGTTCTCCTTGTGCAATTGTCGTACCCGACTCTCGATGCCGCTCGCGTTTATACGCGTCGCGTTGAACGGTTGTCTAAATAAATTATCGACGATTATTTATTAATTCATTTCCTTCGTAAGCAAAAATAGTAAAAACAAAATTCCAGTAAAAATCATATTCTTTCTAATAAATCGATAAATATCGATACATTGCTTAAAATTACAACGGGAATGTTGTGACGATCAAAGAAATTGTGTTTAATAAACGAACCTAAGATGAACGACGCTTCCGCTCGTTTCGACCATTGGATTGCGTTTGTAATATTCAATCAGATCGCTGAGACTATCGAATTTCTCTCCGCCGCCGACGTCGTATTTAAGATCCTGGAACGTTAATGATCTTTCCATCTGCAATTTTGAATATTGTTGAAGGAAAAAAATCGTTTGAAAGTACATATTCACCGATGAATGACTGACCTGCGATCGAATCATAACGTGAGTAACGCGATCGTCGGTTCTAACGGACAACACGAAATCACCGGGTTTACTCTGCGATTCGCGAACGAGAAATGAACCGTTTTTTCCGCGTTCGAGCATCAAACGTTCGGCCTCTTTGGCGGACAAATGGCCGTGAAACCACCTCTCTGTTGTTGGATCGGCGCAATTCAGAGGATACTTTAGTTCTATTACTTCGCCATTTTTTTCTCTCAATTGTCCGCCGTTTTCCATGTAAAACTGCACGAGTTCCGAAAGTGTCGCGAATTTTTCGCCTCCATAGAGATCGTAGAAATCGCCTGTATTTTGAATCTTAATGTGCGTTACTTCGCTGTTCCTCCTAAAAAAATAATAATAATAATAATAACGAAATAAAAAAAAAAATAACGAAATTTTTTTTTTTTTACTTCAATAAAACATAAAATAAACAAAATTTCATAATGGAATCATGCATTTTTTTTATTTGTGACTCACCTGACGGATAGCGTAAAATCTCCGGGATTCGAAGAACTCGGACGTGCGAGAAATGAACTGTCGTAACCGCGTTCCATCAATAGACGTTCGGCTTCTATTCCTGATATGTTGGGATGAAACCATCTGCACGACAAAAAAAATCAACATTATTAATCAATTTTATTTTTGGAGCAATAAATTAAATTGGAAGACTAACAACAATGTTTATAAGTATATGGAGCAAAGATTGAGAACCCTGCAAGCCGCACCCGCAGAAGATCCTGACTCGCCTTACAGATATGGTATCGATGTATCCTCAAGGTATACTCCCTAATAAGGATTTTTTTACGACTTCACAAACGCGACGATTTTACCGTGTTATTGACGAGGTTCGCGAAATATATCGTCAAATTTGTCCGATACCGTGCGAATATTTTATATCCAAGGTGATCCCGAGCGACGCGACTTTTGTCCGTGAGAAAAGAAAAAAAATTGCACGCGACTTACCCGCGAGTTTTCACTCGATACTAATCCTAATCTGTGAAGGAGAATCGCGAGAGCCACGGCGAAGTGCAAAGCCGCGGTGTCTCCCGCGGCTCGGTGTCCGTGAGTTATGATAATTGCGTTCGAAGGTGGGGGACTTTTAACATTTTTTTTTTTCCTTCGTTTCTTTTTATTTCTGCTGTCGCGGATTATAGGAAAAACGTGTCTCACCTGCGGGATGCCATGTCGTGATTACAATAGCGACCACCTGGCAATCAATAGTTTATAATGTCTCATCGAAAGCCCTGTAACGAATTGCACAGGCACAGCAGGTTGCTCGGTAACCGCAGCGTCGTCTCTCCCTTCGGGTAATTGTCAACCGAAGCCGCGCCACCGATCTGACATTTTTACACTCCTTACGCCGCGGTTATTCCAGAGAGTACCGTGTGTGTCTCTCGGTTAAACCGAGATTAGTGTGCCGTATAGCTTCGAACGTGTGACTCTTTTGCAGCGGAGCAAACAACTGAAAATTCGACACTACTGGAGCCACTCGCGAATTATTGCGGGATATGGTTTAACCCTTTCGATTCGATCATTTGTACCGCGGAGATCAAATAGCAGCTACTGGGAGAAATGATCACTCTTTCTTGTGTAGAACAGCAGGGACGATAATTTCCGGTTCTATCTGCGTCGGTCAAAACATTTTGCGATATATTCTACTTTTGTCCGTCGAGTCGTCATACCAAAACTGACTGATTCCTTATTGGCTAATGAAATTTTACTCTCGCCCAGTCATTTACCGGTTGAGTTGGTGTTAAAGTTTTCGAGACGGTGGATAACTTCACGCAAGTGACACGCTTTCCCTATTGCATATGGTAAAGGGCTCTAGACGCTGTGAAACGACCTTGTAAAAAGATAAAAAAGGTATACATGGGTACAAACAGGTATATAATACGTACGATTAATCTATAAACTGTAAGATTATATAAAAAAATCAATGAAATTGCCATGTGTTTTTTATATAGCGGATGACAAAAAAAAACATGACAAATGACGAGAAGTTGAGAACCCGAGACGATAAATGATCTTTTACTATACGAAAGCATAAGTATCTCTTCGATGTATCGGTGTATTTCGTGAACGAACACGATATCAATGACCTTGATGGCCTTGATGTATAAATCATCAACCAATAAGCAATCCGAACAAGCGAGAGCATCGTTTCCGTTCGTACAGGTGTAATCGTCGATACGATTGAATCGTAAGAAGTGTAAGCAAACTGCTACGATAGAGTTTATTTTAAACGCAGGTAAATGAGGATAAACGCGTTTCCATTCAATTCGCATTGATATTAATAGCACACGAATGATTGCTTCAATCATTCTTTACGGCTTTTACAACCGGAAAGAAGTTACGATAAACGTAATGTAGTCGAGGGCCTAATAGTAGACGGTGAGCACTACGCCGTGCGGAGGTAGATCCAACCCAAGCTAAAATGCGTTCGTCGTAACTCTCTCCTATCGTGAGAAAAAATTACATACGGCGAAGCACGTCGAAGATACCGGCCAATGGCCGACGCATCGTTGTCGCCGCGTAGATTTTGCCCGCGCAAACGTTGTTAACCGAAACGAAATCGTGACAATTACTCAAATATAACGTTCACGACGCTGATCGCGGTGAGTCAAATTTCGTCGAAAGTGTTTTTTTTTTCATTGTGCAGCGTGGAGGTGTTTGTTTTTTGCATCGTTTTATAACAAGTGCTTGGGGAAACACAGTCAGTCGGCGGGTACAGTTGGGATTTCTCTCGACTAACGAAACTGTTTGATTATTATTGAGGTTTGCCGGGGAACTTGTTTCGGCATCGTTTTCAATGGAATTACTCGGCTACTACCAGCCGTATCTTCGCCGAACGTACCTTATCCGCGATCTTTTTTTTTTTTTTTTTCTTCGGCTTGTAACGTATATACGTTGTTTCGATTTTTTTTTTACGCAAAAAGCGCGAATGAGTCTATAATTGTTTACAGCTAATACTTCATCCCCGCCCCTCAACGATCACTCGGCAATCTTGTTGAATTCGGAGACTCATTCGATGCTAGATAGCCTATCGTTTAGGTACGGTTATACTCGGCCGCTAGTGTGTTTTAGCGCGTCAGGTGACCCGGCTCGACGAAACTCCCTCGTCGAATCGGCGAATACGATATTTAGTGTGATTACACATGTGATACAACGATTGATCAAAGAACGACGAATTATCAGAGTTTCTATACAGTATAAATTATCGAACGCGATTGTACAGTCTTCGAAAATAGTTTCGCGGCCGTGTTTACGCGAGATGCGAGGTTTAGTATACGACAACACGCTGATGCATATATTCATGTGCAGTTAAAGATATGCTTTTAAAGTCCCGCAATCTCGCGACAATTTATGATGTTCGTCGAGTGCCAAGGATGTTAGAAAAAAAATTAATACCATCCAAATGTTTTGTTTTCAAGAGTACGCCATTGCGCAAGAATAGTATTTCAAAAGATTCACTACAGCGGCAATCAAAATATGTTATAATTGAGTGACTATTCAACAAGTTATGATACACACGAGAATTTTATGGTGCAACGATTTGTCGTTCTTTTGCTCGAGTGAATTGCACAACAATTAAATGAGGATTTTATCGCAATATTTAATACTTTCAAATTATTTTGTGATTACGAAACGCCGCTAAAGCAAACTAAAAGATAATGAAATTTTTTTTTTTTCATTACAGGAAATCATTTACGGAAAATACAAATTGATTTTACGCAAAAATGGTAGAGTCGGATCACGGCGAGTCCACCGAAGACGTCATGACGTCGGTGAAGTCGGGCGCTGATGCCGATGTGAAGAAAGGCGAAATTGTCGGCAAGAGACCGCGTGAGGATTCTTCCGAAGACGAGAAATGCGAGTTGCCGAGCAAAAGGCCTCGTAGCGAAGCAAATGATTTTACAGTCGAAACGCCAAAGGATTCTGAAGAACCGGTGCGCAAGGCTAACGGCAGCGCTACAATTAAAGAGGACACTATGGAAGTGGACGGCCAGGTTGCCTCTCACGAAAATTCCAAAGCTCCTGTGTCCAATTCAGATGAGAAAACTGATGAAGATGATTCCTCTGTTCCGGATGAAAAGGAGGAGGAGACAAACGCACAGAAAGATACAACAATTAACAAAGATAAAGCCGAACAGAAAACGGAAAATTTAGAGAACGACGTTGAAAAACAAGAGGATAATGAAAAGGTACGGCGGCACCGCGATAAAACTACTTCAATTTTTTCTATTTATATTTTTCTATTTATATTGTTAACCAAATTGTTTACATGATTAAAAATGTTTCAATGAATATGTAGTTAGATATTAATTAATTTGTATATTGCAATCTTCAGAAGGATGCGAGTTCAGAGGAGAAGGATGACGATGCCGAGGAAGAGGACGACGACGCGGAAGAAGAGAAAGCCGATTCGTCGACGAAGGATAAAGGATCGGAAGAAAAGTCCGTAAAGCCAAGCGTGAGTAAGTCACGAACCAAAGATCCAGAAGTAGTCGATGGGCTCGAAATGTCGGTGGAGTGCGCAAGCGACAAGGAGGCATCGAGTTCGGAAGCGGAAAAGGACGATGAAAAATCAACGAAATCGCGACCCAAGACGATAATCGTGAAGGCAAAGCCAAACGATTCGGAGCTCGAAGTGAGCGCGTCGGAGAGCGAAAAATCGGGGGATGAGGAGGACGAAGAGGAGAAAGAGGAGAAAGCAGTGAAGAAGCCAAAAGCTTCGGCAAAGAACGAAAAAGCCACACCGCCAAGAAAGAGAGGAAGAAAGAAGGCGTTCACGAAACCGATGAGTTCCGAAAGCGAGGACGATGCCTCGGACGACGCTTCGGACGAGGATTATAGTCCGCGAACAAAGAAGAAAATGAAGAAAACAGCGGCCGCGAAGAAATCACCGGCCAAAACACCGACAACTGGAAAAAAACGCGGTAGAGCACCGAAAAAAGTCGCTAAAAAATCGGATGACGAGCAATCCGAGGAGGAGGAAGAGGAGGATGATGTGAATCTTGCGCAGAGATCGCGAAAAGGAAAGAAGAAAGGTTCGGACAGCGAGAACGAAGAAAAAAGCGAGGATACCGGTCGGAAGAGTACGAAAAGGAGTAAAGCGGTTAGTATCATCATCGATAGAAGAATAGTACAATCTAATGAAACGGCACGAAATAATGAACCAATTTAATATTTCAGCGTCCTGAGGACGACAAGAGGATACAGGCGCTGAAGAAGTATTTCCGTTTGGCCGGAATCAACGTACAGAGCTACGAAGTACTCTGGACCGGTTGTAACACGAATACCGCACGGTTGGCGCGCATGAAAGAGGAACTCGCTAAGTACGGAATAACCGGCAGGCCGACGAAAGAAGCGTGCAAGAAGGCAAAGGCGAGAATCGAACTCCGCAAGGACGTCGATGAATTGGATGACTCCGCGATCGTAAACGCCGATGTTTCCGAAGGTATTTATTCAGAATGTTTAGCCTTAGAGTCGTCGACATAGTATTCGGAAGCCCTGGAAACCTCGAAAATGTCTTCAATTTTTTTCTTGTTCTAGAAAATGTTTCTAATGTCCTCAAATCTTTTTGCTACTCCTTTAGTCTTCTTATATCTCTTAAATTCCGAATTTTTGAATACATTTAACATTTTTATTTCTTTTCCCAAAGGACGCGTCACCAGAGCGAGAGGAAGTGCTGCAAACAAGAAGACCGCGCCGACGAAAGGCGAATCATCACCACGACGAGAGATCCGTAAGAGGGTACAAAACCTCGTCGACAGCGAATCCGAGTGACCGCGATATCGTTCGCACTGAACACCGGGGATGCGGGGAATTCGTTTAACGAAAAGGCCCAGAATTTAATGTTTTTGCTCTGCAAGTACCTAAGTATAGAACCTATAATTATATATAGATATATACGATGAAACAAAAAAAGAAAAAAGATAAAAAAAAAACAAAAGCATAATTACCTGCACACTCGGGCTCTCGTCCACGATGATGATTGGATTGATCCGATAACTCGCATAATAATTACGCGCGTACAGTGGTTTTTTATAACGACTTCCCCAATTATTGAGTGAAAAAAAAAAACTTGGCTCGACCCTTCAAGATCGTTCAAAATTAAGTTTACCAAATTTTAACTAGAAATGCACGGGGTCGTGGCCCGGTTTCCAATGTGTGTCTGCGTGTACTCGCGCGCGCCCGCGCGTGTGTGTGAGTGTATATTTCACGATTGTTCCTCTATTTCCAAATGTGCATATAAATCTGGCCGATTATCCCCGGCGGGCTACTTGTTAACGTCGAATAATATAACGCTTCGATCATTGGCCGAAGCGATTAAAATATTTTGGTACCATATTCCGAAGAAATAAAAATTAAAAACGAAAAAAAAAAAAAAAAAAAAAAAAAACGAAAACTTTTGTACAAGCTTCGCTAAAATATAATGGATGATTCGAGTTTTACAAAAAAGATACAGAAAAAAAAGGGCGTGTGGATGATTTGCCGTAACAGATGTCGAATCGCGATTTTGAAATTATCGATCACCCGATATATAATTATATAATCGTGTTCTCCATCGTTTACATCTGAAATTGGAATGACTGCAATTGCGTTTATGTTCGTTTTGCCGTTTATTAAGAAAAAAAATAAATAAAAATAAACAAACAATTATATTGAGAATTTTTAACGACGCGTTTCGCATGTTTAGTTGCGTCGCGTTTCGAAAATCCGGATAGGCGATCGCTCGGAGATGGGTACGTTTTACCGAATTGAATATAAATTTATCTTCGTGGCTTTTTTTTTTCGTTCAATGCGTTAATAATGTTTTATGAGACAAACAAACTGTTATTCAGAATGGATGACTAATTCGTTGCGAAAACTATTGTGACTCATTCAAGAATCCGATAGATCAAAGAGATCTTCAATAGTCTAATCTAACGATCGAATTTATTTGTCGACAATGTTATTTGAATAACTATTCAAATAAAAAACTCACCCATCTCTGTACACAACGACTGTCTAATTGTTTTCTTTTTTTATGTACCAATCGGTACGTAGTATTTGTCTCGTCGTCGTGTTTTACTACGGATAAAAAAACAATGATATTACGTATAACGTATTTTCCAATTTCTTCCTTTGGAATCGAAACTTTGATTTTTTTCAGCTCGATCGTTCGTTGAGAAATTTCGTGATGCATTCTTTGCTGCAGAAAGGTCTGTCCTCCTTGATGGCCATTTTTCCGTTCAGTAAAGTCTTTCGACACGTTGCGCAGCAGAAACATTCGTCGGTCGCGTGAAAATTCAAATTCTTCACCGCTACGCCCTGTTGATCGGCGGCTATAACGCCCGCGCAGGTGCAACAAGTTTTGGCGTATGTTCTCTGATAACAAGGAAGACACAGAGGGCGATCGTTCTCCGAAATATACTGCTGTCCGGCCAAAGGAACGTCGCAATCCCAGCAGCAGAAATGTTTCACATGGTAGTTGTGTCCCTCCGCGACTGTGTATTCGCGTACGAAAATTAGCTGCAAAAAGATTTACGATTAGTCGTCAAATACCTTAACAATGCATTTCTGTTCTCAGCTAAAAAAAAAAACAAAAAAATAGAAATAGCGACGAGGGATTCGATGTTTTTCTTACCTCATCACAAGCGAAACATCGCGGTATCTCCAAAAGCGTAGCGAGATCTCTGCCGCAGTAGAGTTTTCCTTTGTTATAGAAGTACACGAGATCGGCGAGTAGTTCGTTGCAAACCGAACAAACGAAGCATCCGGGATGCCACACGGCGTCGTTAGCTTTCTCGGCGGTAACGACGACATCGCCGGGGCGAATGGCTTCATGGCACTGATGGCAATTTTGCGTTTTTCCTTGGCTAACGCTCATCTCCTCCATGGCGCCTCTTAGACGATCAACGCTCGCGGGATTTTGCACGATTCCCGAGGAAACGATAGCCTCCTCGGGAAACACGGGATTGTGCAGACCTTCCGAACGTATGACGTTGGAATTTCCCGGTCCGTAACTGCTGAACTCCGCTTTCAATGGTTTGCTATCGAAACTCGAATGAGAAGCTTCGGAATTAACCGACGGAGCGCCGAAAGTCTCTTTGTTGGCAATGGAATTATTTCTCTCTTGCTGCGTTGCGCCGTCGTTCGGATATCCCGGTTTCGTCAAATAATTATCACAGATTCCTCGCATCACCTGTCTCCAGGGCTCGTTGCCCGCGTTATCCTTGAAAGTTCCGTTTCCGGGAAACTGAGTGTCTTTCATTCCGCAAACGCCGCTTTGCGCGTACTGCAAATCCGGCGGCATTTCCGTGTTTCGTGCGGCGTGAAGGCGATCCATTCGCGAAGATGAGGGATTTGCGTCGGCATAATTTTCCGTTGGCAATTCCTCGTCGGAAATTTTACTTCCCGACGGATTTCTCATTGCAGTGATAACGTCGGGTCTTTCTGCCTCTTTGTCGAATGCTCCCTGTCGACGGAGCTGATCGGCTCGTTTGGATTTCGCTCCGTTTGCTTGTTGCTCCTTTCTCTCAAGTTCTCGAGATCTCGCGGCGCCTTGAAGGTTTACCGGTTCATCCTTTGCACTGTACTTCGAAGTCAATTTTTCGCGGATGAAGGAGAGACCCTTCTCGTCGAGAGTACTGCCGATTATGTCGGCCGCGTGAACGGCGCTCGGAGGTAGAAGCGCTTCGTTCAGCATCTGTTCCGCCAATAGAGAATTTTCTTGTTCCCGTGTTTTCGCGATCTCGGAATCGGCTCTGGAAGATTCTTTACTCTGCCGATCTATATGCGGCGACGAAACGTTGTGTCCGGAATTGTAAGTTCCCGGTATGGAAGACGAAGCAGCAAGACTCTCGTCTCCAATACGAGACGAATGAAGTTTCGAATCGGCGGAACAAGAAAGCTGATCCGGTTCGGCCAGCGTATTCGAAGTCGCGTAATTCAATCCTCGATTTCCAGTGTTCGCGTTTGCTTTCGCGTTATCACTGATTCCCGACAACGAAGAAATCGTTTGATTCCGATCCGCCAACATATTCGCGGCGGCGAACTGCACGGCGGGATTGTAAATACCGCCAACTGAATCGGAACTCGCGACATCGGTATTCCGCGAATTGAAAGAAGAATCCAATCGCGAATTCGCGAGTTCGTTCTGTCCGCCGAGAGATGTATACGCGGAATCGGGAATTTTGTTTGTCGTCGCGAAATGCAACGGCGGATTTCGCGTACCACCGACGGGTTTCGAATTCAAAATTTCACCGTCATTTCTCACGTTCGCGAGAGCGCGATGATATCTTCCCTGAGGAGAATTTTCGTGCGACGAGTTTATCTGCGCCGGCGAACGAACGCTCTCCATTCGCGCCGCTGAACTCGGACTCTGATCGCGAACCGGTGAATCGATGGAACGATTTCGTAGACCGTTCACACCTTCTGACGAAGATAAAGACGATGGGAATGGAGTTTTTTGCACGAAACTGCTGGGAGTACGGAGATTGAGACTGTGACCGGCTTCCGGAGCTATTGGCTTGTGTTTCGGACTGAAACGGTTCACTTCCGTCGCGTTTGCTGGGGTCATAAGGGAAATATCGAACGGACGCGCGCCCAACGCCTGCGAAAAAAAAAATGATAAAAACTCATTAATCTCATTAATTCCGATGTATTTCCCTTTAATTTTAATTCGCTAAATCGAAGGACGACGTACCTTGGTAACTTTTCCTTGACCCACGTATTTCTTCAAGTTCTCCAAGTACTTTTCGAATTGTTTTCTCTCGGATTCGCTCAACTCGTCGCAAACCTTGTGATCGATATCGTGAAGCGGCAGTTGTCTTTGTAATTGTTGTTTTCGCAGTAACGCACCGGCTGATCCTTTTATCGGCAATTTATCCTCAGGCAGAGCCTTCATGTAATCTGCCGCGAGTTCTTTCGTCGTATCGGGCGGCGCCCACTCGAAGGTCATCTCAGCCTCTGCTTGTTTCTTGTTAACTTTCAGGACTGTTGGGCATATAATTACGGGATGTACATTTCGCTTCGCGGTAATTCAATTAATGAAACATTTTTTTCTGATGAATTAACGATTTTATCGTCGATCGGAAAATCGAGGTCGTCGGAGAACATGAAAAGCTTATTCATCGAAGTTATAAAGTGCCATTCAGAGAAAATTTATGAATGGTCAATCGATCGCGTCGCAAAAAAAGATTGGAATGCAAAACGATCGTTAATTCTCGAGTTCGAGCCAAAAAAAGGTCGATAAACTCAATCGTGTTAATTACCGCTGAATATTTAAATATAATGTTTCTTCAATGAAAAAAAAAAAAAAAAAAAAAAAACGAAAAAGCCTCTTCCGTAAAATTAGTAATCGATGCGACATACCGATCATCTTTCTGTTCGCTTTTCCGGAAGGTCCAAACAGCAAATCGAATTGCGGAAACTCGTCGTTCGGGACATCGTGATCGTCGCGGCTGCATTTGCAGTTTTTGCATATTTTACGCCAGAAGTGTAGATCGAGACCGGGACACGCCGCGCTGCACTTCATGCACGGAGCGCCCGCGCCTACCTCGTGCGCTAATCGCGGCTGAAAAAAAATTATTTACATATTTAATACGCTCACAATTGATCAATTTGCCATTTGTCAGGTCACCAGGACACGCGGCATCATCGTTTATTAACATCGGAATTTCTTTTCTACGCTATTAGCGTTTACGCGTTCGTTCGGTAGCGACCGATTTTAACGTTTCGTGTATAGGTACGCGTCGGTGAATTCCGAGGTGCGAGACGACACGATAAATATTTGTGACCTCATACATGCCTCGCGGAGTTTCTAATCTCGTATCGCCTCGGATAACCGATCTCTCGACGATTCGTCAACGCGCACAAATTACACAGATAAGAGAAGCTATAATACGATCAACAATGTAAATTAACAAAAAAACGTTTAAATACAAGAAATTTTAGAATTTTTATTGCAATCTCCGATACTTATTATGATTAAAAAAATATCTAATCAATTTATCATTTTATTGAGTTACGCGTGAATGACAATACCTTCCGTTTGCGATTCTCCAATTCCGTCAACCACTTCGGGCGATTGTCCTCTTGTTCCATCTTTTCGCTTTGTCCCATTCTTTCGAATGTGTGTCTTTCCTTGTAAACTTGTAAATATTTTCCCTTTCACTTTGAAAAATTTTTTAATACACTCGCACAGTATCCTTTTCACCGGATAGTCAAAGACTCGATTTTTCTTTTATCGTAATCAAACGCCCGAGACTGACGTTCCATCGCACGCTAGCGATGAAAAAAAAACTCTGAAATTTTATTCGCGTTAAATGCTATAGCGCGACTATAGCGATTTCGGTCTGTAGTAGTCACCACTTTGCGAGTGACTGCCTTGTCTCGCATAAGACTCTTCTGACTCACCAGCAGCCCGTACTCTCGTCTCTCGCTCCCCCACCCGTTCGACGACTCACCAGCTGCTGGAGTGTGCCGCTGGAGCACAACACGTCGGTGGGGCGACGGAAGATATTCACTACTGCTTTTCGGTGATCAGATGCGGGATATTTACTCCAGCGAGACTCGCCTCTACGTACGAAATGAAAAAAGCGAAACTATATTTGGATTAACGAGAAGAAAAATCCAAATTATAAAATCTCTTTTACGGAATTCCAGTTAATTCTTCGCATGGGGTTCCGAAAATTAAATGTTCATTTTCACGCACATTGTAAACAAATTCCAGAGAATTTCGGTGTCCCAACGTGCGTGTATTACTCATACAAAACTTGCGAACGTGTGACGTTCTTCTCCGCGAAGTATGACTCACTGTCGCAGGAAGGAACTCATACCGCTGGGTTTTTTTTTCACGTGATATCAGAGATAAGATAGTTTCGGCATTTTATTCATATTTTCAGGACTCTATTTCTTTTTTTTCCATATTTGGGATTTTTTTACCGCGATTTCTTGAATGTAAAAAAAAACGCTAAATATAGTATCGATTAAATTTTTTTTTTTTCTATTCATTTCATACGAAATTTATAGTTTTTACGATTTATCGTTAGTCGCGCGTATGGATCGTTCGTATCAATGCGCCGATCTCGTTCAGTCGAGCGAACCTCCGACCGAACACTTCACCGATGCAAGTAAAGTAGCGAAGAGCAGTCGGAGTGTGTAAATCGGCTGCGGCGTGTAGTTACACTGTCGCGCAAGGGCACCGCTGTAGGTATGTGTACAGCGATCTCGACCCCCTTTTACGAAGGGCGGACACGAAGCCGTTTGTAGTTTACAGACGAGATGAGTTGTAGAGGGGAGAAAAAGAGAGTCGGGTACCGAAGCCCTCTCCAGTGCCCCAAGCAACGCGATTCTCACACACACTCCAGCGACATCCGTAAAATTCTTTTTTCATTCGTGACTACGTACTGGCGCCCGGAATAGAACTGCATACTCTCCATCGGTCTCGCTAAGGGTACGACGAGCGATGTAAAAAGAATACTCCGTAAACGAAAAAAAAAAAAAAAAAACAAAAAAACAAAATATTCATCGATCGATTGATTACTCTCGAAAATTTATAACCATTATAAATTTTATTACACGAAAATTCATTCCGACAAAGATATTGAACAGATGCGATCATAGATGCCGTAGAGGTTTACGTGATGCCGAAAGCTTCGTCGAATTCTTCCCGCGATATCTGTAACGAAAAAATCAAAGCATTACGGTTGATTGACAAACAAAAGTTGTGATTCACGAGAAAAATAAACAAAGGAATCATTTTAAAATGGTAATTACCTTTTTTTTCTTGAATTTCTTCATTAACGCTATATCCGCGGCCAACTCGTCGATATCTTCTTGACTAACGACTCGCTTTCTCTTTGGCTTCTTAATCGATCCTTCTTCGATCTTTTTCTTCTTTTTCTCCTTTTTCTTGCCGCGTTTATCTTGTCTCTCGATCTTTCGTTTCTTCGCCTCGGACCACGGCTCCGTCTGTTTCGCTCGTCGCTTTCCCTTTCCCGGCCACACGCCGGTGTCTCGATATTCGCTTAATTTTGCCAATCGGTTCTGTTCCCGTTGCTTGTCTTTGTAGCCTATCGCGTTGAGGTCGATATCTGATTCTTTGAAGGCGGAGACGTCGCGGCCTTTGGTTTCCGGCATTCGCGGCATTTTTAATAAACCAAATCCCATCGCCACTTCGCCAAGATCGAGATCTTTGAGACGAAGTATCAAACTGCATTCGTGTTTGTTGTACGACTGGATGTACGAAACGAATGCGCGATTTGCTTTGTCGAACATAAGTCTATCCTTCCGCTGAAGATTTCTCATAGATTCCAAACACTTCGACGACGTGTCCGCCGAGGCGGTTAACTCGAGCTGTTGCAGTTCGACCTTCTGATTTCTCTTGATAAACTCGATGTACGCGTCCTCCGTCTCGAGGAGAAAGAGCAACGCGTTTCCATCGTTGCCGATCCGCGCGGTTCTACCGCATCTGAAATTATTGTCAAACGATTTTTATATTACATTTCTTTCGAATTGATAATCCATGAAAATTGTGGATATAATTTTATAATTAATGTGAAGTATATTAAAATCTGTAGTCGATACTGTACTTTTGATAATTTGCATTACTCCAAAAGTACTTTAAATTCAATAATTTCCTTCAATTTTATTATATGTGTACTTTAATTCGATTATTTACTTTAATTTCACTCTGCAAAAATACATTTATTTTTCATAGCCATTGTAAATTAAATTTAGTGTATCTGTTTATACATAAAAATTATCAATTTTTTTTAACATTGCGATTTTTTACCTGTGAACGAAACTGCTTGCAGTCGACGGTGGATCGTACTGCAAAACCCAATCTACTTCCGGTATATCGATTCCTCGCGCCATCACGTCTGTACACACGAGAAGACCACTCGGTATGCTACGAAATTCGTCAAAAATTTTGTGCCTCTTGCTTTTCATTTTTCCATGTAACGCCAATACCTTTGTAGTTGGCAATACTCTGAAATAGTTAGAAAATTTTATTAAGAAAATCAATTTTATGGACATAGCGCAAATTTACTCAATGATGGATAATAATTCGCATACGAGTTTACGAGAAATTATTTACGTTTTTAAAAGTTTGTTTTTTGTATATTACTTTTCCAAAATGCTAAGGAAAATCGCAATCGACGTAAAAACGTAATTGTAAGTAATGAAAAACCGGTGAAGGGATAAAAAGAAAGACAAATGAATTGCGTAACGATAAAATAAATGAAAATAGCAAATTAACTTACGAATTGATAACGTGACTGAAGTAATCGACGCAGGCGCAGGTGGCAAAGAAAACCATGTATTTGAGATGATCGCCTTTCATTTTCACAAAGTCTATCATCGTCGCGAGTTTATTCTCGGCATTGACGATAACGTAATTGTTGCTTAACGTGAGGGGCGTCGAAACGCTGGATTTTTCTTTTACCGAAACGAGCGCCGGATTTCTTAGACCCGCTCTTATCAACTGTTGCAGTTCTTTTGTTTGCGTTGCGGAGAATAGTCCCGTTCTTCTCAACCGCGGCAAAAAGCTGAGAATCGTATTTAAGGTCGCGTAAAATCCGAGATCGAGTAGTCGGTCGGCTTCGTCCAAAACGAGTAATTCCTGTAAAAAAATAAAATACAAAATAAATAAATTTAAAAAAACTAAAAAATACAAATTTTTATATTGTACGACTTGGAAGAATTTCCCAAGTATCCACTGAACTTCGGAAAAAAACTCAAATGCTGTAATTTTATTTGGAAATAAATTATCAGCTAAGAAAATTACCACAGATTTGACGCTTGCAGCCAAGTTGATACTTTTGCAATTGGTTAATAGATCCTCTAATCTTCCAGGTGTGGCGATGATGATATTAGAACCTTCCTTCAGTTTCGCAACATCCTCCTTCACTGTTGTACCACCAACGAGAAGTGTTTGTTTCAGCGATGGTATTCTCTTCAAAAAATTTGCTAGAACTTCACTTATTTGTGTCGCTAATTCTCTGGTCGGCGAAATCACTATACCGCCAATTTCCATTGTTTTCCATGATTCCTCGCGTCTCTGCAAAGAAAGTAATGAAATTATTGAAATTTCTCTAAAAACGCAACGAAGAGATGAGCATTTCGTGTTCCAATGCTTTTTTCTACCTGTAACAATTCCAGCAGAGGTACAAGGAAAGCTAAAGTTTTACCGCTTCCGGTAACTGCTTCTGCCGCAACATCTTTCCCCGATAACAAAAGAGGAATGCAGGCAGCCTGGAAATATGATTTTTCTTAAATTCTCGTCATAACCAAACAATTGAAAAACGCGACAAAACATTTACGATATTTACCTGCACCGGCGTCGTCGTTGAAAATCGTAATTCTTTCAGAGTTTCGATAACTGGTGCACTCAACTGTACGCCCAAATCCGTCCACTTTTTGTCCTTTAAACTATTCTTTTTACGAGGATTTTCCATATTAACAACTTGTTATTGTTCGCGCGAGTTATTCGCAGTTTTAGAAAAATGCATCTCCGTGAAGAGACAGTTAATACGGAACTGACGGAAAAAAATGGATTTGGTAGTTTTTTTGTACAAAACCTGCACTGAACTTTATTTATGGGGTAAACTAATTGTTTTGTTAACAATTGTATGTGAATAACATGTCAAACAAAAGTTTGGACATCAACAATAAAAGAGTTCTCGCAACCTGTGAGGTTTCGAGGTTATGTTACGTAGACGCACGTGCAGGTAGGATGCCCATCGGGACTATACATATACCTACGTATTTTCAAGGTCACGTATCGTTTCAATGTTTAGTTCGAAATCAAAGGCGAGCAAAACGGCCGTAAGCTAGGCAGCCAGATATTTGTTCGTATGGTTAAATAGTCGTCGTTTTTTTTCAAACACAATAATTTGCCGATAAAAACTGAAATCCGGAATCGAATTTTTCGTTGAGCGCACAAATAATATTTGAATTTTCCTACGTCCCGCAACCAATGATATTTTTCAATTATTTGGAAATTGAGAACACTACAGCTAAAAAGTGTCTGTAAAAAAAAGTAAAAAGCATAAAAATAAATAAAATCGTATTAAAAACTGTTAGATCTTTCGTTCGGAGCGCAGTTTTCTGTGTTCGGGATTCCGCGTGAATCAGGGAAATAATTTTGTAATTGGGAGTCCAATTAACGATGTAATAATCTTAATTACTTGATTCCAGCCGCTCGACTTTACGAAGACAATGATTTTTTTCGCGGAGCAAGGACGGGCGAATGAGATTGAGTTCGAGACAAACGGTGTTGTTATTTTCACCTGTTACCAATCTCAAGGAATTACTTATTTCGCCGGCTCCGATTTTCGGGAAAACGATGAAAATCGCGTGGGTACAGTTTCTCTCGCGCGCGCGTACAGTCGCACGCTGAAGTGTCAGCGTACAATCAGCGCGATAAAATTGCTTTTTTAACGAAAACATTAATATTAATTTACTCTCGGTATTTTGATAAAAAAAATGTATGACTACGAGCTTTTTTAAAAAACACCACGATCAACCGACACTGCGGCGGATTGGAGATCACATTTTATTTTCTTTTTAAGTATATAAATAATACTGAGATAAAATAGTACGTAATAAACTATACAGTCGCGTCAGAGATGAAGCGTAAAGCTCATTCCTCACAATTATTTTCTTCGGTTTCTCAAACTTCGCGTATTCGCAAGTAATGGATTTGCCGGAGGAGTCGGTGGGATTTCCTGAAACACACGGATAATTTCGTAAGTAAAAGTTTTCAAGATCTTTTGTTTTAGTAGTGAGAAAGTCAATCGTTTTTACGTCGCAGGGTTCAACATCTATACACAGTTCATCGGTGGGTTGGTACAGACGTTTCTTGCGCGTTGACTTCTTCGGTTCTGACGACGGACAAGTCGCGGGAGGCGGCAATGCTGCGCGTCTTGTCGAACGTCTACGATGAACGAAAAAAAAAAAAGAAATTAATTAATTCGGATTTCTGCAAACGACGATGAAAACAAATACAATCAATGGATCACGATAAACTTACTTAGTGTCGGATCCGGATAGGTCGACGACTGGAATGGAAACCTTTTGATTATCATCTTCGGATTTTGTATTTTTGTCTCTCGGTGTAGTTGGTATTCTGTGGAAATGCTCTTGGAATCTTTTGATCTGACAAATAACAAAAATTTAAAAAAAATCAAATTGGGTACAATAACGTTCAAACGATATCACACAAAATATTTTTTCTAAACACATACTGCCCAAGCTCCGTATTCTTAACTCCAGCTATTCATCTTATCGATATCTTACAGATATTTATCTTATCTTATGGTGCCTAATTCACTGGGTACTCGAATCGTCAACTTATCTGATTGTCTACTGTACCCCTCATTATCCTCACTCGCAGCAACGGAGCGGGAGTAGGGACAATAGGAGAAATGCACAAACGGAAGTGTGTCCGGTATCGTCGAGTTAAGAATACGGAGCTTGTACTGTATATACATCTTTTTTTACCTCTATTTTCGAACGATCCAATTCTTCTTGCTTTTTTTGCATTAATTGTTCCCACTTAGCGTTGGTTTCGTCACGATTTTTCATAAACGACTCCATCTCTCGTTCCTTCTGACCAATACTGATCGCCAACTCCTCGTTCTCCCTCTGCAACCGCTCCATTTCATCTTTTTCTTGACGAGCATCCAATTCGTAATTTTTTATTTTCTTTGTAAGTGCGAAAATTTCCGTCTTGAGATCATCGATTTCCTTGGCAGAAATAGCTTTATTTCGCTGATATAGATCGTTGGTCAATCGAAGGCTTTCCTGCGTTTCGCTCAATTCCTTCAACTTCGCTTTCAATTCCTTTTCCATCTGTTTGTCCTGAATATCTCCGGATAGATGAGTTTTCAACGCTGTAAAATTCAGTAACATTACAGTTCGGTACACAAAAAATTAAAAAAAAAAATCGAACAAGACAATTTTACCCTTTTGTAACTGTCGTATCTCAATATCTTTATCTTGGTCCCTTTTGTCGGCTTGACCGAGCCGTTTCTCAAGAGCATCGATCTCCGCGATGTTCTTCTTCAATTTTTCTTCCAACTCTTTTTTCTCAACTTCGCATTGGTCAGCTGATTTCGTTATTTCCTCAATCTTCACCTCGAGTTCCTTCGCCCGGCGTTGGAAATCGCTTTCGAGTTCTGATACTTTGATTTCGTGGGTTTTTTTCAGCTAAACGAAAGATCAAAGAGTTTGGTGAAGTTGTGTAAATAATTGTTTTCGAGAGCAAACATAACATCAATTTTTCTTACCTCTGATACTACATCCTTTTGTTCTTTCGTCACAGATTCCATTTCAGTCAATTCTTTCTCCAAATTTGAGATTTTAACTCCGTGTTCGTCTCGGCACTTCGACAAAATAAAGAGTTATTGTTATTGAACGATCCATTTTTATTGTAAGTCGTCGCAAGTGGTCGATTATACTTCAGTTTCTTACTTCCGCGATTTGGCTTTGCAGTGACTTCAAAAGATTTTCAGTCTCGTGTAACCGTTTCTCCACCGCTTCCTTTTCGGCTTCGACTTTGGAAAGATCCTTTTCGAATGTTACCTCCATACGGTCGATTTTCGCACCATCGTCGATCGATTTCTGACGCAAGGAGTCATTGGCAACGCGAAGGGTTCGCAGTTCTTCTTCCAGTTTTTCCATTAGCTGAAAACAATGAATAATATAAACAGTGTATTTAAATTAAGCAACATCCCTTTTTTAGTTTAACGTGATGTGAAACATATTCTCAGTTTGTCTCTCTCGCTCCGCCAAGTGATCATACATACCGAAACTTTTTCCTTGCATTCTTCTTCGAGCTCTTCGTACTTTACGAGAAGCATTTCCAATTGTCTCTCACTGTCTTGTAATCTATTTTCGACAACAATTGTCTCTTTTAATTTCTTATCAGGACTCGTTTCGACAAAACTCGTCTGAACGATTTGATCGTTTACCGAAACGATCGCCGTTTGACTTTCGCTCTGCGTTCGTCCAACGTCGGTGTCTTGATGCTGGAACTTAGCTGGCGACGATGCCTGATCGCGCGTTACCGCGACGATCAAAGACTCCGTCGTTCTCTTTTCCGCCTCAATATCCTGCGCGGCTTTCAATTCGATCAGTTTATTCGTAACATCGTTACATTGGCGCTTCAAGAGCTCGAGACTCTCTTTCAATGATTGAATTTCGTCGGAGCTCTGTGACAATTTCGTTTTCAAAACAGATTTTTCAGCCTCGGAATCGCGTAATTTGGCTCGCAGTTCCGTCGGCGGCGATTCCGTGATCTCGACAATACCATTATCGACGGTCGATGGTATTTCGCGGAGTTCGACAAACATCTCACTGGCTCTCTCGTCCTCGTAAGACGTTAAGGGTATTCCGATAGTTTTGTCGTTGTCGGTTTTTATAATAATATCCGTGGGCATCGAAGTTTTCGAAGTTTCGAACGACGCATCGCCGTCGGATTCGGAAAATACCTCCTCTTTTATTCTCGCCTCAGGAAGCACGAAACTTTCGGTCGATGTGGTCGAATCGGATTTCGAGGCGACCTTCGAGGATGGTGTATCCATTGAAAGAATTTTCGCCTTCAGCCTCTGAATCGTGTTTTCGGATTCTATTGATTTCGCTTGCAGCCTTTGGTCTTTCTCGGCTGCTTCACGCAGACGATTCGATTGGAGATTCGTACGTTCCTCGAGTGTCTCTTTCTCCTTCGTAGTTTCTGCAAGGCAAGCGTTCATCTGTTCCAGTAATTCCTCTAAATCGGAAACGCGTTCTTGACGATCGGCTAATCGCTCGTCCGCTTCTTTCACGCGGCGCTCCATTTTTTCGGCATACGACGTTATACTGATGTATTCCTCCTTTGCTTCATCCAGAAACTCTTTCAAACCCTATAAAGTGAAAAAAAATATTTGATGTTAATAGACGCAATCGGTACACTCCTCAATAGCTGCAGTTTATAATGAAACCAAATGACACAGAGGTAAGCTACTTGTTTAACAAAACTTTGTCTTCAAATTTAGTCACCTTAATTCTCTCCTGTTTAGCTTCGAGTTCGGCTCTCAATTTTTCGATATAGTCAATGCTCTCCCCGTCGCTGTACAGAGCCTCCTGAGCGGACGCTAACAGAGTCTTCACGTTTTTCAGTTCTTCCTTTGTCAACCCGAGTTCGAAGACGAATTTATTTTTTTCCGAATTGGCAATCGCGTTATCGGCCTGAAGACTCTTCAGTTTTTGCTTCAACGACTGTACCTTTGATGTCAATCGTTCGTTCTCCATCTCCAATTCGTTGATATCTTTACCATCGTCATCCTCGTCGTCGTCCTCGTCATCCTCGTCACCCGGTCGTCGTCGTTTTCGCGACGTCAGTTCGCTGATTTTATCTTTGTAAAAAGTTTCCAACTTGTTAACGCTCCATTCGAGATAATTTTCTTGTTGCTCCTCGACGTTTTTAATACGATTTTTCCAATCGGTCTCCAACTTCTTCATCATCGCTGTATACATATCCGCGAGTTCTTGTCGAGTTTGTAAATCTCTGCTGAACATCGAAGCTTTAAGTGTGCTGATCTCTTTCTTCAGTGATCCAACCTCCTTCTTCAAACTATCGTTTTCCTCAAGCAATTCATCGTATTCGTCTTGATGAACAAAGACACTCTGCTCAATTTCCGCGGTTACTTCGGTATGTTCGACTACTTCGCTGAGCTCAGTGTCGTTCCAGTCGGTGTTGGATTTAACACTCTGAGCGACTATTTGCGAAAATCTCGATGTGGAAACTTTCCGTTTGATTTTTTTCGGTTCGACGACAATTTTCTTCGCGATAGCCGAAAAATTCAAGACATTTTGGGTCTCGACGTAGAGATTCGGAATCGGATTAACATTTACGATCAAAACAATGGGCTCCTTCCCGGATAGAGCTCTTTGAAATAATCTCGTGAGTTTTGATTCGCGAAACGGGCCGACGTGCTCTTGTCGCTGTTTCGACGACTGACCTTCGTAGATCGATTTCAAACAACGCCCGAGTACCAATAAACTTGTATTTATATTTTGCGCCTCTTTTAAACGCTCGCCGACGTTCAGTGTTTTTTTCAAACGTTCCGAACCGGCTAAATCGCAAAATGCGAAAGTGCTAACTTCCACACTATCCGGTTTGTTCTCTATGTAATATTTCAACAATTTTATCGTGAATATACAGTGCGAACGGGAACTTCGAGCGTTCAGAGCTGTTGCCGCGACTTTCAAATTGTATTGTCCGGCCATCAAAACTTGATAAGCTTCGGAACCGGAATTAACGCACACGGTTTTTAAGCCTTTGATGAACGCCTGTCCATAATTATCCGTACTTAATTTCAGAAGCGGGCGGCGTTTCTGACAGTCGTTCGACAATAAGTCATAAATATTTTCGTTGTATATTTCAGCGAATGAGACCCACACGCTATATTGGGCGTCGCATGCTTGACTCGGTCTTATCGGCGATTCTTCTTGTAACAATTTTTGCATCTGCTTGTAAGCGTTTACGTGCGCGTGCTTGTCGACGGACGCAAATGTGAGCAATTTATTTTTTGCTTCGAGCTCTTGCGCCCGATCGACGGGGGACAAACTCACCACGTCGCTGTTGTTACTCGGCTTGTAACTCGGTGTCGGTCGCGTGGTTATGTTTGAAAAAACAAATTCCAAACCTCGCGGTATTATTCCCGGCGATGTTGTCGTCCCCTGAAGTGTATACGATTTGCCGGAGTTCGTTGTTCCTGTAATGGTAAATTAACGTTTTTACGAAAATAAAATAGAAATAGAACGCGCATAAGGTAGATATAGCGAGTGGTGTTCATTTCGCATAAGTTCAACAGAAATTAGGGAAAACTGCAAAAAAAAATTCAAATGAATGCGAAGCGACATAACTATGTTAAATAAATTGAAAAAAAAAAAAAAGAAACAAACAAAAAAAAAAGATAGTTTCTTAAAAATGCTTATAATATCAATGTTGAATGAATGGGAAATACATGTATCAACAAAGATTTAAAAAATCAATTTTTTGCATAAATCAACAAAATGGACGAAAAATTGAAGTTAAAAAAATTCTCAAAACATAAAAATTTTTCGCTTTCTTGATTACTTCTTATTTAATTAATTTTTTCAATTGTTTTGGATGTTGTGGATACTTTTTTTCAATACCTTACTGTTAATATTAGTTAACATAAATGTTTTTTTTATCACAGTGAAAAAAGAAAAAAAAAATTTTGTATGATGCTTAATGCTCACCATACGTCATGACTGTTGCATTTTGCCCCGTAAGAAAATCCATCATTCGTTGCTGAATGACCTGTTCAAACAGGTATACTTGCGTCGTTTCAGGACCAAATGTATGACTGAATGTGAAAGTTCTTGATACGGTGTCCGACATTTTTGACCCCTGCGTCAAGCTGCTATGATCCAAACTCGGTAGTTTTGTCATAAGTGTTGTATCGTTAATTATTTTGTATGCCTCTGCCTCTTCTTTCGAAAGTTTCAGCTTACGAGGAAATGGCTTGAGTCTCAAATAAACTTTGACTGTTTGTAAATTTACAGGGTCCGTAACGGATGATGTGGAATCATCTTCAGGAAATTCTTCGCTCTCGAAAAACGACATAAGTCGTCTTTTTTCCGAGGGTAACGGTCTCTGAGAAAATCCAAGGATGCTGGGATCTCTCGCCATCATATATGACATTTCGCCCCTCATATCCGATGGCCTGACGGACTCCATTGATTGCTCCATCTGAGATGCACGAGGAAAGTGATAAAACACACAAATAAAAATCTACCGAATTTCACGATTTGTATTTTGAAGGAAAAAACTGACGAAAAGAGTACGTCGCACGAGTGACGCCGGCGTAACCTGTTGCATGCGTGAGACTGATATGTTCGTTTACCTTATCGGCGAATTTGTTTTTTCTATTCTACAAGCTTTCTTCTTTGTTAGCACTTTGTCGCTGTTTGTCGATTTAATGAAAACAATTCGATGCAAAGGTATTTTTTGTTCCTCATTGCCGAGGACACATGCAGTCGCTACTCTGTCTCCAAACGGTTTGAAAAACGGTTGGAGAAAATTCGTTTGAAATTGTGAAACCCGACGAAACACGCATAGCGATTGGTTTGAACTTGTATTTCCGGTTATCCGCCAATTGCTTTGCAGGCGGCAGAAACATTTTTTCTTTGTTATGAAGTGAGTGGATTTGCGATTTGCGCGCTTTTGCCTCCGCGTACTGTGGCGCCTCTCAAACTTTCTTGAGAATTCTTTGTTTTACCGAATCTGACGAACGAAGAGGTTAAAAACAACGAAAAACAAAGAATAAGAAAATATTGTACGAATAGAGACCTTCGTACATTCGTAAAAATGTCGTACATACAATTTGAGAGTTCGAGGGTAAAGGAAGCCGAGAGACAGGCGCTGAGAGAAGCACGAGAAAAAGTGTTAGTCAATGTGAGTTTGACAGTTACCACAGTGTCCCGGTGACTGACCGTCTCTACGTTACATATCGCTATATATTATCGAACAAAACGAAAAAATGATTACATCAATACAAAACACCATTGATCTCTGTTTAGATATCCACCATTAATGAGAACAAAATTTTCATTGAAAGTTCAACAGTTATTACGTTAAATATTTTTCATAGAAACGGTCAGAAATTGGGGCAATAGCTTTACGTTGCTTGCCGTTGGGACATCTTTTCGTGAATAGCGAGCTAACTAACTAATTTGTCTATGAAATCTTGCAGGCTGAAGCGGCACACAACAGAAAACTTGAAGAAGCCAGAAGAGCGAAAGAACGAGGAGACGACAAGTGGATGTTGCCTTCAGTTGAGGCAAAACTTTCGTCTAGCGATTCCTCTAAAAAAAAGAAAAAAAAAAAGGAAAAAAGAGCCAAGAAGTCTAAAAAGCATAAAAAGAAACACAGATCAAGTTCCAGTAGCGTAAGTATCTAAAAGTATAAGAAATGCCTTAAGTTTGTGATTTAAAATGACTAATATTTAGCTGTATGTAGGATTCGTCAGAAGGCGAAGCAGAATGGGTGGAAAAAGGCACCTCCACAACCACTGAATCATCTAAAGGTGTAATACCACAGCCTGAAAAGCCTTTAGAGCGCGACGAATGGATGAATTTGCCAGGATCTTTTCTGTGCTCTTCACAGGACAAAAAGCAGAGAAATAAGGATGAGGAGAAGAAGGAGAGGGATACTTGTATCTTAAGTAAACCGGGACAAAGCAGCAATGAGCTGAATCCTTACTGGAAAAACGGAGGCACGGGATTGCCGGAGGAGGAGAACATCGAGAAAAAACCGACGAAATTAACGGATGCAACGTGGCTGAAAAAGGGTCTTCAGAGAGCTCGGGAACAGGCTGAGGAAGAGGGCAAAAGCTTGGAGGAAGTTGCTGCCGAAAGATGGGGTGTAAGAATGTTTACAATGCAAAAAAAAAATTATACCATAAGTACAATTTAAAGCCGTAAAAAGAAATTCAGTAGCGAATGACTTTAAAACGTAAGACGTTAAAGAAAAAAAAAAAAATGAGTCCTTTCCTTAGATTTCGTACCGCACAATCGCAGTTTAGAAGATATATTGAACTTGAAAAGGCTTTTGGTGTACAAAAATATTTTGTATTCCCACTAAAAGGTAATGATTATCATAATAATTTATTATTTCTAGTCGCTGGACAAGTTGAACTCAATGATCGCGGAAGCCGAGAGGAACTCAAGAAATAAATACGCTTCGGAACGGAATTCGATGAATTCACCTCGTGGAAGAGAAAAAAACTCGTCATATTCGAGAAGAAACGAAGATTACGAAAGAAAACGCAGCAGAGGTGACAATAAATGGCGTGAGGATCGGGAAGCCACCAGTCCGGATCGTAGTCGACGATCGCACCGACGAGAACGCGATAGATCGCGATCGAGAAGCAAAAGTCGAACGAGGCGAAGAAGTCGCGAACGCGATAGCGAACGAGAATTTTCTGGTAACAGAAAAAAATTGGCGTTCCGTAAGCCCGACGATTACGAAAACTCTTCAGCGTCGGGTTCAGGTAAATCCCATTCGTCTGCTAAGAGGTGGCAAAAGCCTGAGATAAAAGAGAGAATTATTGAACAGCGTTCGGAAGAACAGAAAGCAAGAGCTGTGACGAAGCCTCGACGATCCGAGAAATCGGACAGCGATCGCGCCGATTCGGAAGATGATGAAAAAGAGATTACCGGTGTAATCGATGAAAGAAATGAGGAAACTGAACGAGTATTGACCGAAGCTGAATTGAATACAATAGGAGCGAAGATTGTCAAAGCCGAAATAATGGGCGATATGGTAAAATTTTAGGCTTTTCGGTTATTTGGTTGGATATTCGTTTCTTATTGTTTTTAAAACATCAATAGCAAGTAACATTTCATGTTTCCGCAAATCTTTAGGAATTAGCGGAGCAATTGAAAGAAAAACTGCAAACAGCAAGAGAAATTCGAAAGAATCAGCCGACAATATCGCAGGAAAGAAAACCCGCGGAAGAGGAGAATGTAATTTTGACGAAAATCAATGCTAAAGGTATGGCGAGACCGTTGGAACCGAGAAGCGCCTACGAAGAGCCCTCGGGAGGTCGACGAAAAGCGAAAAAGGTCGACACTCACGAGTCTGGCAAACGAGTTCGTTATTTCGCTGACGACGATAAATTCACATTGCAAGAAATGGTGAGTTAACGTTAATTTTGAATAATGTTTCTCGTTATCATACGACAATTGATATTCTGTCGATATTTACTTTTATTTTAAATTGCAGTTCCAACGCGAAAAGGGTCAGTCCTCAGCGGAGAACGATGCGACATTCGTCAAAATGGCATCGAAGGTAATATCATTAATTTCTTTACTCGCAATCCGAGATCCCGAGATTTTCCACAAAGGAATGTTTCCAAAATAATTTTTTATCTATCAGACTATGGATATGGATGAGTTATTCGAACAACGAATCACGCGGGAAGAATCGGACGCAAAACAAGATGAAAGAGATCGAACTCGAGCGATAAAGGATCACAAAAAACTCGAGAAGAGTTTGGATAACTGTCGCATGTGTTTCGATTCGAAAGAGATGTTAAAACATCTGATCGTTGCTATGGGATCCAAGACTTACATCAGTCTTCCACCTCACGCGTCGCTGACCAATGGCCATTGCATATTGGCGCCTATACATCACGTATCGTGTCAAACGCAATTGGATGAAGACGTATGGGAAGAACTACAGGTAAAAAAAAAATTAAAAAAAAAGATAATACAAACACTTTTTTTTTTACAACAATTCACAGAAGATATTGATCATTATTATTATTAATTGCAGAACTTTAAAAAAGCAATAACGAAAATGTTTATGGATAAAAACGAATTTCCGGTTTTCTTCGAATTATCGGTCGGTCAGCACAGATTTCCTCACATGCGATTGGAATGCGTTCCGCTACCCGATGAGGTCGGAAGTATGGCGCCAATATATTTCAAGGTAAGAAGATGATAATTGTATTTTTCTCGATTCCACAATCATCTGATAAGTGATTGACGATTTTCTATGGTTCTTTGTATGCATTTTTTCAGAAAGCTTTACTGGAATGCGAAACCGAGTGGTCGACAAACAAAAAAGTTGTCGATTTGAGCGGCAAAGACGTTCGCAGCGCGATACCAAACGGTCTTCCATACTTCGCCGTTAATTTCGGTAATCACGGAGGTTTTGCTCACGTTATCGAAGACGAACAGTTGTTTCCGAGAAATTTTGCTCAAGAGATCATCGGAGGTATTCTCGATCTCGATCACAGCCTCTGGCGAAAGCCGAGACGCGAGAATTTCGATCAACAGAGAAAAAAAGTATTGGAGTTTGCGGCCTCGTGGAAGGCTTACGATATCACGGCAAACGACTCCGATTAGAATTTCACCCGATTCTCGATGAACGGGTTAAATTTTGTAATTTTTTTTTTTTTTTACAACGACGATGCGCTGTACAGAAAATTGTACAATCGAAAAAAAAAGAAGAAAATCTGATATGCGAGTAAAAATAATTGGAGCGGAAATGAAGAAAGAAAGTCGGGTTCTTGTTTAACTTATGCACTTTATTTTGATGATTCTTTTTTTTTAATCTCTTCGATATAAAATTTGTGTCTAACGATGCCACGCAGCGAACAATCTCATCCAGAGGAAAAATCGTTTACCATTTACTGGTTCGTTCCGTCGTTCTATTTACACGACTAGGTCTAAGGCCGTAGACGTCGAACTCTTCTTCATTATCATCATCATCATCATCATTTTCTTCTTCATAATCATACACACGATGATTTCTGTGACTCTGCTTCAGAACCCGCGAGATATATATACTCGAATACTTCGATAACGCCGAAGATCGTCGTATCTCTATCGCCGAGACTCTTTACATGTTTTCTCGCATGTAACATTTAAAACATTATAAATCGCTTGCCTAAGAGTCTGCCGCGCATCTTGACCGCGAAATCTCTTTCCGATAGGTAACTAAACAAATAAACGACATCTCGATGAAAAAAAAAAAAAGAAAAAAAAAATCGAGTCCTATGCATTTTATCATCGATGCTATCATTTGGAATAGCGACTTTGGTAAACTGATCGGAGTGATCGATGTAACATTTGTTTTTTAGTTTCCTTTTTTTTTTCATTTCTTATAAGCGGTCCGTTGCAAACTCCGTCACGCAAAATCGATTTGTTTCCTCGCGTGTGATAATCGTTCGAGCTTTTCATATCGTTATGGATCGACGGCCACCCGCGGGCGATTCGAAGGGTTATCCTCAAGCGACCATCGAACCCTACGAAAGTTTTAGTTTCGGCATCTCGTAACAAAAAAAAAATCTCAGTATCAACAAACTGCAGAGCCACGAGCTGTCGGGTGCTCTGCGTATAACGCGTATCGCGTTGCTTCTCTTTTTTTTTCAAAAGTTTTTCCGTTTTTTTTTAATCTTTTTTATAACATTGCGACTTTGCGTCTTCGTCGAGTCAAAGAGCCTCGCGGGAGACATTTCGATATATTATCTTTTCGTCATCTTATCATTGCTTTCTTCTACGCGCGTTCCTCTCGCCATTCGGGAGAGGGAAATAATTGCAAAAGAAAGAAAATTTAGACAGACGAATACAAAGACGAATAAGACGCACTTTGTTATTCGGATACATCGCACTTTTGCTTCTGTACCGACGATGTTCTTTTATTTTACTTTGTTTTTTTATGTTTCTCTTTTTTTTCGTGAAAGAAAGTAAAGTTTCGGCCTGCGCGATGTTTTATACAATATTGTGTAACGTTCAACGTTTTTTCGTTACCCCTCTCTGTCTTTTTTCACGTTACAAAAAAAAATCGACGACGCCTCGCGCGATGCGATATTACTTCGCTTTTTCTTCGTCTCATTAGTGTCCGCGTTCGCAGTTTTACGCGAACTCGACGAACGGCATCGCCTTTTCGATTAATAACCTAAGAATTTTCTTGTTTTATGTTTTTGCTCCTATTTTCCCGGCGCAGACGCTACATGTGAAATTCTCGGAGTCGCACGGAATTTTGATTCGCAGGGACAGAATTGTAAAAAAAAAAAGATAAAAATATCCGCGCGAACGATGGAACTATCTCCGAATCCGTATTTAACACTTTCACGCGAGTCGCACGAATTACGTATCTCTCGTATCGTCTGAATGTTTCGCGAAGAGCAACGAATGATCTTCTCTTCGCTATAAATGTTGTCAGCGTGGATAGATGGAGGGGAAGAATAATGGAAAAAAAAGGAATTGCATATCCCGAAGTTGATCGATGCATGCAGAAGGACGAAGTTATCGTATTACAATGAAATAGAGGATACAATATATATATATAAATATAAAGATCTATGGATAATTTTGAAAAAAAAATGAAAGAAAAAAAAAAGAAAGAAAAAAAGACCAAAATTGAATGAACATTGATTCGGAGTCCGGGAAAGGGACGGACAGTGCCTCTGGCCGCGAAGATACCGGAAGAGAGGTTTCGAGAGATCCGTCGTCAGGGCGGATCTCCGCGTGATATTTCGGCGATGCGGAAAAAACGAGATTTTCCTTTGCGTCGTTGAAACGCGAGAGTAACTTTACGTCAATCGCAGAGAAACTTCGTTTTCCCTTCGCGCAAAGCAGAAAAAATCGAGAAATTTCTTCGATTGGAAAATCGAAGGAACCTTTTTTTCTCGATTTTCGCTGAAATGCGAGGAATAACAAAGGAATCGTTTGCGGTGAGCGTAATTTGAGTGATTGGAACGATGCGAGAATGAGAAAAACGAGAGATCTCCGAGAAAAAAACAATAAAAAAAATTAAATTCCTCGATTTTGTCGTCACCCGGGCCCTCGGTACTTCGCGAGAAACATATAATATACGGTACATGATCGAGTGCCTCGTGGGTAACATTAGACACGGGTTGCTTCTCTTTCCTCCATCTCCTCTCCTCTCTTTTGCTTCGTGTAGTAGAAAAAGTATACCAACAGCTCGCGCTTCTTACAACAAATTCATCGAAACATCATAAACAACGTTCGGTGTAAGAAAACAAAAATTCGTGCAAAAGCGCTGAATTCTTTTTACCGCATTTCGGAGATCGAGTTTTTTTTCTCGTTTTTCACTTTTTTTGCGGCTGCGTTTCTTTCCGATCGAAATTCAATGATATAATAAACAGCGCTCGAGATTCTCGTATCGATCGAATTTCTCAAAAATCATTTCTTTTCTCTCTGCGTTTCGCGTCGACTTTCGTTGTCGATATAAAAATCGAACTCTCATCGCGCGAGCCGCGCGCTTCTTTTTTGTTTTTACGTCTTTGCGGTCGAAAAAAAAAAAAAAAGAAAAATACTAACGTTCCTCTCATCTCGGTCGTCGCCGCGGCTACTGATTGTGGGGCAGAATAATGGTCTGTTGAGCACCGGGAGGCGGTTGGGGTGGTAGATACTGCATGTGTTGCGGTGGTATCGGTATGTGGGGCGGTATTATTGGGCACATTATCGGATAGCTAGGCGCGTGTCCCTGCGGTGGAGGTTGGGGATATGATGGTTGGGGTGTTCCCGGAGGATTGTAAGCGCCCGGTGTGTGCTGTTGATTTTGATTGGCCGGCGACGGCGCCTGACTCGGCTGTTGCTGTCCGACGTGCGGATGCGGATGTCCATGAGGTCCCATGTACTGTATACCAGGATTTTGAGGACCCGGCGATTCGTGATGATGATGATAAGGAGAGGCCATGTGAGGCGGCGGCGGTGGCGCCTGTACCATTCGCACCATTTGCTGATAAGCCGGTTGACCCGGATAAGGCACCTGGAACGGTGGATGCAACGGCGCCGGTGCCAAAAGTGGCTGTCCCGTTGCCGCTGCAACCTGCATCTGCGAAGCTATGTCCGGACCGCGGTGCTGCATCATTGGCACTGGAACAATCGCAAGCGATTCTATATGCAGCGGTCCGCTTCGTAATTTAAACAAAAATTCTTGAGTGTCTGTTTACGTGTAGATGTCTTTTTTTGTCATTGTTATACAAGGATAATCGAGTTTTGTAAGCAAAAATTGGCGTCGTTCTTTAGGATGTTTGCAAGAGAGTAAAAATTTACGTTGCATGCTGATATATTGCAGGAATGAGGCGAATGTCCCGTTTATCAATTAGCCGATAAAAATGTTTGGTATTCTCTATCATTCGATATATCGAATCTCTTTTCTCTCGTCTGCCGTTTGTCGCGTTTACTAAGATATGATGAGGATATTTTATCGGTGATTGAGTGATTGACGAGACATCCGCTTTTGTGAGAACAAATGGGTATCGATAGCGTGTAATTGTCATTGTGTAATGTCTGGATATTTCGTTAGTTTAAGAGATAATATAAAATTTGAAGAACGATCGGTGGATTGCTACGATACCTAGATGATACTGACCCTTCCGGAACCTGGTCACCTGTTGGGCCTGAGGCTGTGAGAATGCACCGGGCGGTTGGCTGGTCACTACGTAAGCCGGCATAACAACCGTTGTCGGCATCGCTGCACTGGAGTACTGCGGTGTTTGGGGTGTATGAGGCCTACTCGGTGTCGGAGTGCTTGGCGAACGCTACAATGCAAATTAAGAATGTTAAATTTTAAGTATGAAAGTATCTATAAATTCTTCTTATCCAATAAAATACCCTAAATCAACTCTATGCCCTTTAAACTTTAAAGATCTTTACGGAGCCACCGTCTCAATGAAACGTACAATTTCGCGCGATACACCCTCCTTAAGTCATTGATATCTTAATCTATTATATAGAATTGATATGTGAATTGTCTTTAGCCGATAACGGCATCGATCCTCAAAGAATTACCAAATTAAAAAAAAAAAAAACAATGTTCTCACCGGAGTGAAAGATTTTGCGTTGGGATTAAATTCTTTAGCGTTCGGATTCAGCGTAGACTTCTTGAAGGCAGTGGTGATTTTCTCAACGGCCGGTTCGACCGGTGTTTGTTGCATCGGTGGTGTCGTTTGCTGTTGTTGTATCTGTTGCGGCGGTGTCGAAGTTCTCAGTGGTACAGGACCCGGCGGAGGTTTACTCGTTACCGGCGCTTCCTCCTGAACCGGTTGATGCTGTTGTTGATGCGGTGTTTGATGCTGTTGCTGTTGCTGTTGCGGCGGCGAAGGGTGCTGATGAACCTGTTGGTGATGAGGCTGCGGTATTTGCGGTGGTGGTTGAGACTCTTGATGATGTTGTTGTGGCTGCTGTTGTTGCTGTTGTTGTTGTTGTTGTTGCTGCTGTTGTTGCTGTTGTTGTTGTTGCTGTTGCTGCTGTTGTTGCTGTTGTTGTTGTTGTTGCTGCTGTTGCTGTTTGCGAGAGTGAGGAACCGAATCTTGAACAGTCGGTGTTTCGGACAATTTGAAGTCCGACGAGAACTGTCTCAACTCCGAGTGTTGATCGTCTCGGCCTCTTGGCGCCGGAATCTTTCTGTGTTCGGGTTTCGGCGTCAAAATTTCGCATCGTTGTCCCTCGACAGAGTTCTGTTGTTGTAACGGTGGATGCGGCGTATGTGGCTGTTGTTGTTGATGCGACGCTGCAACGTTTGCCTGCGGAAATGGCGCGGGAGGAGCTTTGTCCGCCTGATAAACTTGCTGCCTCCCGGGCCGTTCCCGTTTTTCCAAATTTAATTTGTTCGGCGGAGGGGGCTGTTGCTGAGATTGTTGCTGCTGTGGAACAAAGGCCACTTGAGGTATCGCACCTGCTATCGGCTGACCTTGCGGCTGAACTTGCGGCATTACTGGAAAATGTCGAGAAAAACAATATAATTGGAATTCCGAAAATTACGTTAATTACATTTTTCCATATTCATTACAGTTTCTCGGAAAAGAAAATCGTGTAGTATGGTAACGGTGAGCAGTCGCAGAAATAAAGGAGATATAAAGCCTCACCTGGGATAGCTGCACCTGGAGGAGGCTGCGTCGTGGGCGGCGGCACAAAAGGGGGCGGTGTATTGTAGGCGACAACGACACCGCTCGGTGGCATTCCCATACCAAGAGCGCCAGGATGTTGAACCGGTGGATGGACCGGCGGACCACCGACTGGAATGTTACTCGTCTGAGGATTGACGTTCACCGGCGGTGGCGGTTGATTAAAAACATTTTTACCAGTCGCCGGACCAGGCGACGGTGGTGGCGGCGTTGAACGCGTCAATTTTCCTACGTTCGTATCTTTTCTCTTGGCCGGTGGCAGATATTTGCCCTCGTGGGGTCTGACCTTTGAAGATCAAAGATGGAATTCAATTTTATTTCGTTATCTTATCCAATATAATTTTTTGTTTTTCTTAATCACCAAATAAATCGACAGGTAAGAAACGAGTAATTAAATATAACGATAGTCGTGCATAAAAAGAAACTAAACTTTCCTCATTTGCGGATTTACATGAGTTTATGGCGCTAAGTCGTTGATGTATAAAGTCTAAAGATAATCTATTTAGTAGTTTTTCTCCTGTGTCTCGGTACCGGTGTAGCCGAGTTATGATAGACGTTTAGATCGATCTTAGTTTCATTATGAATGGAAAAAAAAAATCTCGTGCAGGGAATAATTAATCGAATTTTCATGAAGTCGGAATAATTTATCGAATGTTGGCACAAGTTCATGAAAGTGTCCATTCATTTGCGTGTTTAGAAAAGAATGATGCATCATCATTCGATGAGTTATAATTACCACGGCAGCGAATCTCTCTTCCTCGTCGCCGTTCTCGAGCTCCAATCGGGCTTTGTGATTCGGTTGAGATTCTATCTCACTCGCAATCTCCGCCGCTTTTTGTTCCTGATCTTTGTAATCCTTGGTGTCCTTGCGCTGTAGCTGTAGCGTGTAATCACCGAGTTGAGGATCAAACGTCGACGTAACGCCGAACATTTGTTCGTTTGTACGAAACATTTCGATTACATCCCAACCGTTCTGTTTTTTTTTTAAACAAAAACATTATTATATCACACATTTTCGACGAGTATTTTCAATTAAATAAATGAGTCAGTCAATTTTTAGCAAATAAGAGCGCTTCGTTTGTTACAGACTTTAGACTTTTGTGTAACACGCGCCAAATTACGTTTTCTTGTAAAAAAAAATTTCGCGTAATTGGAAACTCACCGATGCTCCATCGAGAGTAAGTTCGTCGCCGTTCATAGCAATGGAATCGACCCACGGCTCGAGTTGCTTCTCGCCGACGAGACCGTTGAACTTGCTGATCGCCGTGTCGGTTTGGAAAGTGTCCTTTATCGCGTAATCCAAATCTACGTCCTTTGCCAACATTGTTATTATGTCTTGTGGCTTAAATATGAGTTTCTCTACGACACTCTCGACAGTTATCTTTCCAGTGCCGTCCACGCGATGTGCCATTTCCAATACTACGTCGAACTGGCTGGAGAAAGTTCTGAATATTCCCTCATACAACGAACCATTCTGAGTTTGGATCTGTAAAAAAAAAAGATTAGTAACGTGGCGATTATTGATTTGGGGATAAAAACTGAATTTGGGAAATCTGTAACGTTACCTGAACTACATTGCCAACATGGCTCGTGATGGCATGCATAAAGTGAGCGTTGTTATAAACCCCTTCCGCGACGACGCATCTTTCTTGGGGACCCCGAGCCCGCGGGGATCTGAAAAATTACAAAATTCGTAAAATTTATAAAATTCGTTAAAAAATCGTAAACATCTTTATTTCTTCGAGGAATTTCTCTTTCTCTAATGAGTTTATGATAAATCCAAAATTTCGAAGTCCAACCGAATTACTTACAATGACTTATAAAATCCTCGAAATTAATTTGGGTAATTATTTTTTTTGCTGAGTAACTTAACATTTCTTTCCTGTATAACTCTGTAGTCTACTAATATCTCAGTACAACTGTGACAGCCATCTTTTTAAAGGCCACAAAAGAGAAAGAAGAATATAATAGTTAAATCTTCGAACCAATGAATCACCTTTAGCCACATAGATTCAGCTGCTGATATTATTATTATTATTATTAATCCATTATACGTCAAAAATTACGGATCGACAAAAAGAATTTTTTTTTCTGTTATTTTATTTTCTCATAGTAAAGTTCTGTTATTTTTGTTTACCAAGCCATGTATATGTATTCTTGTAGGCGAGAATACAAAAGTTGCGATACGCTGCGTAAAACTGAAATGCTGAATTTTTAAGTAGTTTTCTTGCACTCTCCGTTTATGGCGGTGGATACATAAAAATTTATGATTACATTTATTTTCATACAAAGCATTCGACGTGTCGAACGGTGCAATATTTTGACGGACGGTTATAAATAAAATTAGAAGCTCACCTCGTGAGATTGGAACGATTCTTCCTCTTGCTATTCATCCTGCTAGTCGACGACGTTTCTTCGCCGGTTCGCGGATATTTATCGCCTTGTCTCTGGCCTTCTCGTTTCTTAGTGGGGACCGGAATTTTGACTAATTTACCGGTAACTCCTTGTCGCAGAAAAAAAAACTACAAATAATCTTCAAATATAATATGTATATATACACACACAACGCTACTTGGTAAATTCGCTAAGTGTTTTTTTTTTTTTTTCGATTTTTTTTTCAACTAAATAACGCTCTGACGCCCGATTGATATTTTACGCGAGCAAACAAACAAAAAAAAACCCGAGTACAGTTAGAATCTCGTCGATGTGCAAAGTAATTTGAATCTTGCGGGTGCGTGATTACGGGTATATATAACGAACAATTTGATGCGTGAAGTTGTACGCTGGAGATTGACAAGGGGGCCGTTCTAACCCGTGAGAAAAAATTTGCAACATCAACCAGCCCTTTTAGGTTATGCTGCCAAGGGCCAACGAGAGTTTCGTTAAAAAAACACACACTTGGCCACGATAGATTGTTAAGCCGTATAAACGACAAAGGATATAACGATCGTAACGACGCGACGACGATTTTTATCGATCGAAAAAATAAAAATGTTCGCGAAGTTACTCGGGGTAGCCGTGAGATTGGACGCAACACGGACCGAGAGTCGTACGGACTCTCCTCACGTACACGAGAACTTCGTGTCGTGTGACGTAACGTCGAGGGAGGGGGCCCCAACACTCTACCCTTCACTCACGGGAAAACCTCGTTGTGCTGTTTCCACGCTTATCGGGGTACACGGACGTTTTCGCACGCGCGTAACGTTAAACTAACGTACGCCGATTCCCTCGGTTGTGTTGACGAAAATTCGTTCGATTAATCAACATGTGGTGAACGGGGAGGAGGTAAAACTCAAAGCACAAGTCGCCCGATCGGCCCGATCCCGGTGACTGTCCGATCCGTTCGCCACCTGGTAAACCACCAATCATCGACGCGAACCAACGGTCGGCCGGAGAAACAGAGAGCGAGAGAGTTTTGTGTCAGAGAGTCGCGTTCACTCCTGTGTACGTGTTTTTCTCTCGAACCCAAACGCATAGACGAGAAAGTCGAGACCGAAAAGCTCCCTCCCTCAATCTTATTATTTGTTTTTTTTCGTCATCAAAAATCTGAAAATTTCATTCGGCGAGTTTCGAGTTTGTCATCGGAAGTTAAATCCTTGAGGATGTTTTTGTTGTTAGAGCCACGCGACTCATTTTTATTGCTGATAATTGAACTAATTGAATGATGAAAGTTGAGGCCGATGCACGGCTCTTGGCTGTGAATAGAGCGAGGGAAACCTTCGCGCTCTGTGTGCCAGTAGTAAACACATGAACGGATGTGCCAACCAATGAAAAGACGAGGTTATGGTTCTGTTGCGGGAGAGAAAAATTCACGTTCGGGCGCTTGGATGCAAATGCAATTGTTCGTTTCGACGAAAGATTTCAAGATTTGCAGCTACTTTTTTCTAGCATCGCGAACTCAAATTTTTGATAAACAAGGAAAGGTCAAAGTAAGTGACGCACGTTCTTTTCCTAAACATTTTTCCTACCTTTTGTGATGATTATTTTATCGGACAATAATAAACTGGCGAAGTGCATTGTCACGCAAAAAATTAGAAAAATGCGTCAGTAGAAAGATGTCGATGTTTTTGTTCCGAGTATAACAATCCCAAGTCTGCGTGCGAATTAATTGTTAATTCAGACAAAAAAGTTATTTTCTCGTTTCGACGAAACACTGCTTTTGCAAGCATATAATAATCATAATAAGTAATCATCATCGTCTCTGAATAAAGTTCCCGTTCACGCAAAAAATCGAAGGACACTTCATTCCCCCACATTATTTCGCGAAAAATATTATGTTTTGCAAGTTTATTTTCGCAAATGATTTTTTTTCTATTGTTCATAAGTGGTAATGAAATAGGAACGAAATTAATGCATTTTAACATAATTTATTATTATTTATCGAGTATAAAAAAAATAACTATACAAAAATGCGAGTTGACTAACATCGAATTATACACATTGATATCGTTTCGATGGACGTCTATACAGCATCCTTTCGACGAACGTACACTCGATACGAGTATTCGTTATCTAAACGCTTCCATTTATCACAACATTTCATTAACTTGCGACAGTATTCAACTGGCCATACAAAGACCGTTTTGACAAGTTGTCCCGCGAGGACAACTCGAACATGCTTTGCCTTCGATGTATAGAGGTTCACCCATGTAGTTGCCAGCGGGTCCATAATTGCAAATTAGAATCTGATCTCTGCCGACGAAATCGTAGTTAGTCGGAACCCATTCGTTGCCGGACCACTCGTGCGAAGATATCGGTGCCTCCTGCTCCGTGTCCATCGATGGCTTTCCATTGATTTGCTCTCTTTCCCATTCGCTGTAAGTCGGTAGGTGCAACTGATGGGGTCTCGTCTCAATAGGTCGCGAGGGCAAACCTGCCTCCGCATCACCGTCGAAGAAACCTAAACCTTCCGGCGTATTCGGGAATCCTGTTGATCCCGCGTTACCAGTATAGTACGGCGCGTAATCTGTAAATTTAAAAAACGAAAAAAGAATTAGCAAACCTATACGTTTTTTCTCCCATTTGTAAATTATCATCTTCGAGAAAAAATGTCCTGCGATCGTTAATATTTTTGGCTATCGAAACGAATGATCATTATCATTATTTTTTATACAATGTATTACGGGATTGAAAGATTTTTTCGTAAAGTTGCAAAGAATTTATAGAATTTATAAAATGTTAATGGATCGTAATTTCTCAAATTTCGTACAAATTTTTTCTTTTTTTTTCGAACATTAATTAAAACGATCGAAAGATAATTACCAGCGGGTATGTAAATCGGATATTGTGCGCCGGCTTGCTGATAGTATCCTCCCGAGTAATATCCGTTCGATCCCGGATAGTAGTATCCATTGCTGCTCGCTTGGTCGAAATATTGCGAAAAGAATGGGTAATTCGGGTAACTCGGGTAACTAGGGTAAGTCGGTCGATAACCAGCGCCCGGATAATTCGGTGTATTTCCGAAGATCGGGAAATTCGGACGATTCGGAGAGTTTCCAGCATTGATATCATCGTTTCCAATGGTGGGGAAATTTCCCATTGGCGGTCTCGATGGTTGATTATTTCCTGTTGGTCTCGATGGCTGATTAGATCCCGAGGCCTAAAAAATAGATTTGAAAAAAGTAATTAAAAAGTTCACTAACTTACCGACACTGACAAAAATAACTTCTCATACTAATATCGAAAGCTTTGAAACACATTTTTAAACAAATTTTTTTAACACAACGAAAAATTTGCTAATTTTAATGTTAATTCCTTTTTTTGGTTTCTATTTAAAAAATATTTTGTTATAAATTTCCAAGTCAAGTTACTGCAATATCCGATTGATGTACGATGATTGCTAATTTTGAATTTCCAAGTACATTTTATTATTAATTTATTTTGATTTTTTTTTTTACGATTTTCTATGTATATTCTATATAAATCAGAAAGTATCGAGAAACGTACAACTTTTTTTTTTTTTTTTTTTCATTTTGGCAGAGCAGTTGGAAGGAATTTCGATTGATCTTCGGATAAACGCATAACTATAGAATAAAAATAAATTTTTACCCCTCCGGAAGAACTGGTTATAGCGCCCTGTGCGCCCGACGGATCGAAAGTTGCACCTCCGAAGAATCCGGGATTTGATTGTTTTTTGACTCTTTGATGACTTTGTTTCTCGCTGCTCGTTTGCGACTTTGAAGGAGAAGCCGAGAGAACGAATTCTCGGGGACGATATCCTTGCACCCTGTAAGCTCCGCCGTACGTGGTTCGCGCGCAACCGACGAGAGTCGTCGTTGCCCATGCCAATTGAGTGTAATGTCCCGTGTAATGATTCAGACGAAAGTTGTTTGCGCTCTGTCCATCGAAGTCTTCGACTTCGTCGTACCACGAGCTAACAGCGCGGGTCCAGTTAACCGTCGAGAAACCCGAACTCCAGTAGATGTTCTGTCCAACTGGAAATCGCGCTAAAAAATAAAAGAAAAGCAATGAATTAACTTTCTCCGGTGTAAAAAAAAAGATCAGTCACGAAGCAAATTTTTTTATTTGTAAGAAAATTTTTTTTCGTCGGTAATTAATATTGTTATTAGGCGCGAAGAAAGCACTTTTTTCGATGCAAATTTAAAATTATATTGTTTCCCAATTTTTCGAGTAAATGTCGTAGTAATTGGTACCATTTAAAAAAATCGAATCGAAAAATCGATTTTTATCGTGTAAAAAAAATCGATTTTGGATTTTTGAAAAATGAAGTTGTAATTCTTATTGAAATAATAATAAAAATATGTTGCAAACTTACGATCATTTCGACACGAGTCGTGTTGAAAGGTGCATTGGTCGGCCCATCTTTGCGCGACTTCGGCCAATTTATCATCCCAAACCAGCGCTTGCATATTCGCTGCGGGAGGCTGAGGTCCCGGTTTTCCACGAGTTTCCTGGCCATTCGCAATTTGCGCGCGATATGCGTTGTGCAAATCGACGATTTGTTTAGCTTCGGCCGTAGATACGCCGCTCTGGCTGTTCCCGCCGCATGCTGCACCTTTGCCCTGATAAAGACGCAGAAAAAAAAATTATTAATATTCAAATTTTATCTTTATAAACAGAATCGTAAAAAGATTTAATAAAAAATGTATATTTTATCGATTTCTCACCTTAAATTTGCACATAGTGTGATCACTGCACACCGAACAATAATCTTGTGCAATTACCATTGGTAGTAATGCGAAGCACAACCATTTCGTTAAATTTCCCATGTTACTGCGATCGTTGATAAATGTGTCTTCGACGCGATTGCAAAATGAGAATTGAAGAGAATCGCTCTGAACCAAAGTTCAAAATTCTGCTGGAACTCTATGCCTTCGAAGCGGAAGAACGACGAAGGGCGACTGATGCCTTCGATAGTTTTTCCCGAGTATATATACTCCATCCTAAAGGGTATTTAGACTGCAAAGTGGGGCAAAACCGTGAAGGTCTTTCCATAAATCCTATAATTCTCAGGACGTGAATTTTCCGGATCTGATGGGCTTATGGATTATCCGAGTTCCGAGAACCTCTGCAGTATGTACGTTCAGTTAAGTTAGAGCACTCGATTAGGCGGAGTTAGAAAAGCAGTTAGAAGACTCGCCATTTGCATTACGTTTAATGACAATTTTCCGTGGCATCGATGAAGAAAACAGAAAAAAAAAATAGATCGCGATACTAAATTGAGTGAAATTTTCGGCAAATTATGTAGAATTTTTATAGCAGAGAAACGTTTATGAGGAATTAACCAAAATTTGTAACAGATCGATCGTATTTTCAGATAATTATTTATTTGTTATAAAATAAATTTTTACGAGCATTTAAATACATATATATAATCTAAAAATAGATATTAAATCGTTTGAAGTAAATTCGCGTATAAAAACATGTAAGTCTCGTGAAGGGACTCGTCTACGTATGAATAATTTCTTCTAAGAAATTTTCTTATCGACGTTGCGATAAATGTGATTATTTTTTCCGTGAGCTTTTTTTTTTTTTTTTAAATAAAATATTCATTAGTTGGAACGACCCCGTCTCGTCTTATCACTGTCGTCAACGTCGTATACGGCGTGTAACTTTTTCACGACGTTTCGCGCTCTGTCGGTGATAAAGCTATCGACCTGCCCGAGTACGTTGACGAATTGTATCATTTTTTCAAAATTTCGATTTATCCTCTCGGTTCTCTCGAGCGGCGTTTCCTCCTTTGCTAACAGAGACTTTGATTTCGCGGGTGTCGGAGATGCCGCGAGAAAGGCAGATAATTTTTCCAGAACCTCTTTGTGATCCTTCGTAAATTCTTCCGATGGCATCGATGATGCGATCTGAAACGATAAAAAGAATAATAGTTGTAAAAAGTGCGTTTGCAATTGTTTATAAATAGTTTTCGTATCAAATCAAATTATCGAAGACCGAAGGGAATTTAATTTTTTTTTTCGTGATTTATGCAAAATATTAATTAATTTAGCAATACCGATTTTTTGTATATTTATATTCTATTATTATTTTTTATATGTTATAAATCGAATTTGATATCGATTTTTTTTTATAAGATGAATTAAAAAATTTCTATAGCTACAAGAGAAAATATAGATTTTGTTTTTTTTTTTTTTATTTTTTCTAAGAAACTCATTCTACTGTTACTTTTATGAACAATAAAATATTGTTTCGAAAGAATAAAATATTCGAAATATACATACCGCGATGATAAATACGGATATCAGTAATATTCCCCACGAAGAGGTCATTTTACGAGAAAATTATATTATTGTTGCAATCCACGTATTGTTCAATCTGCAATTAAAAATACATTTGGTTTTATAAAAAAATATAGTGAACGACTATATATCGTAAAGCAACGAAGCGTACTGTATACTCACCACCTACGCGCTCTTCCGGTCGTTGAGTCGCGAAGAAAATTGATTCTCGTCACGTTGTCTTGATGCAAAACGAAATATGCTGACCTCGATATTTTGTTGCCAGAAATTCGCCTCGACCTCGACTGACAATTTCGTTTCAACCTGCTGACTCGTCGGTTGCACTTTCTACCACAACGTCCACGTTAATCCACGCAAATTAAAGCTCACAATATTCGAGCGCCTGCGACTGCACGCATTTCTTTATTAAAAGCCAACAGTCGTTTTATGTGACGTCTCAAAATTTTTATGTCTTCCGATGTTTTTCTCGGGAACCTTGAATTTTCACACGTTCGCTGGTCAATTGTCCGGTCGCGTTTTCGCACCTGCAATCAAAGATTTCGCTCGATGAACGATCATAGAAAACTAATTCGTTCTATCATTCGTATTAAAAGTTATGTCGCTTTGCGTCCATTTTACATAAATCGAGAAAAATGAGAGAAAATACCTGTCGATGGTATAAAAATCGGGAAAATTTCATGCATATTAAAGGTACTGAAAAGATTAATTTTGCATAATAATAATTTCGAAATTTTATTAACAAATTAATGAAAAAATTAATTGATCAACAAATTCCGCAAAAACCCAACATTTTTTTTTATGAAAATGATTCGTTCATTTTTCTGAATACGTATGCATTTTTTCAGGTTTTTCAATTTACTTAAAATTTTTTTTATATTGAAAACATTTGTGAAAAAATCCAAAATTAATGTTTTCAGTATCTTCAATACGCATGATTTTTTTCAGATTTTTATATCATCGAGAAGTGTTTGCAATTTTTTCTCATTTTTCTCAAACTTATGTGAAATTAACGCGAAGCAATATAACTATTTTAACGCAATTTACAGATATTTTTTAGAAATATTAATACATCGAAATTAATTTTTTTATATGAAAAAATGGAGGGGCAATTTGACTTTACTTTACATGGGCAAAAAATACTATTGCCGATGAAAAAATGACTTAAAAGGATTAAAAAATTATTGTATATTTTGTACATTTGCTTATACTTTACGATCAAATTATATGTTGCAATAATTTTTTTTGTAAGTGTATTCATAAAAAAAAATACCTAACCTGTCGAGACGGTGGATGATATCTAAGTATTTCAGTATTGAATGTCTCAGCTTCCGTCAGTAACACATTAACATAGAGCAGTATACAAAAAAGTCCGATTTTTGTGCCGGAAATCGCGAATAGAGGCATCCGGTGGAGAAAACGCTAATATCTATATGCATGTACTTCGTTCGTTACACTGAGATTCTCGTGAGCAGTCTTTTCATTCGTGGAAAGTTTGCCCTATATGTAGGTAACGATTACAAGTAATTGTTTACTGTTTATTTCTTCTCTCACCAAACAAGTTACGTAAAACGGATATTCCCGCATTTCCGGTTGGCGGAGAACGTCAAGTTTCTCAAATGTTAGCTTCGCACAGTCGACCACAAGTTTTCCGAGTCGTAACATATATATATATATTAAAATTGTGGTGTTGAAAAGATCGTCATGCCGTTCACGAAGATACTTATTTTTTCGCTGAGTCTCGTGCTATTGAATCACCGGGTAAAGTTCTGATATCTTCTTAAAAAAAATAAAAAATAAAAAAAATCTTATGATTTATTATAATCGATTCTACAGTATCAAAATTTATTTATATTAATAGTACGCTGCAGCAGCGCCGAGTTCGGTATTCACATCGTCGTCAAGATGCGACAATCAGCAGCAACAACCTTACAACCCATTAAGTTACGTTGCATCGAAAGCGATGGGTGCTCTTGTCAAATGCGCCTCCTTCGCTTGTCAGTGGCTGCCGATCCCGGATTGCATAAAACCGGCGCCACCGACTTTGAGAATTGGCAAACCGTCGAATCTTTGCTCGAGGGACCCGCGTTTCGAATCATTTGAGGACTTTGACTGATAATATGTGTATAATATGTGTGTGTAAACGTTTGTACTCGTGGCAAATAAATATTTTTCTACGTTCATTCATTATACATCTTCTATTGCGCCTCTACGCATCCCTATACTTCCGGAAATAAAATGTAAAAAAAAAAAAAAAAAATTATATCTTAATTTTCGAGTTTCGAGTAAATCGATTGTTGTCCCATGAAATCGAATGGTATTGTTTTATGTACCTACAGTCGAGGAGAGGATTGATTGCGAATTAATGCAGCGACTCTCAATGAGTCAAATTCGCATTATCACTAAATGATCTGACGATCTGACCACACAAAACATCGTGATATTTAAATTCTCTACAATTACTTGTTTACTTTTTATCATTAATTACGATGTGCATAAATTCGAACGCTCGCTAAGAGCAATTATCTCCGTAGTAATTATTTTTTTCACGAACAACTAAATAAATATCGATGTTGTGGCGATTTACGTAACGAAAAAAAAAAAACAACAAATAATACAATTTACGAATTAAATAACAACTTTATTGTCCTGCGATTTAATACACGTGAGAAATTGAAAATTGCGCTCGTTACAGATATTTCGATGACTTGATTCATACTCGCGATCGCATGACGTTATTTCTTACGAAACGCGTCACAAGACTTGCGAAACTTTCTACAACGCTTCCTGAATATTGTTTCGCATTTTCATAGTGTTTCTCTTCTCTTTTCGTTCATTTCGTTCGAGAATTTCGTTCCATCGATTATAATTTTTTAAAATGTTATCGTCGGTGTTTCAATGCGATCACATCTGCTTGCATCTGAATGACGTAAAATTCAGCGCCGATAAAATCAACTTATTTTCGTAGTCGATTTTCTTAGGCAGCCTTAGCGGCGGTGGCGGCTTGTTGCAGCTGATTGTTCAAGTTCTGCGTCGCTTGAACGGCGATCTCGACAGCCTGTTTCGTGAATTTAGCAATGTCCTCCTGAGCCTTCGAGGAGTTTTGGGTGATCGCCTTAGCCGCCTTGTCGGACTCCGAAACGAGAACACTGACACCCTCGTTGAATTTAGCCTGAAGCTGAGCCGCCTGTTCGGAGGCGTTCGGGATCTGTGCGTTAATGTCTTCGACAACCTTGTTAAGCTTTCCCTTGATGTCTCCCCAAAGTCTTTCCAACTCGGGGCTCTTAGACTTGATCTGCGCGAAGAAATCGATTTTAAAAAAATTAGTTGATTTTTCACGATCTTCAAATTTAGTAAATAACATTTCGATGCGTTTAATTTTGACTCTATATTATTTTTTGATTGTTATTAAATTTCATAATTTTGACGATTAATTAAAAATTTATTATCACTTACGTCTTCGGTGACTTGGGTGATGTAAGTTTGAACGTTGTTGGCGAGGGTGGTGCTCTGCGCCTTGATGGTGTTTACGACAGTCTCTTGATCCGGAAGGTTCAATTGCTCCTGAATCTGCTTTCCAAGATTGTTGATATTGGTCTGCGCGTTGGTGATGATGTCGACAAGAGGGGTGGGTTGACTGGCATCAGGTACCGCTTGATTAGCTTGCGCTTGTCCTGCTCCGCGGGGAAGAGCCGCGGCAACGGCGACCAAAGCGAACAACGGAATACAGATAAATCCCTTCATCTTGATACGATTGGAAAATACGAACACCGTTCAAGGTCTCTTGACTGTTATAGATCGAGAGAAAGACTGATGAAACTCGCGACCGAATGACTCCCTTTTATAGCCAATTCTTATCGGGGAGGCTGGGGGCAAAGTGCCAAGTTATCTTGTATCTCAACACGGATCCGCTCCCGACTTCGAATATAAACTCGAGAAACTATAAAGTTTGTCGTGTGACTTTCTTTCACGATGGGAGAGAGGAAGGAACGACGAAGGATACGATGACATTTTTTTTGTTTCAATGTGCGTATAATTTCGTACAACGACCCCGACGCAGCCAATGGACGAACTAACGGTTTTGTTGGTCCAACGAAAGCGATAAAAAATATAGAACACTGTTTGGGATTCGTAAAGGAATTTTTTTTGTTGTTCAGATATTATGTGAGAACGGAAAGGGGACGATTACTAAAACGCCAAAGTTTATTGAATTGCTAAGCTATGGTATTGTAGCGAAGGCTCGAAGTCTCGTAATCGAAAGTCCGAGAATCGTCGTCCAATCTTATATACACGGAGGTCGGGTCAAGCCACAAGTCGAATTTATCGATGGGCTCATATTATGATACGATGATACGAGAGAACTGACTCTCGGGACGCTTTACGTTTTATGTTATACCTATATAGATCCATTTTGAGCAAAAGTTCTCGGAAGTCTTCTTTGGGTTTTAGCCTATCCGTCGAGGGGGCACTTGAAACGGAATAACAAAATATTAACTCTTTGAGTCATCATCTGTATGTATTTTTCTTCATTGTACACAGTTCTTCGCAAATAATATATTTTTTTTCATTTCGCAAAAATAATATTGGCAAAACATATTTTATTAAGTACAACAAATTTTTTTTGTGAAAAATGGAAAATTACGCTACGAACTTAAAAAAAAATAATTTTTTAAGGTCGTTATGTCGCTTCGCGTTAATTTCGCATAAGTTTGAGAGAAATCAGAGAAAATTACAAATATTTCTCGGCGGTATGAAAATTTGGAAAAATTCATGCATATTAAAGGCACTGAAATGATTAATTTTGCATAATAATAATTCCAAAATGTTATTAACAGATTGATGAAAAAATTAATTGCTCGACAAATTTCCCGGGAACGAAATTTTTTTGTTTATGAAAATGGTTCATTCATTTTTCTGAATACGTATGCATTTTTTCAATTTTTACAATTTACTTTGATTTTTTTTATATGGAGAAAAATGTGTAAAAAAAACAAAAAAACCTCTTTATGCGGTGAGTTAATAATTCAGATATTGGAAGCAATTATTGCTGAAATATTAAAACTAATTTAGTGACGTCAGTTTCGTTCACCATAATCCGATAATCGTGACTCTTACGGTGAATTCTTCAATTTTGGAGGATTATTGCGGAACGAAAAATATATCGCCTCATTAGCTAAGAAAGTCGGCAATACTGACGCAGCGATATACGAACGAACGGTTTAAGTTTACAAAATGTAAAATTAATCTTTGCATTGATGAACAGTAACTGAATGCCACATGTCCCGCGTGAAATTTTGTTATCAAAACTTATCGGCGATTCGGAGAAAGAAAATTCGTAGAAAGCCATCAATAATTTATCTTTTCGTTATTTCGTTATAATTTCTTCATCAGATGTCGTGATTCATCAGATGCATCGAGTTGTTGTTGCAACGATTAATTATCTAACTACAAAAAAAAAATCTCCCCGATAGACAAAGCGATAGTTTTGCAATTGTTCATCGCAACGATAATGTTATTTTTTCGAAGCGTCTTTGATGATCAATTATACGGTCAAAGGTTTTTAGGAAAAATTTGTCATTTCGTTACCACGTAACAATACTCGTGAAACATGCATACGAAACGTTGGCCGCGACTCTCGTCATATTTGTTACAGTAAACTCATGAAAGTTCGTCTCGTATCTCACCCTCTTATCGGAAAGAACCGTTCGGCATTAGAGACCTTGACCCGTGGCAAGAGTCAACGCTTCGGATGTTCTGATAAAAAAAAATTACTTCGCATCCGCGTGATCGTATTTCTTTGGCATTTTATATGTTTTTAACGAACCGCCCTTCACGGAAATTACGCGATTCAGTAATTTGCGGACAAATAAGGAATTCTAGGAAAAGGGGTTAAAAAAATCCAACAATCGCCGTCAAATAACTGATAAACTTCAAATTGTATTCTACATTACATAAAATTGTACAAAAAAGTCGTTTTCTACGATGTTATACAATGAATGGATTATTTGTCATAGTAGGCGATTATTTCTCGTCAGTCTTAGGGACGATCTTTGCGGCCTCCTTTTGGATGGTCGAAGCGGCGTTCTCCAAGAATTTCTGACCGTCCTGAACGAGTTTGTTGATATTGGGATCTTCCATAATTCCCTTGAAACCCTTTTGAAGCGATTCCATAACGTCGTTCAACGCTCCTTCAATTTTGCTTCCAGGAGTGGCCTCAGCGCCTGGAGCTTCGCCTTGCGGGAAAGCCTACAAATCGAAGGTTAAATTAACATCGAAAATTATATCATTTTTCGTATCCGCAATCGCATGGATCATCTCTAGAAGCGCGAATTCGTATATTTAATTTATAATATTAAAAAAATAATAAAATAAATAAAAAAACGAGCGTAAGATCAATAATGCGTTTTTTAAACTTTGAACCGATGACCTCGAGAGCTCGGATGCCACGTTTCAGCTTTAGATAAGAAGAATATGTTGAAATATTGTGTTTTCTCTCCTCTAAAATAGCGACAAAACACTTTCAGCTAAAATTGTCGCTCGAGAAATTTATCGATTTTATTTCGTCATCTGAGACCGCGAAAGTAATCTCTCGTTGTAATTAAGCGGAGATTTTTTCTTTCGATCCTTGACCCTTCGCACTCGCGGTTAATCCACAATAATCCAATAAATATTTACCTGAATATAGCAGACGAGGCAAGCCACCAAGAAAGTAACGAAGAACCAACGTGCCATTTCGGAAATTTTAAGGATTGTTTGATGTACAACAAGAGTTACGGAGAATCTTCTGCGTGCTTAGCGTCTTCGACGATAGTAACGAACTGAATGAAGAACTCGAAAGATTTCGTAGCGCGCGGGCAGAGAACTATTCGATAAGTACGGGGCGAGTGTCGAAGGTCGTACTATCTATGCTTTTATATACATTTCTACGGAGCTTCTGTATAGATATACGTTTATACTATGGCATCGTGGGAGATATAGCGCATGAAGCAACGCAACGTTTTAATCATATATTCATCACTTTCATATATATATATATATATGTATATAGCTGAATTTCTATAGCTTCTTCGCACACGAAAGCATTAAAGTACATTTCAATATTAGTATTGTTGCAGTTAACTGATGAGTTCCGCATACGCTTAATATTATCGTAAATTCATAAATCATTCATCGCCGTCAGCATACTTCAACGAAGTGATTGGCTATAAGCATAATTTGACGCTTTGCGATGAATGCGCATGCGACCTCCGCGATCTTGTGAACATCGACTTAGAACTTATCGAGCACGTGGAATGCGCGCGCGCGATCTTCTTACTTCGATGTTAAAAATATTGTTTACCATTCATTTCTATGGGGGGGTCAAGACGCATTACCTCGAACTCTGCTACTTAACAACCTTTTAGCTTTGAAACTAATTCTTGAAAATGAATCAAATGTCGATAATATAAGCGCTCAATTTTTTTTTTTTTATAAATCGCATTATTTATATTGCTATAAAAAAAAGATACCTAATCAGTTATGTCGCTTCGCGTGCGTTTCGCATAAGTTCGAGGAAAATGAGAGAAAATTGAAATACTTGTCTATGGGATAAAAATCTGAAAAAATTGCATATATATTAAAAGTACTGAAAAGATTAATTTAGCATATAATCATTTTTTTAATGAAAATGATTCGTTCATTTCTCCGAATACGCATGAATTTTTTCAGATTTTTCGATTTACTTTGAATTTTGTGTTTTTTCACACAATTTTTCCATATAAAAAAAAATTCAAAGTAAATTAGAAAATCAGCAAAAATGAATACAAATTCAGAAAAATAAACGAATCATTTTAATACAAAAAAAATTGGGTTTCCGGGAAATTTATTGACGGATTAATTTTTTCATCAATTTATTAATAATATTTTGGAATTAATATTATGCAAATCTTTCCAGTACCTTTGATATGCATTATTTTTTTCAGATTTTTATTCTATCGAGAAGTATTTGCAATTTCCTCTCATTTTTCTCGAACTTATGCGAAATGAACGCGAAGCGATATAACTACTTTAAGCGTTCGTCACTATGAGGAAATATCAGAAGTAGAAAAATAATTCGCCGTCACATTTAAATAGTTAAAAAATTATAATTTATTTCATATATTTATAATGGTGCATGAATAACATTAAAATTTGAACGGCAATGTGTAATACACGGAAATATCTCAATGAGTCACGTAGCGTTCGTGAATTCCCCGGAGGACTGCATAACCGCTGCATTTTCCTGTCGCATCTTCACCCTTCTAAGCTCTGCCTTTGTTGAAGAGTGAAAGGTGTCGAGAATTCCCAAGACAAGTTCCAAGATCGGTCGGTGCTGTGAGGGATTATGAACGGTAGCTGATCTTCTTCTATCGGCCCTCCGACGAACGGGTATTTCGATCGATTCTTCGGAACTCCATCCGTCCAAACATCGAACGTTTTTTGGCGCAGAAATTATTGAATATGCCAACAGGAGACAGCAGAATACAGATGATCGTACTAACACCATTTTTTTTTAAATGGTTTTTTTTTTTTTTTTAAAAAGTAGTATCGAACTTCGTCGAGTTGAATCGAGAGCGCCGATCCGATTGTCGCCGATTTATTAATGTTTATAAGGTAGAAGAGTGTTTCGAGGCAAAGCGATCAGTCGAGTTAATGATCAAAGAGTAGGGACGACTTAAGGATGTCGAGCATTATCAGCGCATTTTTTTCACTCGTGCAATAATATCCAGTGACCCATATATTCGTACACACTATACAATTTGCGTTACATCGGACGCATATTGCAGTTATGCAGGCTGTGATCAACGTTACGATGAAATTCTTTTCCGACTATCTGTGCCACTCGCGTGTGCACCGTTTCGTGTTTCGCGAGCGCGTTACACTTTTTTTTTTTCATTCTCCAACGAGTATCAATGACCTTCCAGGATAATCGAAAAAACAAATCTCGAAGTCCATCTATTCTCAACGTTTCCTGAATTTCCATTTGGTTACTTAATTTTTTAGCATCGCGACATCGAAGGCTAACGTTTCTAAATTTGTTCGTTATTAGCATCTTGTTTTTCAGTTTTGTTTCCGACTTTACTCAGCAAATAATTTACCGTTTTTCATATTATTTGCTTTCAGTTCGTTTTAATTTTTTCAAATATTGCATTTCTCAAAAAATTTTATTTCGTTGCATTTTACGATGGAAAATTTTTCGATCGAATCTATAATCGATTTCTTCTCACGAATTGATGACGAAGAAACAAAAAATAATGCGATTATATTTTTCAATGCTCGTTTTATTGTACAATAAATAACTTTTTGAAAATAAATAATACAAATATTGTACAATCCTTATATGTAATATTCGTAGTCCTTTGTGAACATCCCGAACTCAATGTCGAGGTTTTAACGTTTCGTTTCCATATCCATTTTATCTCTCGATTTAAACTGATCTGTGTAGCAAATGATTGAACGCTTCCCTGCATTCGATGTCATGAAAATCGTGACTAGCGATGTTCCATATTTTGGCGCCGGGACGTATTCCAACTTGAATAGGTGGCGTCGGCGATGTGAGGAATCTAAAAGCGATTGGACTCACACCATCGAGTATCCTACCGACCAGAACGGCTTTGTTCTGTAGTTTGATGGTAACGATATCACCGGGAAATATAAGATCGGTGCCGAGAGCGCGAACGATTTTTCCTCGCGGCAGGATTAGCGGTATGGGTCCAACGTGACCGGCCGAGTTTGCCGCTGAAGAAGCTGCCGAGGATGCCGCTGAGGATGCTGCCGACGACGCTGCCGAGGATGCTGCCGAACCGGAATCGAAGAGATTGGTGATATGTGGAAATTCGGCTGCGTCGATGTTCACATCGTAGCCGTCGTAAGCTCCCGAAGCAGCAGAAGAAGCGCTGCTAGCTGCCGAACTTGCGGCTCCCGATGGGACTATACTGATATGGGGTGCGTGAAGAATGTGGGGTCCACGGTGATGTCCGATCAGACCTAATCCCAACAATCCATTTGAAGATCCTGAGGATGCAGCAGACGAAGCGGCAGAGCTAGCAGCAGCATCTCCCGTTGTGTGGGCTGGAAGATGTCCAACGGAGAACAAAGGAGTAGAGATTACATTGTTACTCGAGGATGCAGCAGAACTGGATGCAGCAGAACTTTCGGCCGTTTCTACGGGAAGATGTCCAACGGAGAAGTGCGGAGTAGAGATGACGTCGCTACCGGATGCTGCGGCAGAAGCGGCACTCGCAGCGGAACTAGCTGCTGATTCGAGTGCGTTAAGCGCGGGAATATGCACTCCATGACTTGCGATTAATCCCGATCCCAACAGACCTCCGGAAGATCCGGAAGATGCAGCTGAAGACGCGGCGGAGCTAGCAGCTGAGTCGATCGCAGAGAGGGCGGGAATGTGCACGTGATGATGTCCAATTAATCCTGATCCCAACAATCCAGAAGTTCCGGAAGTTCCGGAAGATGCAGCTGAAGAAGCGGAGGAGCTAGCAGCCGAATCGTCTGATACTACCGCAGGTACAATTGGTCCGACGGTGAGCAACGGCGAAGAGATGAAGTTACTACCGGAAGCCGCCGAAGCTGCCGAAGAAGCAGCAGAGCTAGCTGCGTTCTCGAGTGCGGACAACGCTGGAACGTGGATGCCGTGCCCAATCAATCCCGATCCCAACAATCCGCCGGAAGATCCGGAAGAAGCAGCGGATGAGGCAGCTGAACTAGCAGCCGCATCGTCGGTCGAGACTAATGGAACACTTCCGACGGAGAGGATTGGAGAAGCGATGATATCGTTATCGGAAGCTGCTGAAGAAACAACTGAGGAAGAACTCGACGAACCACTGCTGGCTGACGGTAGATGTCCGATTGAGACGAGCGGTGTAGAGATAATATCGCTATCGGAACTTGCTGAAGAAGCAGCAGAAGAAGAGCTCGAGGAACCACTGCCAGCTACTGGAAGCTGCCCGACAGACAGCAACGGCGTTGAGAGGATTTCGCTGCCGGAACTTGCTGAAGAAGCAGCAGAAGAAGAGCTCGAAGAACCACTGCCAGCTACTGGAAGATGCCCGATAGACAGCAACGGCGTTGAGAGGATTTCGCTGCCGGAAGCTGCTGAAGAGGCAGCAGAAGAAGCGCTTGACGAGCCACCGCTAACTGCTGGAAGATGTCCGACCGAAAGCAACGGCGTTGAGAGGATTTCGCTGCCGGAAGCTGCTGAAGAGGCAGCAGAAGAAGCGCTTGACGAGCCACCGCTAACTGCTGGAAGATGTCCGACCGAAAGCAACGGCGTTGAGAGGATTTCGCTGCCGGAAGCTGCTGAAGAGGCAGCAGAAGAAGCGCTCGACGATCCACTGCCACGTCCTATGGGGAAGATTCCGAGGTGGTGACGATGCACTCCGTGGCAAGGTGCTACACCACTTGATCCGGACGACGATGCCGAAGAACTGCTGGCCGATGAGCTGGACGCAAGAGGAACAACGGCTGGTGCCACGGAGACAACATGATCCGAAGAAGAAGACGATGATGAGGAAGCCGCGGATGAAGAAGAACTGCTAGGAACTACTACTGGGGCAATAGACACGACGGGAGCGACATTCGATGCTGAAGAAGAAGAAGAAGAAACGGACGAAGAAGAGCTGGAAGGAATGACGGGTGCGATTGGAATTACAGAATCAATATAAGATCCCGAGGAAGAAGAAGAAGAAGATGCAGACGAAGAAGATGAAGAGCCCGACGAGCCACCAGTTACGCAGGGGATAACAGGAGTGGCCGCCACTGAACTACTCGAAGAAGAAGATGAGGAAGATGTAGCTGGGCTAACGACTACTGGAGCGATAACCGGAATCACAGATCCCGAAGAGGCTGAAGACGATGAAGCTGCTGATGCAGCTGAACCGCTCGACGATCCGAGTTTGTGGAGGAACGGTTGGAATTTCGCTGAGAGTAGTTGCAACTTGCTGTCCACCACACCACTGTCGTAGGGGACAATTGAGGCTTCGTAATTCAGACACGGAATTCCGAGAATCGGATGCTCGAGGACTCCAGCGGGAAGTGTTGCACCGTTGAGCTGTTGAACCTTGGTCGTAGCGATTGCGGTGATCGCTGTCTTTATGGCGAAGATTAGATCCTGAAGAAGTACCGGCATGGTGCGCAGGAACGAGAGAAGAGTACCGAATGCACGGTACTTGTAGATGATCTTGCCGTGAACGTGATCATGACCGGATGCTGCGGATGCTGCAGATGCAGCTGAAGAAGCAGCGTCAGTACCTGCTGCGGATGCCGCCGAGGAAGCAGCAGCAGCCGCTGCTGCGGCCTCAGGATGCAGAAGATCATCGAGTATTTCGAATCTCTTGAGCTCTATGGTCGACAAATGTCTCTCCACTGCATCAGCAATTCCGAAACCGCCATAGAACTGTGTGCCGACATTATGAGCGATGAGCCATTCTTTCGCAAGTATCATAAGCTTGATCATCGTACTCTTCAGACGGGTGATCGACGCAGCGATCTGATGAGTAGGCACGGCCGAGAGAATAATATCCGGAATCGCCAGTATGTGTCGCGGCTCGTTGAGTAATGCTTGCAACATTCGCGGTCCTCTCTCGAAGAAGCCGGAGAGCTCGGTCTGTACCACCTCGTAAGTTGAGGCACTTGCCGCAGCTACTTCTCCGCAATCGTCAGCTTGGGGTCCCAACGATATTTCGCTTCGCAGATTCTGGAACACTATTGACGCGTACTCCCACAACATTTTGATCTCAGTCAGAATCTCCCGGAAGTACAGCACAATTTGTTCCTTGAAGATGAGCGACTGCTCCTCCTCGCAGGGAGGGATCACGGCGGTGGATGCTGCGCTTGCGGCAGACGAAGCTGCCGCTGAACCGGCGGATCCTGAATGTTCATGTCTCTTTACGAAAGATCGGGCAGGAGGATTCTCGAAAAATACCTGAAACAAAATGATACATAGGTTTTTTAGTATTTCGTAACAATTTTGAACAAATTATACGAAATCTGTTTTTACCTGTTTCCATATCGTTCTCGGCTGTGCGCCCGATCCATACTCAGCCTCTTCGTATTGTTCTGCTAGAGATAGTTCCTCGTTTGCTGCTCTTCGTACCAGAGCGGCTCGAGGCTCTCCATAGATAGCACTGACTTGATCATCTTCGAAGAAATCTTGATCCGTGTTTCTTATAGACTCGCGATGATACTCGGGATATCCTTCACATCCAAGCCAAGATGCGGCTAAAAAGAACGCCACCAGTGGCGCGAAGAGACGATTCGTTGTTCTCATTGCGATGCTCGTTTTGCCTCTGCCATCATCGAGAATAACAACTCCCTCATATACCTGAGCGATCAGAGCGGCACACCGAGATTCGGCACGTCAGATCGTGTCGCCAAGTGACAACAAGCGAGGAATTACTCATCGAAATCGGCAATAACCATCGGATTATCGTCAGCGATTTTGATTATAGTTATCGGTAAGTTCTCACATCGAAAGATCGAACTCTCGCACGTACGAATATAAGTCAATCGCGTTATAATAGATCATGAATTCGGCATACATTCGCAATTTTCTTATGTGTGTTACTGCGCAATTCTTTTTAGCGTGCTTCACTCTCGCTTCGATCCACGAATATATTTATCCCGGAAGCGATTGCAATTCGGCTGAAGGTCATTGAATTATCGCTGAAAAAGAAAAAGATTGTTTCAAATCGTTTTTCATACTTGTTTTGCTTTTTCACCGGCATATCTTTGATAAATATAATAATAAGCAAGTGATTTTTTTCCTCGCATATCGAAAATTAAAATACGACGAAACATTTTTTTTCCCACGATTTTCGATGGAAAATATTGGGGCTAAAAAAAAACTTTTTTTTTTACGTAAAGGGCATTGTACTCTATGATTACGGATTGGCTGAGGTAAGATATCTTTGAACATATTAGTGTCTGAACAGATTGTTTATTGTTTGATTCGGTGTGTTACAAATATAATATGCGCAATATCAACAAGATGATGAACCGCTACCACCGCTACCACCGCTACCGTACGGACCGCTACCGCCACTGCCGCCGCCAGACGAACCACCCATAGGTAAATCGCAGGCAGGAATCAACAGTCTGTCGACTGTTGATGTCAATCCGGTTAGGCGTTTTGGCGCCGCGCCTCCTGAACCACCTGCAGCGTTCGGTTCATGGGCCGGACGCTGGATGCCGATGGGCAATGGACCAAACAATGCTGGACCACCGTGCGGACCTCCTAACCCTCCGGATCCTCCGAGCCCTCCAGGACCTCCGTATCCTCCAGGTCCTCCAGGTCCTCCGTATCCTCCAGGTCCTCCGAGTCCTCCAGGTCCTCCGTATCCTCCAGGTCCTCCGTATCCACCAGGTCCTCCGTATCCACCAGGTCCTCCGTATCCACCAGGTCCTCCAGGTCCTCCGAGTCCTCCAGGTCCTCCGAGTCCACCAGGTCCTCCGAGTCCTCCAGGTCCTCCGAGTCCTCCAGGTCCTCCGTATCCTCCAGGTCCTCCGTATCCTCCAGGTCCTCCGTATCCTCCAGGTCCTCCGTATCCTCCAGGTCCTCCGTATCCTCCAGGACCTCCGAACCCTCCAGGTCCTCCGGCGGGTTGTACTTGCACGCGGAGATGGCTCCTGAAGAATAGTAACACACCACAAACATCCGTAAAAGAAAATACGTTAGAAAAATTAAGAATAGCAAAACTCACGTAGGATCTCGTAGTGGACTTTGTTGGTTCCTCGGTGTGGGAACGGACTGTTGAACACCAAAGTCAAACGCTCCCAGAGACGGCGCGGACTGCGATCCCGACGAAGGTCCGCTCTGAATTCCGATACCGTAAGTTTTTCCCCGAAGAGGATCGGCTGCGGCACCCGGAGCGCCTGAACCGCCTTGAGGAAGAACAGGCTGCTGAATGCTAACCGGAAGTTGGAAACCTACGTTCGACGGGCTCGATTGAGACGGCGGTGCGCTTATACCGTAGCCGTAAGATTTTCCTCCAGGCGGTCCGAGATACGACGGAGAACCAGGCGCCGATTTCGGGATCACAGGCGTCTGCGATGTAAATAAATGAATAAATATTTTTATACACTCCCATTTGCGTTATCGGTATTTCACGATTTGGCTGATTATCTGATTGGTTTCGCGACAATTTGAGTTGTGAAAAACTTTTTTTTTAATGATTTCCTCGAATTATTAAATTTTTATTGAGGGCGAAAAATTGTTTTTATGCATTGAGAAAAAAAATCGGTTAAATCGACAAAATCGGCATTTGCAGGTGGTGAAACGAATATAGCATTTACCAAAAGAAATACTTCGTAACTATACTAATTGTTAGTTAAATGGACAATTTCTTTTTTTTTTTCTACGTATTCCGTCCCTCGCTATGACAATTCTTTCTTTTAAGCAATCGATTATTTGCTTCGCCAGCCGCATGCGCCGATTTTGTCGGTTCAACCGATTTTTTTTTTCGCAGTGTGTTGAAAATAAAGATTGGATAGTCGAAAAAACAAAGTGTTTTTATTAGCAGATGAGTGATAATCGATAATGGAGTACCTGTATTTTGTATGGAAGGTTTTGTGCGTTTCCCTGAGAACAGGGTTCGCCGTAAGTGATGATTTGTGGTCCAGAGTAATGCTGTGCCTCGGCAACCGTGACGATCAAGGTCACTATTGAGGCCAGCAGCAGCGGCTGAAGCCGCTGCAATTGCTTACAACGAGGTAAGCAAGTATAGACGAGCATCGCGCACGATTCCCGGATTCTGATGCCAAACTGGTTGAGGCCAGCATTCCTCCCAGATATAGACTCGCTGGAAACCTCCGGCGCGGAAACCTTCTGTATGCGCGCGAAAAACCGTTGTAGCACTTCGACACGCGACACTTCCTGTTTTACGATTGTTTTACATTTCGGCGTAAAACACAAAACGGACATAGCGCGAGTACGGAGATCGAAAACCTCCCCGCGCTTATCGCGCTTCCGCGTGGCAGAAAAAATTGACGCATCGTTGTGCAACTCACGCAAAGTTCACCTTTGGTGGCACATGCGATCGAATTTTCGCACGTCGGTCGCACGCCAGATGCACGCAAAAAGACATTTTGAAATATTTTCTTTGCGCTCTTTGTTGCGATCTCGAATATACGAACGTGCGTTATTCGCACGTAGGAATCTTCCGGATTCCTCTCGTATCTGCGTATATGTCTGAAACAAAAAACCTTTTATTTTTTAAAGCCAAATTTTTTCGCTGCAACACTTGTGTCATTTTTCTTCGTAATATTCAAAATGTTTGGAATTAAAATTTTTCTAATATTTGACAGCGATGTACATTAAATGGCGTCTAAAACACTGGTGCTATCTTGTAATAAGAATAAAATGAAATCAATAGCTTTCATTATATTTTAATAAAAAGAAGCGATTTTAGAAGAATCTGAAAAAAAAATCTTCAAAATCTGTCGACGAGTTTCTCGAAACAAAAAAAAAACTGAATTTATTATTATTAAAAAAAATCTGAGATGTACATTTTTTTTATCGTTATATTTCTTATTTTTTACGATCTCGTAAAAAAAAAAAATTTTAACGGAGCGAAGTGCATCTTTCGAAGATGTATCGTTATCAGCGATCATCGAGTCCGACCATATGGCCAGATTTTCGTAGAGCATAAAGACATATACTACCCTCGAAGCTCTTTCCTCTCTTCTCGCTTCAAAAAACCTATGGCATATATAAGCTGTGTACAGCAAACGTAACTATATAACGTCGGCTTGCCGAGTTCGCGTCTTTCTTTACGAGCCGACGACAGGCCCGCTTTAGAGTCGGAAGTGGAGGGCGACCGATAAATTTCGACATCTACGACGCACGGTGCTTATACGCGCGCACGTGCGTGAATTCATGTAGCTTCACACATATACGTGTTCGCAGCCTTTCGTGTACATTTGCTGAAGAGGGGGAAATGTTCTCCTCGTCGCTTTTGTCGAGTAAAGTTATACGAGACTCACGTTCGCAGGCCAACTCCATACAGAGAGAAATCACAGAGGGAGAAAAGTTTACGAGCGCATTGCAATGCTCACGCGAGAGAACGCAACGCACGTGCAAGTTGCGACTTCCTTTCGAAACTCTAACTCACTAAAACGCGACGCTAGTTGCACCGCGCGTCGAGAAAAGATATTTTTGTAAGCGGCTTTTTATTTTTTTTATTAACGGCTTCATTCATTGGAAGCGATCGCGGATCATCCGGCGGCCCCGTTATTTTATCTCAATGATTTGGTACGGAATTTAGGCGAAAAAAAAACTTTCTTTTGAGAATTCGAAGCCTCGATATCGCACGTCTTTACAAAGATTCGTTTGTACGAAAGCCGAATGGATATTACTTGAATTTTAGCAAAAACAATTCAACCAGCAAAAGATATATCGTGACTTCATACATACCGATGAGAGATTTTATTGCTATAGTCTCTGAAAATACAGATGAACTTGTCAGGGTGATTGTAGATCAGTTTTATTCATTTATCGTTCGTGTAGCTTTTGGAAAAGAACCAAATGGCTTTAAGATTGATGAACTTCGTTGATATATAAATCACGAACAGCGGCCCAATTCTTCCTTATCGTCTTCTTTCTCTTCATGCGATAAAAATATTCAATAACAACCAACAAACATATATAAATGTATAACCAATATTTACACATTTTGTTTATTTCTATGGAAAACTTTATTAGACGATATATAGTCTATGAGGAGAGCCGATTTTTCGATCTTCGAAAGAATTTATATTCCCTGATTTCAAATAATTTTTCCCTGTTTTTCGTATTAATCAAAATTCCATTTTAATTCGATTTCAATAAATACGTCATCTCAAAAATCGTACTTAAAAATTGGTAAATTAAAACATTAATTTTTTTGAGAATTGAACTCCGAATCGTAATTCTCTATTGCTGTGTTTTTTACCCTCTGATTATCGTCGAATTATAGTCGATCTATTTTAAGATGACTCTTATCAACTGTCTGCTTAATACAGAAGAAGATAAATATAATCGAAGTAAAAGGATTAATCTTGAAATGATTCGCGCGAAAAAAAGTCATCGTACATTATAGAAGGGGTAAAAAAAATAACGATAAGAAATACGTAATTTATGGGTGTAAACGAACTCTCGTTTTATTTTCATATAATGGTGGACACTGTCTCTGGGATTTATTATAATTTCCACCAGAGTAGCGTCTATGTACATAATTATATTATACAAGAGCGACGAGGACTAGTTGTAACGACGAGTGTCGCGCGCTGCGCGGACACCTGTATCATAGTACACACAACAGTGTATAGATAATAACATTTTCATAGCGGTTCACGATATCTCAAATCAATCGAGAATATCGGATCGACGCTGTATCTTCGGTATCTTCTTCAGTGAACGCAAGGAGCGCCGGCTGCGGAGCGATAGCTATCGCCGGACGTCGCCCAGAGTCGGCTGAGTGCACCACTGGTGTTGGAACTTCTGCGCGAACTGGGACTGGAGCTCGAGCTTCCGAATCCGCATCCGGCGCGACCTGAGCCTTCGGAACTATCGTCATCTTCTTCGTAGGAGGCAACCGGATCGTAGGAATCTTCGTTGTCCTCGCCATCGTCGCCGTATTGACTTCCGCCGGAACCCGAAGAACCACCATCGCCGGAACTTCCGGGACCACCGCATTCGCCTTCGTGACGAACGATCACACTTCCGGCACGGTAACCGGGCAATGGCGGGCCAACCGGACCGCAGGGAGTTCCGTCATCGTAACCGGAAGAACCTGCGCCTCCAATGCCTCCTGCGCCTCCAATTCCTCCTGCGCCGGCACCACCCGCGCCTCCTGGTCCACCGTATCCGGCACCTCCGGGAGCTGTCGAAGCGTATGCGGTCTGTGCGGGTGTGTTGATGAATGTGTTGCCACTCGGTCCTACTGGTCCGTATCCCAAGTCGCTGAAAAATGATTTTAAAAAATCGTTCATTATTGAGTACTGAAAAATAATTCTTTTTTATGCATCTATATGACTGCTACTTTACAGAAGTTACGTTCGTAAGTATCAATTATAGACATTTTTTTTTATTACAGAACCGTTATGACGTTAAACTTTTTTTTTTATTTATCGACCTTCTGAAACTTTATAAAGGAATTTTTGGATTTTATGTGAGCAGTATATTCGCCAATAGAGACGAGTAAATAATTTGGCTAATTACCTGTAAGTGATGTATGCACCGGATCCCTGATTGGCCTGAGCCTCAGATTCCTGTTCCATTCTTTCCCTCTCGAGGGCTTCCTGTTCGGCAATATCTTCTTCGGTTTCACCACCAGCACCACCGGCTCCACCAGCACCACCGGCACCACCAGCACCTCCAGCACCACCGCATCCACCGCTTCTTGCGGCGATCGGTTTCAATTCGACGATTGGTTTGTCAACAGTAACGAGACGCTCCTCGGGAATGTCGGTGGTCGGTGCTTTGGTGATTCGGCCATCAGTGGGAATGGTTCGCGGTCCGAAGGACAAACGTTCTTCAGGAATGATCTTCTTTTTGCCGTTTGCGTTTTGGGGCAAATGGGGAGCGAGAAGGTTTTTGTAGGCCAGAGAAACGGACACGGCGTCAGCGGGAACAGCCGGCAATTGCTGACCGTTGTAGATGCTCTCCTGTTCGTCGAAAGACAAACCTTCTGTACGGAAGAATACATTGAATTACTGTCGATTGAAAGGAAATTTAAAAACAAATGTCTTGTCGAGTGCAGAAATATTTATTCCAATGAATCTATAATCCAATCCAATTTATGCAATAGTACACTCGTTGCTTCATTTACGGAGTAATATCAGATTTTTATCAATTTGTTTCATTCATTGATTGACTAACTATAAATCGATAAACGTCGATGAATCTCGTGAAGATTAAAAAATATCTATTCGTGAATTACGAATGACGACAAAAGCCAAATCCATTTTCATGAGAAGATAATAAAAATCGGAGAAATTATGTATCTTTGCAATGTTCAATAATCGGATTCGCATGACGTACCATCTTCCTCGGGTTCGAAAGCGTTCAAGTTGGCGCTTGTAGCGCTCAGACTGTTGTAGACACCGGAACCGCCGAACGGTCCGCCTGCACCGCCGAAAGGTCCGCCTGCACCGCCAAAAGGTCCGCCTGCACCACCGAATGGTCCGCCTGCACCTCCGAATGGTCCGCGTCCACCACCGAATGGTCCGCCTGCACCGCCGAAAGGTCCGCCTGCACCACCGAATGGTCCACCGGCACCACCGAATGCTCCACCGGGTCCACCGAATCCAGATCCAGATCCAGATCCACAACCGGCGGATCCGGATCCACCCAAACCGTAGGGAGTGGCACCGTGAGAACCAAATCCAGGACCGCCAGCAGAGGACGGGGAGGATGCAGAGCTCAAAGCCGACGAAGCGCCGTAACTTCCGAGACGACCGTCACAGCTGAAGCATCGTGGTCTACCGGGATAAGCGGGAGTAACGGTAGTCGACGTGCGACCGGAACCTATCGGCGACGATGAGTGATGGCAGAGATCGCCGATTGGCCTGAATCTAAAAATAGTGAAAAAGAAAAAAATTATTGAAGACATACATTTTCAGAGAAGAGATCAACGGTAAGTGATTTTTTTTCGGATATTTTTTTTGTAATGCCAGTCGATGCCGATTTTTTTACCTGGGTGCAACTTTCACGTGAGGATCCAAGGAGAGAAGGTCCCGAGCGGTCAAACCGAAGTCTTCACCGCCGGATCCGCCGGCACCGGATCCAGATCCGGATCCGGACGAAGAACCGCCACAACCACCGGCACCACCAGCACCACCGGCACCACCTCCGGCACCGGCAAGTGCCGCAGCGGCAGCGCGAGCGGCAGCAGCAGCCCTTGCAGCTGCAGCCTCGTTGATCGCCGCTTCGGATGCGAAGTATGCCGGTTTCGGAGCTTTAGCTGCTTTTACTGGTACACCACCACCGGCTCCAGCACCACCATTCTCGCCACGGCACGGATTGGTTCCAGCGCCCAAACCACCGCAAAGACACGACGGTCTTCTTGCTTCGACCAAACTGCTCGCCGCTACCAGAGCTACCAGCAGTACACCTGCGCTGAATACACCGGATACCTTCATCTCATCCGCTGTTTTCCAATTGCCGTTTGCGGATCGAGATTCAACTTCTGTCTGTTCTCGAAGTGACCGACGGGGTGTCTACTTATACGATGCACTCCCTGACGTCGTGTTAATCGAGACGTCGTAACGATTTTGCAATATATCGCGATGATACCATAATAAATGAGGTTCCAGGATGCGAAGAAATGGAAAATCATCGAACAGGAAGAAGTTCAGCGGGAAGAGACTACCCGGTAAGAGAAGTTGCCGCGTGTGTTTTTTTTTGCTGTCTTCAACGGATTCCGGATACTTCGGGTAACAGAAGCGAATATTTGAATTTATTTCCTGATAAGAGAGAGAAGGAAGGAGAGACACGAATTGTACTCTGAAGAAGAGTTTCGGAGAAACGATGTTTAGTCTTTGCAGCGACGTGATGTTTAAACGTTTACTTCCGTGAGGTTCGCGATGATCGGACCATTCGCTTATGACGACATTGCGAAATCATCACAAATGTTATTAATACCGAGGTGTGTTCGCTTTGGGAATGTAATTCAAGCGATTTGTAAACATTCGTCGTTTACCGCGAGCGGACGACGTTATGCAGTGGTCGACGAGTAATACTTGTGGTCCTCTCTTGTACCGGAAGTCGTTTGAACGGCAACCTTGGACTCTTAACGTCGAACGCGGGTCAAGGATATCGAGCGTTTTACAGCTCCGATTGAAAACTCGCAGTTCGAAAGAATTCGCGATGATTTTTATTTCGAATGTTAGATAAATCCAAAACAATTTAATGCAAATACACTAAAAAAATGGTCTATTCGTATTGTTATTATTGTATCTTTACAACATACGAAGTAATTGGGTTAAAAATATTGCTTTGCTATAAATTTTCATTTTGCTTCCGGTTTGCCTCTGGTTAGTCAGTTATAGTAGTTATAAAATAAAAAATACGCCACCATTGTGTATAAATAATCGTTTATTTAATTTATTTTCTACATAATTAATCAAAGTCCAGTCGTATTATTATTGTTCCATTTTTACAACATACGAAGTAATTGGGTTAAAAATATTGCTTTGCTATACATTTTCATTTTGCTTCCGGTTTGCCTCCGGTTAGTTAGGTATAGTAGTAAAAAATCGTATTTATAAAAAAAAAACGCTATCATTATGTATAAATAATCGTTTAATTTATTTATTTTCTACATAATTAATCAAAGTCGTAATTCGAAGTTCGATTTAGCGAGTTTCAGATCCTTTCTTAAGCCATTGGATTCGATCGCAGGTCGCGCGCTGTCTTTATCGGGAAATATATTCAGGATGATTGCGACGTTCGTTATTACATCGCCGACTCTTATCCTCGCGCCTCTGTATTTAACGTTTCCGTTCATCACTCCCAGTCTTATCGCTTCGATGTTCTGAAATTAAAGATATCTTCGTTAATTTGTATTAATTTGTCAGTTCTGCCGCCAGACGAATGCATCAACGGAGCTGATGAAACCGGAAGTGGTCCTTGCAGCGTGCAAATCCCTACCTGCTGCATGGAGAAGAGTAGTAGAAATGTTAACGTCAACGTGACTGCTTTCATGATTCGTTCGATATCGACTGTCTCCCGTCCTATACTTCTGTCTCGGCGATTCTCTCGCGGTAAGTTTTCATCATACGTGACTTCCGTAAAAACACAAAAGACGCGCACCTTCGCTGCTTTACTTACCTCGACTTCGTTTCATTCACCTCTCCGTGCAATTTTTTTATTCGCGAAGATACGAACGGCGGGGGTATTGCGTTGAGAAAAGCAATTTGGTATGACGACGTATACGAAGCAAAAGAAGACGATAATAACACTGCTGCCACGATATTATTTTCATATAAATTATACCGAGACAAAGAAATTCGAGAATTTAATGATAATGTCGTAATCGTCGCTCAGTAAGTAAAGAAACGGTACAAACGCGTTAGAGTTTGTAAAATTGTTATTTTTTTATTCTTTATTCTCAAGAATAGAGACGCGAGTACAATAGCTGTACTTCACCGCAAACGCAACATCGACGAAATTCGGGCGCATAATAATCACCGCTAATATTAATTTCCAAGACGCTATAATATATAAAATCTTCATATCTTATAATAGCAGAATGAGAGTCGTGTGCAGAGTTTTAAAAAATTCCCTAATTCGATTCAATAGAGTTAACGTTTACGGCTATTTAACGTATATTTTTATTTTCGGCACTTCAGATCAGCCAATAGCAAAAGTATTTTCGCGTTCGCGTTCGTTTAACATCTTAATAACTATTAGTATAGAAGAAACTCGAATATATCGAAGTTCCTCGATAACTTAAAGACGTATTGTTACTGTTAAAATAAAGTCATTAGTCTATTTGTACAATCGTAAGAATCTCACGCAGGACATTCACGATAGAGGGATATAGCGGCTAATTTTTTTTTTTTCAATTCTTCAAAAAATCAGCGGCTCTCTGCCTCTGCAGCGGCAGACTCACGATAGAGAGATATAGCTGCTAATTTGTTTTTTTTTTCAATAGTTAAAAAAATGGGCAGCTCTCTGCCTCTGCAGCGGCAGATTCACGATAGAGAGATATAGCTACTAATTTTTTTTTTTTTTTCAATTGTTGAAAAAATCTGCGGCTCTCTGCCTCTGCAGCGGCAGATTCAACAAATTGTCGGTTAACACTAAACCTCCCGATCTCAGAATGTGATCGGATTCCGAGGTTCTGGAAGGGGTACCACCGGGAGTGTTGATCCTCGGTGTGTGCGGAGTTTTTATACCGATCGAAGGTGTTCTCGAAAGGGGTCGTCGTCTCGGACTCGGTGTAGCACCGGCGATCTTAAGCTTCTGCGTTGCTAATCTTCTCGCCGCTGGTGACATTGTACTCAGACGATCCATTGTAGACAAACAGCGCGGTGAAGGACTGCAAAACAAAACATATTAAATTAATATATTTATTAACGAATCTTTTTTTTTACGACCAATGAAAAATACTCCATAACAGTTATCATTTCATTAACAATTATACTTTTCGGAGTATTAACTGTTTCGATTGATATCGAGTTACAGATTTTTTATTGGCTTCTGATTATCTAAAATAATGAATTACTCTAAAAAAACATCTTAATTCGTCACTCAATTTTATTTCATAAATATTATTTTTCGTAAAATCAGTTTAAGTATCGTAAAGAGCAAAGAAGATCAATCGCTTTTCTAAAAAAGTAAAAGTTCGAAAATATTGTTAATGCATACGATGCTAAGGATCTCCTTGCAGCTTCCAGAGCTTTGTTTTTCCTGTCCCTGTGGCGCTCTCCGGCTTTTTCCGCTAATTGCAAGGCGATCTTTTCTCTTTTGGGGGGTTCAGCCATTCTGAAAGAGGGTCCCTGACTATTTTTTAGCAGAGGTGTATCCCCACCGTCGAGTCTGAAGGGAGTTCCTTCTATCTGTCCCCACGTCATGAGAGGACTTTCGCACTCTCCAGGTCTGGGACTGGGAGTCATTGGGACGAATCCAAACCCATTGACTCTCGGCGTAGGATTTCTCACGACTTCTTTACCGTCGACGCCAATTTTTCCATCGTTTACCTTGGATTGGCTTTTCGCCAATTCCGACATTTCCTCCTTATTCTGTTTATCGTTGAATGGATTTGTCGTCAATCGCGTATTATCGTGAATGACCTCCTGCCTCCTTTTTGCCATCTCTATTTTCTCCTCGGAACTCAATTCCACGCCATCCGGAACATACATTATATAATTACGATTTTTATAAGCCCAACTATCGACGGCTAACGGTCTTTGCGTCGGCAAAGATCCCGCTATCGGCAAAACCTCGTTGTTAGCCTCGATAGCCAATGCCTTTGATTTTTCTTCCGCATCGTAGAGCCACGCAAATTTAGCTCTCCGACGCTTCGCTGTCTCCGCCATTATTTCCTCAAAACTTGCGTTATCTTCGCTCGTATGGCTACTGAGATAAGCATCCAAACCTATTCTGTCGTCGTCAGACGCATCTTTCACCGATTCTGCTCTGTGAGATTTTTCAGTAGCGTTGGATCTTTCGGACGCAGAATCTCCCGGAGTTTCGCGAAGCGGCGTCTCGAATGTCGCTGGACTGGCAGCTCTCTCTGTTGCTGGACGTCCAGAGCTGTACTTGGCGTACAATTCCCGCATTTTTTTCGCGTCGTTTTGTTCCAATGCGAGGAGATAGTCGTTTTGTGCTTTAAGCTTTTCCAAGTGCGGAAAAAAGTCTCGTTGAATTATTTCGCCCATTTTCTCGATGTATGTGTCCTCGTCGAGTATCGTCGGCCCACCGGCCTTACTACGTCTCGCTACTCCGGTCGGTTTCTTGAATATCGTGAGATCCTTCATGCTGCGTGCCGTCTCCAGGGCTTGAGAACCCGGAGTATCGATGGGTGAACACATGTTTTGCGATAATTTGGTTGCTGGTTTAACGATGTAATCGGAACGTGATGGTCACTCGAAACTAAAACGTTCTCGGGATGACATCACTTCGAAGAACTCGCGGTAGCAACAATTAATTCGCTCGCACTTTCTTTAAATCGATTTAACGATAACGAGGATAATGTATTTTATTGATATTACGATTATATTGTTTATTGGAGTATTTTGAGAAACTCTGAAGCTGTTTAAATAAATTGGTGTTATTATTATTTGTTTAGTTAGGTTATGTACCGCGTAAATGCGTTGTCTTGACGTAAGAGACGTGACTGAACTCTTCGTCGTATTGTGCTGCGACGAAATTTACCAGCGGCACGATCACTAAACTCACTCGGATCGCGATCTTACCGACTGTTTTTTTTCGTTAATTCTTGATGCTTTCCCGATACTCGGAATTCGTGATTGTAGAGGAATGATAATTAACGTGAGTAAACAATCGAAGTTATTGGATTACTGTTGATTAATAATAAAATAAAGAATGTGAAGTTAAGAAATTATTAAGTAGGTATTTAATCGTCGAAAAAAAGCCAAATATCTTAATTGTTTTCATTGAGCAACAATTGCGATAAAGAATAGAAAAATTGTAACAAAACAAATTTTCGATTACTGGGAAGGAATTGAGAAATGGAGGGTTTGATATTTTAGAAAATACAAATAGAAGTCTGTCGCAATGATGCAGTTGAGTTTGTATGCGAGGCGAGTATTATTCTTGAGTTTATAAATACATCGATAAAAACCATTATGAGACGAATATCAAAAAAAAAAAATTATCGCAGCGGAAAAGATGCGTCTGATCGGCCGAATACTCGTACGAATCGCGAGGTGATATTTCGGTCGAGTTGCTTAGTTCGGCGCGAAGAGCACGCGCGTCCGAATGCAAAAGCCACGAAGTGATCGGTGCCGCGGGCACGAAGAGGTGTCGGGGCGTCTCGTTGACAGACATATGAGGATTCCAGCGGCGAGATAGGATATGCGTGCCGACTACACAACGGCCACAAGAATCACGAAAGCTCGATCTCGAGTATTAGTTGTTGCAGGCCACTGAATCCTCTTACTCTCTCAAACTGTCGGTTTTTCGCCGATAAACATTATAATTTGTAATCCCAACCAGTCGCTTCAATCTTCTTATTCATCCCGACAAGAATATCACATCGCATTCTCAAATTCTCGCTATATGGTATTTCATAAACTATTGAGATTCTCTTCTTTGTTGTACTTCGATGATTTTTAGATAATACAGTGGTGTTGCGTGACAAATTTCTCAACCGCATGCAATATTCGCACCATTTTTCTTTTTTTCAAATTTTTCCCTAATAGAGTTCATTACCAATTGGTAACAAACACAACAATGAAAAAAAAATGCAATGCTCAGAGCAGAGTATCGTATTCTTAATTTCAGCTACTCAACATTTTTTCATTGTGCATCGTATACATTTACGCGCGTTCGCGTCTAAAATGAGTACAACAAGTATAATAATAATAACATTTAAATATTATATAATAAGTATAACATTTCCCAAGTATCGATCTTCGTGATAAAACTTCGAATTGATTTCCGGTTTATAGTTAACGCCATTCAAAATTTGCTTCTTGTATGAAAATTTGAATTTTTCGTCGGTCAACAGACCAACGATGTTTTCAAGGTGAAGAAATAAGAAATTCGAACTTTTCCTCGTATCCCGTGTGTCGATGAACTTTGCCGAGTCTTTGAAAACTTCGAAAATTTTTATATCCGCACGTGCGGGTTAACGCGTACTGTCAACCTTGTCCTCTACTACCACGTGTAGACGGGTTTTCGTCAGTAAATTACGATGGTGCGTACATTCCCTCTTATTTACACCGAGTTAAGGTAAACTTCGTCTTGGGACTCAATGGTGTTCCCGGTCAGCGTCTGTCTTCGCCTCGTGGCGAAGTACGCGCCCGACGGGTCCGAATCACCGTGTCGATTGATGTCTTCCTTCCTTCCCTCTTGTATTTCGCTTCCTTCGTAAAATCGCGCGTGTGTCTCGATCCCGTATCACAGAACCCGAAGACTTCGATATATAATCGATTCAATAAAGTTGGATATCTTCCCCTGATTGAACTTCAATAATTATTTCGGCAAAAAAAAAAAATTGTTAAAACGATCGAAAAATGTTGTCTTTTTTTTGTGTTTTTTTTTTCTTCCGCGAAAGATAATTATTTAACCGGTAACTTCAAGGTAATGCATATCATTCATCGATCCAAATCCCGATATTACTGCCTTCGGAGGTTAAAATCTTCGTAAAACCCTTTCTACCACTCGGTACGAGAATCCCCTGGAAGTTCGTAGACTCTTAGCTTCTGCCTGATACAGCCGCGAGCGTGGAAAGAGCGTCTTCGTGCGTAAAACATAAACAGTAGAGGTGCGATTTGATGTGAAGGCAGAGGGGCCATTCCCCTGGGTTCCCGTTCACTCGCGTTACCCGCGTACGGGGTTGTGGTGTCTGAGTACGCTTTAAGAATCCCAACGTAGAAGAAGAAGAAGAAGAAGAAGCGGGAGCTCAGTGGCTGGAATCTGTAAATCTGTCATTGCGGCCATATTCGTTGGGAGCGGCAAGCACCGCTGTTGCTTCTGGTTGCGTCTCTCGTTCGCCACAGTTTCTTCCTCCTCGCAGCGGGTTCTTCTTCTTCAATTCCCGTAGCAGCGAGGATACGAGTAATGAGAGAAAGAGAGAACTTCCACGATGTGTGTACTTCACGATATCGTAGCCGTTCACCGGCGTCCCAAGAACACAAATCGTATAGCTTCGCGGCGTTGGCTGAGCGCAGCTTTCCCACTTTTCATAGACCGGAACCATCGCTCTTTGAAACACGAGAAGTCTCTCCGCGCAAGCATTTTCGTCTGTCAGGACCGCCCGTCGTAAGAACCGATGAGATTTTCACTCGAACGAAAATATATATTCTCCGCGCTGCCACACAAAATTGTTCGTCTCTTTAACATTATCAATGTGAACGAGCCACGAACTTACGCGAAGCTATCGCCAGGACTCTCATAAATGTCCAATGGCTTTTAGTTCCTCGAAATTGATTGCGCCGCTCAGAAAAATCATAATAAAATCGTTTCGACTACGTCGTTGTTGTTATTATTGTTTTGGAGTTCTACTGTATATATCTTTACTATAAAGTTATGAGAAATAAATCGAATAAAGAATTCATGGATTTTCAAGACTTTCTAATCAATAAATTATTAAAATTATTGAATTTATTAAAATTTATTGCATTACCTTTAAATTGCCGATTAAAAAATTACTGAATTAATGATATCAAACCGTAATTTTTTTTTCATTATTAAAATAATAAATTACATATTCATCATAGAAAAAAAAAATCGATTTTGCGATTTAAGGATTTAGACACAGCATAAGGTCCGTTTATATATCTTGAATAGGCGCAATTCCGCGAAACGGTGCCTCTGAATCATTTTACTCCATACGCTATTAGCGTTTAATTATGTTACCGCGATGATTTTGGTTCTCGCAACCAAAAATCTTTCTGCTCCCCGTCCTTTCTACGAAAGTAACATCGCAAAGTGCGCGTATCTGTGGTGTGTCTTCGTGTTTTGCTGTACGTATATTTACATATAAACGCATGTGCGTGAGAAGGAGAAGGACAAAAAAAAACGAGAGAAACGTAGACGAGTTTAGTTATAGCAAGAGAGCTGCGTGGATATTATTTCCTCGGGGAACGGTGAGCTCGATGACGGATTCACGGCCCGTGGGATAGCGGCTATGCGCTTCCAACCGAAGTCCCTCCCGCGCCTCTTCCGCGGAACACCGTCGCGCGGGCCACGCAAAGATGCGTTTTCATTCTTGCGATTCATTTGTCGGCCTTTGATCCGCGCGAAACGAAGAAGTCAGGTCTTCGGCAACTATCTTCAAGTTTGCAAGAAAATTACAGAGATTTATCGGACCCCGGCGCTCTCGTTTTCTACTCTTCACCCTTATTACTCGCGATTTTACGCTCCGAATTTTTCGCAGACTCGACGATAATTTTTTTTTTTCACGCCGTCTCAGCTGTTTATTTGCCGTTCGCTTCGAGGCGCGACATTCTTTTCTCGACTAATTATCGACGAACGCGCAATCAAATATTATTTTTCACGGTGCACTTGAAGCATTTATTTCTTTAATGGAGCAATGCAAAGTTCAAAGGGATTTTTGTCTTTGAACTTCAATTGACTCCATTTTTTTTTTTTTTTTTTTTTTTAAAGGTAGTAGATTTGCTCCATTTTTTCGAATGGTCAATTCGTTTTTTACGAATCGACGATTTCCCTTTATCGGCCCTTTCCCTCTCAACTGTTGTAGTTTTGGCTCATAGGGATGTTGGGAACGTAAGAGGAGGGATGATAAACTCCAGACTACTCTCGCTGGGTGTCCTCGAGATGTTACGCGTGACCCTGAAAGCCCAGCGTGCGCAAGGGTCGCCCTATCCTACCACTCTTCGTGTGACTCTCGAAACTTATATATCCATACCGCACACATCGCGCGGTAAGACTGTTACGAAAAACAAAAAACCGCAGCCCCCCCAAGCGATTCCTTTTGTGTCCGCTTTGCCAACGTGAAACCCGAATCTTTTTACGAGCCGAGACGTTCGCAGCATCCCTGCGAGACCTTCTATCCTCTGCAGCCACCCGTCGAATCTTTCGCTGACCCTTCTGCATCACAGAGAAATAAATTAAAAAAAAAATCCTATCGAAATCAAAAACCAAAGGGAAAACGATGAACACGAAACGCGACGATGGCAAAAGCGAAGTTTTACGAAATACAAAAAATGGATTCTATTTTGTAAAGATGTAAAGAGACCACACGCGAGTTTTGAAGATCTTCGCGGTGCAGATACCACCTTTTTGGCCGATTTTTACACTGTACTCCAAACAGTTTTTATATATCTTTGCGTTTTTAACTTTGTCGCGTGGCAAAGCGCAAAGCCCCTCAAACCGGTGGCGACTGACCCGAAGGGTTCAAATGAACAGCCCACGGCGAGGCGAACGCGTGCACCTAGAAAGATGAAAGAATAGTACGTGTACTCGGGTATCCGAAGGTTTACGGCCGGCGCCGTCACGCCAACGTTTTCTTTTCCCTCCTTATGTACTTCGTACATACTGTACGTTAACTACACTTCTCTGTATCAGTTGCGAAAGTCTTAAAAAGAACGAATTTCTGTTTTTAAATATATTAAAAATATAAATATGTTTTAGATATTGAAAAATCGTTTGGTCTTCAAGGTTTCTTTGTACCGATCTGATTCACCGATTGTCTTCTTGAATTAATATTGAATTGATGTTTACGTTACATGAAAATGGAACATTGAAATTAATTATTCTCGTGTTGTTAAAACAATAATAAAATCGAAATTTATGTCTCGAAAGGTAAAAATTCAAAACATTAATTAAAAAAAAATCTATTACGATGACGATTGAGCATCTCGTCTGATCGCGGTATACAAATATTTACAAAAACGATAATTTTTAAATAATTTTTCAAATTGCAATTCACTATTTTAAATATCTATTTACAAAGTCTATAAATATTTACTGCGAGAGCGAAAAAACAAATGGAAAGCATTCGGATATCTCTATAATAGATTTTTCGTTTTTTTTTTTCTTCACTTCGTTTATCAGGCATTGAAAGTGTCTTCGTATCTATGGTATCTTTTTTATCTTTTTAATAGAAAATTAAAGTGTAGAATTGAACCATTTGTGGAAAATAGTACGACGAAATTAATTATTATCGTCTTTCTAAAAAAAAAATAAAAGTGAAACTTGCCAGTTGATTGTTAAACATTAAAACGCGTTAATTGAAATTTTCATTTCAATCGATATTAAGCATTTCTTCTTTTTTTCTTGATTTTTGCAGACGAAAAAACGAATAGAAAATATTAGGATATCTCCATCTGCTTTTCGTTTTTTTTTTAATTTTCTTCGTTTACCAATGATTCGAAATCATAGCATAACGTATTCACGTTGGACCAACAGACAGACGCGTATAAAAGAGACGTGTGTACGTTGTTCTAATACGTGGGACCGATTTGCCAAGAGCCATTAAGGACGCCGGTCACCGGTGATCGCACAGAAGGCGAACGAGCCCTGCGTGGTCCAGTAGAGAGCCAAGGGATGTGTCCCATGGACGCTAATATGTTTACACTGAGTCGTTCTTCACGCGCGCATCAATCACTGCCACACCACAGGCAGTAACTTTCCGTCTCTCTTCCCGACTCTTCTTCTTCTCGTTCGACTTCTCGCGCTCTCTGTGTGTCCCGTTTCCCGAACTCCGAGAACACCGGATTTCGGCTGAGAAACTCCCGGAGTGTTCACGACACTCGTCATTTTCACGGCGACTCCTTTTTCTTTTTTTCGATTTTCTGACATCCGTTTGTCTCGCGCGGATATACAATCGCTAAAGATCAACCAACTCGTGCCTTCGCCTTGTCACGTGGAGATATTCGAGCTCCGCTCGGAAGAAATCTTCACGGTTTACACATTTTTAACTCTTTCGCCGTGACGGCACAATGTCGCGTTGTCAAAAATTGATTTATAATGAAAATAATACAGCAATCATTTTTTACTATTAATTTTATTTCTAAATAAAAATAGTAAAAAAGAGTAAAAAAAAATAATGAAAATTACGAAGCGAATATAAATTAATAAGCGAATGGATTAAAATACCAGGGAAAGGGAAAGGGTGGAAATAAATCATTGACTTGATAATCAATTCGTATATTTCAATCTCTTTATTTCGTTTTTAGATTTTAGAGCAGTCCAAGCGCTGCGTCCAGAATCTTTTTTTTTATTTTTTATTCTCGTTCTATACGCTTCCGCGATTTAGGTAATAAGCAACATGCGACGCGCGATATGCTCGCGCGGTTTCTAGTATTTCTCACCGCGCATATATATAATTTATTAAGGCACTTAGCGTTCGCTAAGGGGAGATTTTGTCACGGCACGTTTACGTTCTCTTCTTGGCCCCGCGGCACTACGCGAGGATAGCCCGTTTAGGCTCGTTTGGCATTTGAGACCCCCGTATAAATAGAAGCGCGAGTTGTGCACCACGCGGACGCGTGAGCGACTTCTCCCTCGACACTTTGATCCTACATAAGGCACTTTGTTTGCCATTTTTCCATCTCCTGCTTTGCAATCGAAGCTTCAATTTTATTTACAAAAAAAAAAAATAAAAAAAAAAATTTTTGATCCATCGACGATTAGATCGAAATATTTTTTAACTCGGATATTTCTCGTACAATATTTTATATCAATATTTTTTTTTTTCATCATAAATAGTACGCTGTGATATAAAATTCCTTCCGAAAAAAAAAAAAAAAAAGGTCTTTGGTTCAATTTTCGTTACAACAGTCAATAAATAAAAGTTATTATTATCTAATAATAAAGTACAGGCATATATATCTGTGTCACGAATGCTATAAATCCAAAATATATTTTCGAACAATTTTACATGGAAAAAATAATTGGATGCTAAATTCGTATTTTCAGCTACTTATTTTGTTTATTCGTAATTTTTTTTTTTTTTTTTGGGTTCAAACTAAATTTTCTTATATTTACCGCATAGATTACGCATCACGACGCGGCTAACAATAAATACAACTAAGCAATATGTATAGTCTGAAATACGTACTACTAAATTAACTTTGGCATCGTTCTTTGGCACGCGTCGATGAACCGCAACTATTTTCCGTATTAATTCTCATCCGCTCGTGCGTATCTATTATGCGCTCCGTTCCTATTCCGTGAATACGAGGCGCGTTGGTCATTTTTACGAAAAATTTTTGGCATCCGTCGCTGCAACCGCATTTTCCCACGTGGCGCGTTCCCTATGTGTGTAACACGAGAATTACTCATTTTTTTTTTTTTTTTTTTTCAAATATAAATATTGCCGTATTATTCGCGGGTGTAACGCAACGGGGTCACGGACTTTCGACGTTGCAATGTTCCCGCGAGTCGCTCAATTCGCTGGTCGATTATCACACTGACCAGCGATCGTGAACTTCAACAGTCCAAACAGCGATTTTTTTTTTTTTTTTTTCGTCGTATTTCATTTTTTTTTAATATCGAAAACTATCGAGGTCCGTAAATCGGAGCTCCCGGATGTCCGTGATGAACGGGATAATGACCGGGATTAACGTGAGTCGATTGATGATGTCCCGGATAACTCCAATGATTACCACTGGTTTCGTAAAATCGATGATGATGAAGTTCCTGACCGTTGGCCTGCATACTCGCCGCTATCGTCGGTATTCCCGTTGCGCTCGGAACACCAACGGGACTTCCGTAATTGTTCGTCACTGCGACATTGGCGCTTCCGGTTGCTGGTCTTTTGGCGGGATTTTGCGGTACCGCGGTGGGCGACTCGCACTCGTCGGGCTCGCAGTCGCGAAAACCTTTCGCGAATGGATTGCTCGCGATCTTTAATTGTGTTATTCGATGATTTTGATAAGCCGTCACAGCGGTGAAACGCGTCTCGGCGAAGGAAAAGGTCTTGAAATTTTCCGTACGAGGGTCCGGCGCCGAACCCGGAGGCGAAGGCGCTACTACCACGTGACAACGTGGCTGATACCTATGCATCGAGTTTAGGATTATCTGAAATCAGAGGAAAAGGGTAACGAACTCGTTAGCGCTACTTTCGAGGATCAGTTTTTGTCGAATATTTTTTTTACTTAAAATTATAACATAGATAACAAAAGCAGCGAATAACTTCGCAATTTGTTCTGAAAAAAACTTTAATTATAAATTATCTAAACCTTCGCAAAAAATTATACAAATGAAATGTACACATCGATTTCGCGTTTTTGAAATCGTCATTTGCAAAATCCCTATATGAGAAAGTTGGATAACGCATTTTTGGAGATATTTGGGAAGTTCTGTAAACGATAATAAAAAAATTAAAGAACGATATCCTAATTTAATTAGCTTTTTTTTATGCCTCAATGCAATGGAAAATATGACCTAAAAAACGGTACTTGGATATTTTTGACAAAATTCTAATTTATTGAAAAAAAATAAAGAAAAGTAATTATCGCATGTATTTTACGGAAATTTGAATCACACAATGACGAAAATAAAATATAAACCGCCAATATATTTGCGGTTAATGTCAATATATTTTTTTTTGTCGCTTCGAAGTTTATTCTATGAAAAATATCGAATTGAGGCATCGTAACGGTGTCTACGAGAATTTAAGCCGAAAACAAAAATTAGTCAAAAGGACGAGAAGTGAAGAGAAAGTGTAAGGGGTACAGGATAGCGGATAGATCCGTAGACTATGCATAGAAAGTGGAAAAAAATGAAACGAAAAAAAAGGAAGGCGCATATGCACGTGAAGCCGAATTCGAGTAGAGAAGGAAGAGTCCCAACGGGGGGGCGGTCGCGATGTTTGACAGCCAGAAGAGTCCCGGTGACTAATTAGTGTAAAAACTAACCCCCGACCCGACCCAACGGCAACCCGACACCCTTGTGTGCTCGTCTTCCTTCTATCTCTCACTTTCGTTCTGACATGTGCATATAAACGCCGCGACGAACGCTTGTATCCGAATACTACCACACAGCGAAATTTCGTCGTGTGCCTTCACGAGATCTCTCTTGACTCACATATGCACAGAAAACTCGCATTATACGAACGAAGCGTCGTAGAGAACACGTGTCGTTCGTGAATCCACGTATAAAGTGTAAAGAATTCGGTTGAGTTCGTAAATGTAGCAACGAAAAGCCGGCAGAATGCAATGAAAGAAACAAAAGTTGATGGTATAGAAAGATACAGAGAAGAGTAACAGAGATGTCTTTTCGTTCGTTTGGTTCTCTAAACTCTTTGCGAAGATGCAATAACATCTTCCGTGGACCACTCGAAAATCGAAGGTTTAGCTTTTCTTGTACGGACGTTTGCAACTAATATCATTTTTTTTCTTTCGTTTTAAGACAATAATAATAACTATTATCATAAACTTTATTGGTATCTATGATGAAAAATAAGAGAAAAGTTTATCCTAAAACATCGCGGTAATGTTAATAATTACGGTAATCGGAAGAGCGCGAACTATGTACTTATCACTCTAACATTTGTTTATTTTTTAAAATAAAAGAAATCGAAAAAGTATCATAGAAATAAAAAAAATCTTTTCAAAGGAATGCAAAAAATTGCTATACCTAAAGTGCTTTTTCTACTTCCATAGTACTTTTACTATTCATTCGGCATTTAATGGCTGTACGTTCCGGCGGCTCTTTTCCTCGTGGTGTTATTGTTTTGCCCGATCGTTACTGATAAATTTGTATTTAGAAAATGTAATTGTTTTTTTTTTCGTTTTTAAATATCATCGATACAGCAAAAAAAAATACGCAAGTAATTACTTACGTAATTTTTTTTTCGATACTAATTAGTATCGATTTTTTTTGTAGTCTCAAAAAAACATGAGAATGAAGGGGAAAAAATGATAATACAGTAGAGCAGAAAAAGATCGCCCACAGAGTCGTCGCCGGGGATCCGGAAACGCCGAGCAATACAAAGTGTCAATTAAAAGGAACGAGGCGGGCTGTATCATCGCCGTAGGAATCTCCGTACTCGCAACGCCCCGGTACAACACTCTCTCCTTTGCCTCCTCCCTGTTTTTTGTCCCGGCGTTTCACGGGTCGTCTGACTTAGCCTCGCGTATGCCACATTTTTCAAGAAGTTCGTAGAGAAAAAAAAAGAGCGAGGGTGAGCCGTGAGTGAAAGAAAGAGGAGATAAAGAAGATGTAAAAAAAAAAAAGAAAGTCAGCCGACGACGAGCCTCGGTATAATCTACGAGCTGATTTGTAGGGTACGAAATTTTCGAATTCCGGAATTCCAGATGGTCGATAGACCCTTACATTTCGGACTCCGAAATTTGTAAATTTTTTTTTTTTTACGATTTTTTACATCGATTTTTTCGTCCCGACAATGAAATTTTTCTACGTCCGTATAATGGACTCTCGATGACCCTCTTGTAATATTATAGGTCACAAAATTTCGCAAGCTATTCAATTAAGGAGTCGATGAGCTCGTGAAATGAATTAAAAAAAAATTCCCAAATCGCGACTCGCGGTGCTGGCGAATGCGCTGACCATTGCTAATTCCTCGCACTCGTTTCGGCGTATTCTTTCTGTACTATACGCCACGCTCTCGTATATATCGCACGTAAGCCATCGTAAGGCTCTACGATGTCCCACAAGTTTCTCTTATACACTCCAACGTTCCCTCGCAATGTTTACGATGTTTACGTTTACGTTATACTAACTTCTCGAAGAGGGCTAAACACCGAGTCCTCTCAAGGGTCTGCGCCTCTTCGACTACCAGAACCACGAGATTTACTAAATAAATTTCTATAGCTGCCACAGGCATGTCCCGCGTAACAAGAGAGACCTCTTTCCTCCGTCGGGCTCTTTATATATATTTATACGACATTGATAATTGATGACTTCTTAGAGTGTATATTATACGCTTAGAAACTTTTGCCGGCGTGATATCATCATCGTGAGATATGATCGAATTTTTTTTTTTTTTTTTAATACTTTCATTTTGAGACGAGAGCATTCAGCGCAACAAACTATTTAATTATTTTATTAAAAATAAAAAAAAAACCTGATAAATTTTCGGTTTTCTTGAAGATTCCGAACTATGCAAATTTATTCGATTTTCAAATTATTATAGAGCCGATTTAACGCCAGAGAAATGTGATTTTTCAGCGTAATGAATATTTTTATCGGCAAAACGAACGTTTAAAATTTTTCAAAATTTTTTACGAAAAAAAAAAAAGAAATCGTATTTAATAATATCAACTTCCTTAAATCGACGATCTACGAACTTTTCGTCGGCATGTTTGATGTACTATATCTTGGGTATTTATGAATCGAAAAGTGTCGGCAAGTTGACTTATTCACCGTATAAACGAATACGCGACGAGCCGTGACTCTCGAACGTCATAATATTTTACTCGAGCTGATGCAGCATAATAACTCGCACTCGTTTCTTTTATTCTTTTTTTTTGTCTCTCGGTCTCTCGCGTGTGATTTCTTAAACGACGTATCGCCTCGTGAAACGTTCACGAGAAACCGTTCCTCGGGACGCGCGTGCTACCCTTATAATTTTCTCGTTTGCGACCGCGCGCCGTGTCTCGTATCTCAGGTCAATTAAGGGGAACTCGTCCGAAACGACAAACACGTGGAAGACGGAGAAACGCTCGTGTGCTGCATAAGCGCAGTGTCGCACGTTTCAGACTCCTCGATCTACTTTATGTACCCCTTACACTCTCCGACTGTACAACACCGGATTATCCGAAGAAATAACTTTTTCTCCCTTTCCACCGCGTGGCAATTCGATAGCCAATTATTTTCTCACGATATTTAATACTTCGAATGTATGATTTTTTAAATTTTTTATTCGCTAAAAATGATTTGCAACTACTTGGCTGCGTTTTTTTTACATTTTCGAAGAAAATTTTTTTTACCATTTTATTTTATACTTCGAACGGCGGTATTGTTCACGGATATAGCGTAATTACGAAACATATTTAATTGCTGTTTATTATACTCACGTGACCGTTGTCGTCGAGCTGATTATTCGTAAGTTTGAGTTTGTCGAACGAAACGGGTTGTTTCATCCAATGAGCACCGCTCGCAGGACTGTCGGGATGCACGTGGATACGAGGCGGTGATACAGGATCCGCTCGTCCTGCGACGACCCATGCGCTGCTGTGAAACGCGTATCTATATCTCTTGTCGTCGCACGGCACGAAATCCATGACGAGAAGATAATCCGTGTTGGGATCGAGTCCAAACAATCGGCACTTAAAAAAAAAAAATTATGATTAAAAATTAATATATTTCATAATTAACTCAATTTTTTTTATTAATTCCGATTTTTCAGAATTTGTGATTAAATGTAATCTGTGTATAGCTTGTGTTTATCGTTGATTACTTTTCAGATATTTAATTAATTCGTAAAAACATTTACAAAATTCGATAATTACGAAAAACTGATAAAAAAAAGAAAAAAAAAGTAAATTAATTGAAATCTGAACGTAAAACTAAAATTAATCTAAATTAATAAGTTAAAACAACTCTTTGAAATTTGTAAATCTTAAGTTAATTTTTTTGCTTTAATTTGGTTAATTCTAATATTAAAATATTTGGCTTTAAAAAATAATCTGTGAGTAATTCGAATGATTGTTACCACGAAACTGTTTTTTTTTTCTTTTCGGAGAAATTTCGATAATATGAAAAATTATAAAGGGTTAATAATGCACTTTTGATTACGCAAAAGTTACCTGAAACGTGGGAAACATTCGGCGTCCGGCTTTAGTGACGATCATCTCTGTGCCGAGTTGATGAAACTCTTCCCATAGGGGTCTCGCCTCGAGGGCGGCTCCGGCGCCCACGAGTGCCGGATGAAGAGGCCTCTTGGAAGCGATATCTTCCGACGGCGAGGAAGTCGTTCCGTCTTCGTGACGATGGTGATTGTTATTGTTGTCATTTCGCGTCTCGATCGACGAAGATGACGAAGATATCGCCGAGGATACCTGAGGGGATAGAGACGCATCGGCGAGACTCGGGCTTCGGGAACGTTTAACCCTTCCGGCGCTCTGAAGACAAGCTGAACGAAAATTGCAAATTACAAGTCTTATAATTTTTTTTTTTTTCACTACTTGCATCGCATTTTTCGCTTCTAAAAAGACATAAAACGAAACTTGAAAATAATTCCGTGAAACTCTATATAAAGCAAAGTAAGTATAAGCAGATAAATTTTAATGACATTGGGAAACGATAATAGATCTCAGTACGCGCGTTATAACTCACCGAGGCGCAAAGTTCGTAACGGACCTGTCGCGGTAACATTGGGAAAAACGAGAAGATTAAGAACGCCTCTTGAAGGGAGAAGAGAAGAAGAAGAACGATATAAATCGTGTTGGAGTTTCGCGGATAGTACATAGTTCGCGTCCGAGTTAGGAGGACGGTGGAGGTACGAAGTGGCCGACTTGCGGCATCTTCGCGAAAGGGAAAACACACGAAATTTGTTTCCTCTCGCTTCAGCAGGTATTGCACGCGCAAACGTTTTGGGAGAGTGAGGTCTTCGTTCGTTCTCCCTTCTCGAGAATGCAATGAAACTGCTGGAAGTACTATCGTTAAGTGCCCGGGAATCGGAGGGCCCCGCTGCATCAGCCACATAACAGAGGGATACTTATATACGAACAAACGGAACTCGGTCGCGGCTAATAAAAGAATAAAGAGTCCCTCGACGAGTCTTGACTTCGGGCAAAGTTAAAATTGGCTTAGAGAACCGATCTCCGCACGCAAAATCCACGCTTTTACCGATTCTCGCGACAATGTTGCATAAACGGGGGGAATTCCTCGAGAGATTCTATTAGAGCATCGATGCCCTTATCTCCTAACTTTACGATGTATTTCCTTAAGATACGGATGAAGAGACACTAATTAATTGATTAATATATGATAGCCAAAGTCTTAGAAAGCCGAAGATAGATGTTTTATTCTTATACACCGATTTCACTCGATTTATCGTAATGCTTACATTAAATTCGAATCTAACAAATTTTTTTTTTTTTACTAACATCGAAAAAAAATGAAATTCTTCCGAAATTTCACCGGTAAAAGATTAAAAAAATATATTGCGGATCGAAAAAGTGGTACTCTATAAAATATTTGATAAACGAGATAAGATGAAATAACGAATAAACACCCGATACTCGTATCCTTTCAGCTACAGTTCGAGAGCCAATAATTTTTTTTTTTTTAAGAAAAAGATTTTGTTAACATGTTTTTCTTTTTGTTTCGTATTAAACATAAACACTTTGCATCTCTGGTTGAACTCGTAATACCCAAAAAATCGCGTAACCCCTTGACGATGAAACCGGATGCCGATCGTCGGTCACATTGTTCGCAATTTCGTTGCAAAAGAGCCGAATAAGTTGACGAGAGAGTCAGTCAGAGAGTCTCGCTGTTTGGTCGTTCAACTCCTCGCCACTTCTCTCGATACCTTTTAACTACCGGATAGTGATAAACTTATCAAGCACCGCTGTCAGCCTGTCAACGGCCAATTTCTCTAACGCCAAAGTGCTTATATATTCTCCTCCATTACCATCTTACTATGTACAATGACCGCATTTCGCGGATTGTAAGATAAATTATTACATATATAGCGAAAGCAATCATCGTACCTTCCATTTGTTGCATTGGCGAAGGTACCGTCGCCAATTGTTGCGATTGTTGCTGATGCTGCTGTAGTTGCTGCTGCTGCTGTTGCTGTTGTTGAAGATGATGATTGTGATGATGATGATGATGAAGATGCGACGGCCATTGCTGGTAGCAACAATCCGTCGCCATGTCGTGTCTCGGATCGTGTTGTTGCTGCATTATTTCTCACGCCACTAACCCCAATTTTTAATATACTTTATATTTCTTATTTTTTCCGCACAAAGTCACCAAAAAACTGTTTCTTCGAATATCTTCCTACCGCCGCAAACCACAAACTTCATAATTTTCTTCTACACTTCTGAGAGCCTATAAACATCATCTCTGTGTTCGCATCTTCACAGTCGCAAATTCAATCGAAAAAATTTGTCCAATTCTCACTCGCGATTGCGCGGATCCTTTCTTCACTTTTGTCAATTCGTCCCGCGAAATAACTTCTCGACAGTGAATATCTTCCGATGTCTCTCGTCAAGATACTTATCGCCTTCACGATTCAGCGCAATGCACTCTCCGAAGACAAACCGTAGTGCGCGCGATATACACGCGTAAATTCGAGACTGACGAATGTTAGCGAAGACAAAATCTCCTTTAAAATCGTCGACAATGTGCTTTGAAAAAAAAGCTCCCGATGAAATTCGAACACCGAGCGGGGCGTGAATTCGCGAGGAGTGCAATCACCAGCCGGGTTCTCGACTACCGGTCGGCGTCGAGGGCGTTTTGACCGTACGACCGACGACGATTTCGAACATCGTCGGAGGGATCCGTGGAACTCACGGGTACGCGAACAGGACACGTCCTCACCTCGGTGCCGATGCGCTGACAGGAAGCTCGCGAAATTTCTCGCTGTAATAGCTTCTCTTCACATGGCTTCTAATGATTGCGATATTCCGCAAGAGAAAATCGAGACAACGGACGACGAAGACGATGACGAGAGAGGGTTGGAAAGAGGAGAAGAGAAGATGACGATTGAACGAGGAGTATAAGGTCGACGACGTACCGACGGACAGACGTTCACCGCGCGAGTGACTGCCCCAAGATCTTATCATCGGTCCATCAGTCTCTCTCGTTGTATCTCTGTTACTCTCGAGCTTTTCTCATACCAATACTGTAACACCGTATCCACCACTCTTCCACAGCCTCTTTCCGTTCGGTCCACCGAATTCTCCTCCCTCTTCACACTTTTCCATCTCTTTCTATCCATCTTAACTTTTCACGAGGGGGGACCCTCTCGAGACTATCTTCTTCGCTTCTGCGGCATTTGCATCGCAGCATCTTCCTTCTACTCGAAGAATGATCTTCATCCCTACACGTATCTTCGACTAAAATCAAAAGGGCGCATATTCTGTGTAAAAACATAGAAAATATGCCCCGTTGTTTTTCGTCAGACGATACACTGCTCCGGTATTCGGAAGAGAAGATATGTGCGGTCTATGTGTCGAGAAGTTACGCCCTTTTGAAATTGAAGAAATACTTTGTTTAAGGAAAAACGACAGTGGTTAACCAGTTTCGGAAATAAGCCTAAGAAACCTACGGGAGAAAAGGAGAATATACTATGCCAATAATTAATGCTTAGCAGTCTCTCGAAGTGCCAATCATTGTAGCGACGTTTGAAATTTTACGAACATCTGGGTGTCTTTCGTTCCGCTTTGGTTCCGTCTCTCTTCTTCGTCTTCTTTAGCTTTGCATATGCAGTAGAAGAGAAGAGTTTGCAGCTTTGCTGCTCTGTAAGCGAGCGGATCTCTTGTCTTTGTTTCTCTCGACGATGCTAGAGAATCTTTTGGACCGCCAATGGCCATCGACGTTCTTCTTCTTCTTCTCTCGCTCTCCGTCGCTCGGGATAGACACCACTGTGGGGGTGAGAGCACGAAAATCCTCAGTGGCAGAAGCGCCGGAGAGAGGGATCAAAACTAGGAGTGGTTCGCCGAGGGACCTCCTTCGAAAGTACACCCACGCAAGACGCATTCATCGGGAAGGGTATATATATCGGTGTGTATCCGCTTTGGCACGCATTCGAAATCATTTGGCTCGTAGCCGTGAGTATGATTTTGCTACGGGACTCTTTGCGCTTTTAGCTATACCTCGGGGCGGAGCTTCGCACACCGGAAGAAAACTCAGTCACGTGGGGATCTACTGATTTTTTAAAATTAGTTTAGATGTACAAAGGGTGTTGATATGAGTTGAAACTTCGATTTCTTCTTTTGTTTGTTCGGATTTTTTTCGAAACGTTTTTTTAGAAAAAGTTCATCGTCTTGTCGATTATCGACCTTTTTCTTCGTATTTTAAGGCATATTAACTCATTTTGTCGTTTATTGAAGTTTATTGAAATTTAGTTTTGCTTCCGGTGAAAATAGTTATTTCTTCTTTCAGCCAATCAATTTTACGTACTTGAAAATCATAAGTTCTCATTGTGAATCTGTTCAATAACATGAAGCAATTATAGCTTCACGTACGCGATATTATTCATTAGAACGATTAGAAGCAATTTTTCATTAGAACTTTTTTTTTAATCTCCGAAACTGTTTTACCATCGAAAAGTTCGATTGAGTTCTAAGCGGATTCGTCTTTGTCGCTCCAAAAATCCGAAAGAAACTGAAGGATGAGAAAAAGAAGAAACAAAAGCGTTTAGTAGTTCTCTTGAAACGACTTGTACGACGCGAAGCTATTTGGCTTTTGGCTTCGCAGCCAACGGAAGGCGGGGCTCCTTCGGCTCGCGAAACTCCCGGCCCAACAAATTAGTACGCATCGCGTACGAAACTCACGCCGTTTCTCACCTCCTTCCGTTCCGCTCCTCCGATCGCTCTATCTTCTTCTCAATGTCTTCGCGCCGCGCAACTCTTCGCGTTTCTTTTATTCGTCGCGCATCCCACGCAATCCGTGCGCTCCACTCGAAACTCTGACTAATTCGTCCGATTTATTTCTAAACGAGTGACAAACGCAGCCAGATGACAGTAATTTTATGTTTTTTTTACGCATCCTGCGCGATCGTCGAAAATTTTTCGTACCGAAAGGGATTTCGTGCGAAGAAATAAAATTATCGTGAAGTACTGTTTAATGAAAATATATTTGCATCTGCGTACAGTTACAATTGGGTGAATGAACGATACAAAATATTCGGAAATTAGAATACAATACAAAACACTGGATAAACCTATATTCGTAAGTAGTGCAACAAACGTACAAAATATTTGAGTGAAAAATAAAAATTTCAATTTTTTTTTTTTAAGCAAAAGCAAAATTAATCGAAACTTTTACTCAAATCGTTGTTTTCTCATGGATGGTACATGTAAACATTGCTGAATCATTCAGCAATGTGCAGTTACTTTAATAGTGTAGTTTATTACATATATATATATATTTTTTTTTGTTTTTTTTGTTTTTTAACGATTATTATAATAGTACCGAAAAAATTTGGTTATTCTTACGCCGAGATTTGCAATAACACGCAAAATCTCGGCAATCCGAGAGACATCTTTGCACAATGGACTTTAGGCAGAATTTTTCTCGGCATCGCAGACATTCGAGAAGACGTATCATAGTTTTTTTTTATCATATTATTTGGCGAACGATTCATTATAAATGAATCGCGTGTAGAATACAAACAGTTAACATTGTAGAAAGAAGAAAAGAAAAACACGCGACATCTTGGATGACAGTTGTAAATTTCATTCGTAAGACATTAACACACGAATTTTTAACGTCGAGAAATGTTGATTACGGCAAAGCACAGCAAAATTTGGCAAATTTAACACGCACACGCGAAAGTTCATTGTTATTATTGCGATTAGTGATAAGATGTATGCATGAGATGTGTAAAATTTTATAAAATCTCAAAAATCGCGATGTACAGAAAACAGCATCGGTGGGAATGTTTACGATAAGAAACGATAAGATAAAATTTTTTTTTTTTTTTTTTATGTTGTAATGGCGATATGCAATATGTCTTAAATATTGATCGATTTTATCGTATAACAATCGCAACGTAATATATTAAAGTAAAAGATTTTTTTTTTTCCATAATCCGTGAAAATTGTGATAACGATGATTGGTCAACGAAGACGAAAATATAATGCTGCTCTTGAAAAAGTGTCGACTTTTTGGGTCTCTAAACCTGATAGAGAAGCATTCGGCTTTTTGCCAAATATGTATTATTGTCCAGACGCCAGCATCTTAGACTTTTAGATTAAATACCATGCTGAGAAATTGCTCGTAGTGAATCGTTATAACACCGTCGAGATCGTGATCGTATTTTCTGAATGCAGCGGTCAGAGTCTGAAAAAAATAAACGTTTATTTAGTAAGTTTGACAATGTCGAAAAGTACGCAACAGTGCAACTTTGTTAAAAAAATATGAAATAATTATGTTTACAGAGGTTTCATCGTTAAAGTCACGTGACTACGTAAAAAAAAAAATTCAGTTTTTTTTTTAATATTCATAAACTTTGGCATTTTAAAAATATTGCAGACGAATTTCGCATTGCAGCTCGCAAAATTGACGAAGTTAAACAGCCTTCGAATTTCAACAACGACATTAATGAATATTTTTTATAGTGCGCCACGAAGGTTTTAAAAAAAAATATATTTTCGCTAAAAAATCGGCGTAAAAAACCCGAACAGTATGTTTCAACTGTATTCGTGTTGTTAAAGAGAAGAAAATCCTACGCGACGCAATGCTTCCAACGTTTTTTTCATTTCCGGTCATCCGGCTGATCACAATGGTGACAATGCTGATAGAACTTTACAAAAAAGTCAGCTTACTTCTACTGCTTCCGGTTAACCAATTTACATTTTGAAAAGTTGAAAAAATCTAAAGATAAATGTATATAGTTGCTTAATAAAGAAAACGCGAATACTTCCGGATCATTCATTTCCGAAAAAAAAAATCTTTAACATTATCCACTTTTTCATCTGTCTAATTAGTTTCCTTCCCTTAAAAGAAGTGTTCAATTTATTAAACAATCATTGGCAGTCAAACTCTCCGTCTAATTGTAAGATACATTATAATGTATTTAACGAATGTGTCGTAAATTTTTCCTGCTATTCTCTTTGCATGTAGTTGTATTATTGAAAAAAACACCCGGAATACTCCCGATTCGTAAATCGCCGAAAAAAAAATTCCCGATTTTTTTTTTTTAAATGTCCTTAAATAATAAATAAATTTCACTCAGCACTGAAGATCAATAAATCCATTTGGATTTAAGATACATATATACGTGATTAATCGAATTTATCGTGAAATTTTCCTGTTACTCACATAAAGTACAATGCAGCACTGAATAAAATCGTCGAAATAAATAGTTCCGTGTCCCGCGCGATCGTATTTACGGAGTATCATATCGACGAGATTTGGCGACAATTGATATCCAAAGTTTCTCAGAGCAGTTTGAAGCTCAGAACGATCGATGTTACCGCTGTTGTCGCGATCAAACGAACGAAAGCAGTTTTGCCAATCCGTGACGTACTTCCATAGAGCGCCAAATTCGGCAAAGCTAACGGTGCCGTTGCCACTTTTGTCAAACATACCTGAAGAAGCATCGATTTTGTCAGTGTCGAACATACCTGCGCCAACGGAAATAACGCAAAACAGAATAAAAACGATTTTAGCATGTTGAACCAAGTAATTTTTTTTTTGTGCCGAATCGTGCAATTTTTCTACGTTTCATGCATAACTACGTTCCCCATCTACGTTGCGATAATTTTCCATTGGCAAATATATAAACGAGCGCAAGCGACGTTACTGCGTTAATTCTCACCTATCATAAGACGAACTGTTTCCGGATTAAACGGAGTCCATGTGCCGTTCGAAAGGGCAACTTGAAGTTCGTCAGCGGTAATAGAACCGGATCCATCTTTGTCGACTCTGAGTGTGAAGAAAAAGACACACAAATATTTTTAAGTAAAAAAAAAAAAAATTTGATTAAATCAAATTCAAGTTTATATTTTCGGAGTATTCCATTCGCTGTTCAGCGTATTAATGGCGCGTAGAGGTTAGACTAGGAAATACCTATAGCGTTTTTTCGCCCGTGAGTCATTAAGTCATTGAGGAAAAAACACTTGCGGTATTTTTTAACTTTCCGCGAACTAAACATTCTTACGAATAAAGTGATAGGAGGAAGTTAATTGCATGGAAATAAAGGAACAGGTGTAACTACGAGTCGAAACGACGAAAGATAGTCAAATTTGCAATTATTACGATTATGTATTATGTGCATATATGTTAATCATGTTTATCACGCAATGTGATGAAATGCCGGATAACTTATTTTATTATCACTGACTTGAAAATATGTAGTTAATTAACGGTGTTTATTACAACTTCTATAGGGCGTTTTGCCGAGAATAATCGACGATGTTAGAGACGGTTGTAAAAATAGGTACCTTCGAAAAACGTCGCGGAGAAAATCTTCGTTGGGCATCGGCGATACAAACGACATTGTTGCGGGATGGGTTGTTATCTGTCTTGTGGTCTGTGATCGAATGAATCCTTTATCAAACGTCAGTGGACACGTCACGGGGTTTTACGTCAATCTGTGACGAGTTTTTCGGGAAACGAGAGATCACCAACGGGAACACCTCCCACACGCACACACGATACAAAGTTTCTCAACGTAACTATTTACGATGTTTGATGCAATATTCCGTGTGTAGCGCTTCTATTCATTAGCCGACCAATCGTTGAGTAGTAGGAAAAAAAAGCTACACGCCGGTACACGGGGTACACGTACGACGTGATGATATTCGTGATGTGATGTACGAGTGACTGACCAAGTTCAGCAAATGTTTACAATGTTATTACGAAGTATTATTTCGATCCCGAAGTTTTAATAATAATTTTAAATACGCATAAAACATTGTATTAATGTTATTGTACGGATGCATCTGTATTTTGATTATGATATTAATTTACCGAGGTCACTAATAGGTGCATCAAGTTTCTATATAGTCCATAGTCAGCTGACTTACGCGGTACGTGGAATTTTTGTTCTAAATCAACCAATAACATTCGCAGATGAAATTCAAGTTTTACCGGTCGACCTTGTCGCCCGATTACGCTATAAGACATAAAAGTAGCCGAGGAAACGGTCGCAGATCCGGGGTTTCCCAATTTTTTAATACGCGAAGCTTGAATTCCCAAATGACAAAAACAAACTGTTTAACATTAATGTTACAATCTGCTGTCTTTTGTTTTACAAATAAAAAAAAAATTAAATGCCATAGTTTTTTTCGTATACTAATACGGAACTACTATAATCCGTATCGAACGTCGAGCATTGGAGTTTATGAATAAATTAGGTTTGGAATATCGTGTTTATCAATAATTCAACAACTTCGGAGTACGAAGTAGTAATTTGTTTATTTCTAGTGTATGCAATGACGTAAAAAATAATGAAATATAATAAAAAGCTTCTAAAGTTCTTTAGGTTTGTCTATTTTCCACGCGCCGATTCGGTATCGTAGCCAGATAAGTCCGAGATCGCGGCCCATCTGCAGCCAACTCCAAAATGGAACGATTTTTGAGCCCTCGATTTCCGTCCAATTTACAGCGATTTCTGTCACAGGAATGTTGAGAGTTTGTGCAATGTACAGCATCTCCACGTCGAATGCCCAGCGTTCAACGTGAAGAGCGCGAAATAACGTTCTCGCGGATTCACGGGTGAGAAGTTTAAATCCGCACTGAGTATCGCGTATCCCGCGAACGCACAGAGCCCACACTAGAAAATGAAAACCGTGCATTAGGATGAGACGAAAGTAGGAACGTTTTGCGGTTTCTTCGGCTTCCAAATGCGCTCGGGAACCGCAAACAACGGCTTGAGCTTTGGCCGCTCTTTCCGGAGAACTCCAATATTCGTCTGAAAAAAAAAAAAAAACATAAGAAAAATAATGAAATATACTTACAAAACTATTTTGCATTCGTTTATCATTGTGACATTGCGGTAAACTTACATCCCAGTATATCCTTCATACTGCTATCCAACTTATCCAAGTCGCTGAATTTTGTAGCACCGTCCGCATCAGCGAAAAGGAGAACACTGCCTCTGGCACTTTGCATCCCCTGCAAGAATTAAACGCTTTTAACAATATAAAATCGCTGCTTAACCACTATGCAAGTAAAAATTAAGAGAAATGATTTAACAAATACACGAAGTTTATCCAATAATTATTGGAGTATTATAATCATTTTTCATTTTTGTCAGACCCCATTGATAAAAAAAACATTGAAATAATTTTTTTTTTATAATTATTCAGTGATTTGCAGCATAATAAACTTTTACTTGTTTTTTTTTTTAAGTTGAGTTTAAGAGCCAATTTAATTTTTTAAAAATTAAATTTGAATGCCTGAGCCTTCTGTTTATAAACTGTGTATGAAGTTAAAATGTGAATAATTTTTTTACTCAGTCATAGAACATCGGAATCTCAGACAATTTTTAGTGCATTCAAATAAGAAGTGATATATTTATCTACAAACCAATCTAACAGCTCCACCCTTTCCTCGATTTTTCACAAGAGCCAAAACCCTAACAGTGTCAAACCTCTCGGCGTAATGTTGCGCTACCGTTACAGTTTTATCTGTACTTCCATCGCTGACTACTATAACTTCGTAAGTCAAGCCCTTCGCTCTCCGTTGTTCTAAATATTCCAGACATTCGTCTAGCATAGGAGTCACTAAAAGAAAATTAAAAAAAAAAACATATTTTTTATCTATCATTAACAATCCTTATTTTACGAAAATTTTCGATTTCCAATAACTCACAGCGTTCCTCTTCGTTGTACGCAGGTACTATGACACTGAGATGAACGCTCCATTCTTCTTCCAAAGATGGAAAAGCCACTTTACTTCCAGTTTTAGAATCAACGTAATATTTCTCGTTCTCGTGTCGCCATACGACGGGATATGGTTTTGTCGTTACGTACAACAGGACGCAAAACTGCATATAAATAAATATTTGACACCGATTGACGATAATACTGTCGAGACGGCAGTATACACCGGTTAACCTCGAAAAATCTTTAATACGTACCGCAATTGCGACTATTAACACCAGAAGAAGCAGATAGGTGATGAAACCCTCGGGAAATATCATTGTGGCAACGGGACACCGAAAAATTTCGATTATCGCCGAATAAATTCACAGGGGAACGTAAAAACGCGTCCACGTCACTTATAACTTGTGGCCGTCGCCATATTGTGTGTTGACTATACGGGATATATAAGATCGACGAGCTATCGAACCCCTTTGTTTGTGACACAGGGAGCTTGCAACTCATCTGCAAATAGATGATTCATAATTTAACGGTTCTTGTATCATTTCCGAAACTATTTTGTAAACTCCCCGCACCTGTTGCTCTATTTATTCGAATTTTAGGGACCTTAAAAAATGCTTCTCTTTCTTCGAATGATTTTTTCCGAAAGCTGTGAAGCAGAAGGTTTTTTATAGCTATATATCTACGTATTAGATTGAGCTTTTATGGGATAATTCTACGTATAATTATTTTTAGAGCTATTTACTGTAAGAGTGCACAACAGCATTACTAAATCTGCGATGATTTTTAGTATTATTATTATTTTTAACACATTGATTATATGGGATTTCTGGGATTAAAGAGACCTGCAGAGCTTTCATATGACTTTGACTCTCGTCTCGTTTGAATCTCATAGTGAATGAGATCTTCATATAGGTATGCGTATTTTTACAAATTGATCAAATGCATGCATTTTTTGTACGAATAAAATGTATTAGAAGTTGTCGCCAATCGCAATAATTATTTACAAAACTCCTTTTTTTTCGGTACAGCAGATGTAACATTTGTTTTTTGATTACCGATACTTCTGCTCGTTCACGTCAATCCAGTTGACATGGAATGTTATCGAACTTACCATACCACCCAAACTTTTCTACCTTATGACTTTTCCCGATTTTAAAAGGACGCATAAGTTACAAATAGCATGTCTACGACCGAGAATCCGACGGGCGTTCCGCCCGAAGGTTCTCTTCAAAGCTCAAGTGAACCGAAAGCGAGTAAATCGAAAAGTTCTCATCCCGGCAATCTTTCGGAACTGAAACGCAATGAGGATGCGGCGAGAGCTAAGACCGTTCAAAAAGTAACCAATGAAACGGACGACAATGATGCGCAACAGCAACCCATCGAAGACGAAGACGATCCTTGTCTCAAAAAGAGACAAGTCGAAGAGGCAGAAGTTGTCGAGACTTTTCGTCGAACTCCTGGCATAGACCCGAGGTATTTTACCCTCGGAGAATTTCCGCAAAATCTCGTGAAAAAAAAGTGTTTCACACAAATCGAAATCATAAAAAAAATATCAAAGATTTCAGCAGCAGAATCAAACGCTTCGTTGCTTCGTGATGTACACAGACTTCTATCGTTGCGAAAATATATTGGGTGAGGGTCACAAAGCTTGCACCTGGTTTCGCGATGTCTTCACCTCCATATGTCCGAATGCCTGGATAAGTCGTTGGGACGAATTGCGCGCCGAAGGACGTATGCCATGGAGTAGAGGCAAAACTCAGGGAAAATTTCCCGGCGATCGTTACGGCGTTTAATTGTCTCGCGTGAAAATTATTTTTCACTGTACATAGGATATGTGGGATGAGGTTTTCTCTTCGATTCGTAGATGAAATAAATAAATCTTTGGTTGGAAAAAATATTGAAAATTAATTTATTACACAGGTACAGACGTGTGTGTGTATTAACTGTATGAGGTATGTACGTGGCGTAGAATATTTTTAAAAAAGTACGAATATGCGTGGCGGACACTCCGGGTGTCTCGGGCTCTTCTGCTGGTTCCTCTTTTTTTTCTTCTTTATACATTCGAAATACCACAGCTTCCGGCGAACGTTTAACCAGCATACATCATTCATTTCCCACTCTCTGTTTTCTCGTTATCTTCTTTACTTTTTTTTTTATATATATATAAATTATTTAACACTTAAGCTCAGCGCCTTACGACGATACGGTTCTGTCTTTTTTTTACATTTTGTTTTAAACACACGCGGAATGATAAAAAAAAACGGTGTCAAGGGCCGCGCTAAAGAATTTGTGAATCTGACGATAGTTGCTCTCTGTTCACATTCAATCTGTGCATTAATTCCAGACGGGATTCCGTTTTTTTTGTTTTGTTTTTTTTTTTTTTTTTTTTTTTTTTTTTTTATGAAGAAAACTTACCATCTGGAAGCGCGCTGAGTAATCAACCGGATACCAGTTATCTTCCATAGTTGAGGACAGACATCTCTTCCTGGCTGAACCTGTAAGTTTGAGAAACGGAAACGGTCCTTAGGCTTCAAAAGTGGATCAGCGTCCCACTTTACCCCAAGAATCCCTCTCATTCCCTATCAAATTTTCGTACAAAAGAAAAATTTAATAAAAAAAATAAGAAAAAGAAGTCAAATTCATTTAGAAATATGGAGATTAAGAAGCGAAAGTGAAACTGTTTTTTTTTTTTAAGCGTTAGAAAAATTTTATAGGCACAAGAATTGATTGGAATAGGACAACGAGTGTCACCGCTGGTTGATAGCCGACTAGAGATTAGAACCACCTTACGTATTGAAATGTTTGCGGTGATCGCTATTTAGCAGCGAGATAAGCTACTGGCAGTGACGAGGGTCGAGATGATAGAACAGACAATCCCCGTCGTTACACGTTCCCATCAGTTCGTAAGGGCAAAGAATTCCACCGGGATTTTCGTTCCTGTAATTTAAGCGAAGAAAACACACGGATTCCCTCAACATTTTTTTGCAATCGATATAAACATATTTACACGACGCTATTTGATTGATATAAAATTTGCAATTTTTCGATAAGAAGAATCTATCGTTAGTTTCGCAGTCAAAAGTGAGATTCGGGATAAATTTCGATTACTTCCCAATAGGATAAAAATCTGAAAAAAAAATCAGTTATATAGAAAGCGTCGAGAATATTAATTGTGCGTAATAATAATGCCAAAAAGTTATTAACAAATTTGTTGGAGAAAAATTGTTCAACGAATTATTACGTAATTTTTATTTTTTTTTTTTTCGGAAACTGATTTGTTGTTTATGTTTCTGAATGCATATACATTTTTTTAGAATTTCTTCTAATTTTGGATTTTTTTTTGGTTTATCACGTCATACATTTTGGATATGAGTCCGGAGAAACAAAAACGGGAATCAATTTCTGCTAGAAAAAAAATTAAGGTACCGGTTGATTCATTGAACAATTTTTTAAAAATTAATTTGTTAACAACTTTCTGAAATTATATTATGCAAATAATTTTTTTAGCACCTTCTGTACAGTCAATATTTCTTTAATTTTTATATCATTAGGAAGTCTATGAAATTCTCTCCGAATCTCGCATTTGGCTGGAAATACAACGATACTCTCCTTAAATTTATAAATTAACTACGTGTAAAATCGACGCACCTTGGTATTTTTAAGTGCACCAACACCGATTGATATGGGTCGACCACTTTTTTGGCAGCTGGAGAAGGCTGTTGTTGAGTTATTGTTGATACATATGCAGTCGGCGGTTCGGACCTCGAGGTACCAGGCAGAGAAATATATTCGATTGATTCTTTGGCGGAAGCCCTCGGAGTGCTCGATGCAATAGTTTCTATGCTCGTTGATTCATTTTTCTCCGGATTATCACATTTTTTTGTGTTCAAAGTGCTCGCATCCGTATTTTCATTTGTTCGAGAAATCGTATCATTCGATTGCGAGCTTTCGGTTTCATTGGTCAACGCAATAATTTCGTACGAATTCGAATCCTCAATTTCGTTCTCTACACCCTTCAATCTCTCACAATCGGGACTTTGAGTTTCGATATTCTCTCCGAGATCATTCGCCGTTGCGTTCGATAGTTCCGAGAACACTGAATTTTCTCTCGTATCTCTGTAGTCATCGGAATCAATTTGGCCGATCGTTGTATGCGACGGTCTTTCTACCAGCGAGTTATCCGACAACATTGCATTCTCGAGACTCGACGACATCGCCAAATTCTCATCGTGAACGTGACTCGGTGGTTTTATCGACGACACTTTTTTCTTCGACAATTGTCCCGTGCGAACGGCAACTTCCCTCAGACGTTCATTGAGCAATTGCGCACCGGTGTTTGGCACCCTGAAACATCGACGAAATTTACGAATTCTCCCGATTTACGCAACTGTATTTTTAAGAAGTAATCAAAAAATGGAATTTTCTGTTTAGTTTTGTTTTTCTCTTATATCGCTATTATGCGTGACCGTAGGCCGCGTATGTCGTACTTGTAGTCGTCTCCTATAATTTTGGTGCCGAGTCCTTGACATATCCTCGACAGCTTGTAGCACTCCCGACGACCGTGATTTATCTTCTCGCGCGCTTCCGTTACCCGCGGACCCATCCCGTTCATCTGACGGCGTTGTTCGTGTAATCGCTCCTCCGCTGATCTCAATTCCTCGCGCAGACGACGGACCTCCGCTATCAATTTCGTTTGTATCTCGCGCTCCACTTCCCATCGGCGCAGGCATCCCGACATTTCCGTAAGATCCTCCAGAACCATATTCCTAAATACACACAGGTACACGAGATTCAAGACCTGTTTTACGATGCTGATGGTACGGAAGCATTAATAATTCAAACGATCAGTGAATTTAACGAGATACGGCAGGAAATTGCCGATCCACAATTACGAGAGCGTTTCTCGATTAATTTTTTCATTGTACCATCAACATGGTGTGAATGTGGAATAAAAATCATGTAACGAATTCGTGAAAAAAGACATTGAAATGATAATTAAAAATGACGATGATGACAATGAAAGCATTGAGGTTTTGCAAGTCACGAGAACTGTTTTTACGGAAATGGAAAACTGGTAAACAAGTAGCGTTTTTCCTGCGGGATACAAACGGTGAATCACTCAAATAATATTGGTAAGATATTCATTTTACTCTAATAAGAAAGTGTGCCGAGTTTGTTAAGACATTTAGTGTCGTTTCAGAGAACATTGGATACCAAGAAAACGGGAAAAGTCAGATTTCACGGTGAAACGCATAACTCCCGTCTTATGCCCGGCGGGCAGTCGGGAGTTAAAAACGAATTCGTGAAATTGTTGAGATTTTAATCATTTTCGATGAAAAATAATTTCATTAATTTTATATAAAAAAAAACCGGCGAACTTTGATTACAATGGATGAATGTATTTTATGTATTTCTCTCACCGCTTCGCCACGAGATTTTCCTGCGATTCCATCAATAGCTTCTGCTGTTCGTTGGTCGGTAGTCTCGTAAGAATCTCGAGTTCGTTTTTCACATCGGATTTTATTTTGTCCCAAACTTCTTTGGCTTGAACTTTGCTTGGCTTCCCGATTATTGTTTTCGACGGTAATAAATTACCGCTGAACTTAGTATTTCTCGCGTTTTCAAGATTATCTCGTCTCTCGGCATTGGCGTAAACCATGACGAATGTTGAAGCGGTCGAATCGAAGTTCGTTTCGTTGCGAGAATTACCATCGTTTCGCGAAATAACGAGAGTCGATGCTTCGGAGTTCGCGACAGTGGTATCACCGCTAAGGGTCCTTCCCGCATCGTTCGCGCATTCTATCGACGCTCCTCCAGCTTCGTTATTCTCGTTAACAATTAAGCTACTATCACAGCACATAGTTTTATTCGTTTTATCACTGCTCTCAGGCAAAACATTGAGTATAGGAGAGCGAGAGGATTGAGCGAAAGGATCGGGACTCGCGGATGAACCACCGAACGTTACTTGTCTCCCTGCCGGTCCCTGTTTCACCTGAATCTGTACGAATCTATTATTCAGTTGTTCCTTCGTCAGTACCCTCAGCATACCAACGTTTTGGCCACTCGTTGTCGGACTGTTACTGGTGCTCCGCGAGTTCTCCGTCGACGCTAATTTCTCCGTTCGAACTTTGTCGTTGGGTATTTGTATCGTTAGCATTTCCGTGTGATGCAGAGAGGTTCTTACGGAAGGGGGAGCGGAGGATCTTCTCGTCGACGAAGTGGATGGTACGGAAAGGGTGCCTAAGCTCCACCGAGCTTTACCGATCGACGAAGCGCTTGTCAACGACTCCGTAGATGTATTCGTCGAAACGCTCGGTATCTCGGGACTACCGGAGTTTCGACGAATTTCCTTCGTCGCGACAACGCTGGATTTCGCGATAGGTAAAGGCGTCGGTGTCGACGAAAAATGAGTTATCGCAAAATTCGACGATACTTGAGCAATTTTCGCGGTAACTTTAGGCGTCGATGTGTTGGCAGGAATTTTCGAAAGGCTCGGAACGACTGAATTAACTTTTGGCAATATTTTTTCCGGTACTTTTGGCGGTGCAGCATTGGTGGACGTGTTAACAACGATAGGATTAATTGAGTTAACTTTTGACATAGTTGTGAGTTTTGTTAACGGTTTTTTTGGAATCGCTGGAGTGAGCATCGCGGATACTTTGGTAACGTTGGCGATCGATGGGTTTTCATTGGCTTTGTGGGAGGAAATTTTCTGCTGCGAGGCGATATTGTTCTCGAGAATGTTGTCTTTGCTCGTAGCGACAACGGAGTGCACAATCGATGCAATTGATACCCCTTCACTCGTCACACTCGATACTTTCTGATTGTCGAGCCTCTGAGGCGTAGCGATTGGACTCGCCGGCGACAAAGGACCGGGCGGTGTACAAGGCGATCGGCTATTACGATTTTGCAATACCGCACCGGTTTCAATTGTCTTTTGTAGCTTCTGCCTTTCGCGTTCCATTATTTGTTGCTTCAGACGACGGTACTCCTCCTGCTGCGACATCGGCAAATGCCGACGCACCGCCTGTAAAATAATCTCAAAGAATTTCAGGAATAATCGGCTAACACATCTGTAATCGTCGCGATACAAGTTATTTCGTAAATAAAAAAAATTGAATACATAGCTTATGCGATATTTATGCAGTAAATAATTTGTTAATTTAGATACAAAAAAAAAAAATACTTGAAAAAAAAATCAATAATCTTCGATAAAAACGTCTTGCAACATTTTCCGGTAAAATTAATTTTTCAAATTGTTGATTTATGCAACACCTAATTTTTTTATGCGAATGGCGAACTAATGTGCGCAAAAAACTCCATATATAAGTAGTAATGAAAAAATTAGATGTCCTTTGCTACAATTAATGAAAAACAATAATCAAAACAAAAAAACAAAGTCTCACCAGTGGAGTGCTGTAGAGACCGGTAAGTTTGCCAGTCGAAGTAGAAGGCGCCGGTGATTTGCTCGTAGTAGTCGTCGGGTATGTCGCTGTTTTAACAACAGCCACCGATTCAAGTTTCTTTCTCTGATCCTTGAGAAATTGCACGACGCTCTTTTCAAAATCCGTTGTCGGTATAGCCAGAGGTTTTCTCGTTTCGGTAGCGACATCGCCGCTCGCGGCGCTCGAAGGTTGGCTCTCGTGTTCCGACTCGGTGTCCGTATCCGAACCAAGATTAATAATCAATCGCTGCATCTTTGAAGCTGTCGAGATCTTCGGACTCGTAGGTCGCGCGGCTTCATTAATCTTTAAATTGTTTAAAGTTATATTTCTCGAGCCGCCATTCTGCGCGCTATAAATCAACGCGGCTCTCTGCAGATTCAGCTTCTTCTGGAGCATTGCGTTCTGATATTTCTTCGCGTTATTGACGACTTTCGTACTCGTGATAACCGGTAGAGCTTTCTTAACGATTTTCTTCGGTGGGCCTTTCGGCGGTACGACGTTAACGCGCTTCCGCGGCGACGAAGAGTCAACGCTACTCGTATCGCTTACAAGAATCTTTCTGGCGACAGGGATGTCCTTCGGCAAAGCGCTCGCGACTTCCGTGTGCGTTGGGGTCGCAAAGCTAGTGCTCGACGATTGACTAGACAATGCCGGAGGATTCAAAGGCGTGAATACCGCGTCCGACAAACTCGGAGTTGTCTCTTTGGGTGCAATTTTCTTCGCCGAATTTTCGGCACTCGTATCCGTCGTCGTGGAGTCTGATAGTCGAGGTAAACCAACGACTGGGTTTGCCGACGTCGGTGGAACTTCAACGGGCTTTTGTCGTTTGGGTAACGATGCCAGTAACAAAGCACGCAGCGCTTCTTCGTCATCGTCCAAACTGCATCTCCGCTTTTTTTCGGTATCGTCGGCTTTTGCCGATTGGTCATTAATTCGACTCGAATCTTCAACATCTTTATTTTTATCGCTTATTTCAATAGAATTTTTTTCGATGCTTTTTCTTACAATCTTTGGACTCGACGATTTAACTCGCGTCATACCGGACGAAGTTCCTTCGCCGGGTGACAATTCTTTTGTACTTTTGTTCGAGTGACTCTCGTAACGACTACTTATCGATTCGCTAAGCGAAGCTTCGATTTTTCTCATCATCCGCCGCTCTCGACGAATTTTCTTCGCGGATTTCTTGACACTCGCGTCGGAAGACGTTTCCGTTTGTTTAACAGTTCCGCTCAATCGATCGCTCTTCGAGGACGCAGCTTTCGTCTGCCCGCTTTTAGATTTCCTCGATGACGCATTTTTGCTGTTGTCCGATGGACGAGAAGTTGGAGAACTCGACGAGCCGCGTGGCGTTCGATTTTTCGCGCTTGTCGACGCGCTTTTCGTTGTTCCCGAGCGAACGGAACTTAGCGACTCGGCTCTGCCGCAAGTACTTTTTCCTTTTCTCTTACTTCTCTGCTGTACCCGTTTCCTCCTATCCTTTTCCTTTTTACGAGAATCTACGTCAGTTTTGTGAGATTTTTCCAGTGGCGGAGTTTTCGTCTTAATCTCCGCAGCGGGTTCTTCGATCCGCTCGGAAATCTCGACTATCATCGGCTCATCGTTGCTCTTATTCTCTCTCGCTGAATCGTCGTAAGACGTGTTGAACGCCGCGGCTGTTGTCGTCATTACTTGAGACTTTTTCGATACCGGACACAATTTTATCGGTTTGAAGAGAGCGCTCGGTTTCACCGCAGTTTCCTCGACGCTAACCGGACGCATGTCGGCGCTCTTGAAACTCGGCTCAGCGTGATTATCCAATTTTTTCGGTGGCAGTGGTTGCTGAAGATTTTTGTTAGTCTTTAGTATCGGCGCAGGTACAAGCGTACGATTTACTAACGTTGGGATTTTGTTGGAGTCTTTCGTCACGTCGGGTACTCCCTGAAGATAGAGAGGCTCCGCGGCCAACTCGGTACGCTCCGGCGATATCTCGAGAGGTATCACTATTTCGGAGGATTCGTGTTCCTTCGATAAAGGTACCAATGGACTACCGTCGAGATCTATTTCCGGCAATTTTTCTATCGTTCTTATCGTTTCTATAGTTTTGTTCGGTTCGCCGATAAACATCGCTGATTCCATTTTCTCATCTTGAAGAGAAAACGCTGAAGCAAAAATCTCCGTTTGCTTACTCGTCGGTTCAGCCTCCTCATCGTCATCTAGCGTTACATTCAGCATGGATGATGCTAAATTTCGAACGACAGATGAATTTTTAAATTTTTCATCGAGTAATTTAGCATCGACATCGTTGAGTAATTTAGCGCTATCCGTAGGACTCGGCGACGCGATATCGAGATCGCAGATCGGCGTATCTGTTGGCGAGTACGGAGTTTCCGTAATGTTTGCATTATTTTTCGTTGTAAAAGCTAACGTCATCGGTGTTTCGGTCGGTACGGTAGGCGAGTAAGGAGTGTCGATTCCCGGTTCGTAATCCGAGCCGTCCGTTGCATAAGGAATTCTTTTGTTGTTCGTTGCTCTCGATAATTTGTCGAGAATCGGTGCTTTGCTTGGCGACGGCGGGGAGTAAGGAGTGTCAATGCCCGGTTCGTAATCTGAAGTGTAAGGCGAACAAGGAGTTTCCTTATCGTCTCGCGCATTAGGCAATTTTTTCATCGTCGGTGTTTCCGTCGGCGCTGACGGCGAGTAGCGGCCTTCGATGTAACTTGAAATCGTGATATCGTTTTGTCGTTCATGAGCATTCTGACAATGAGGAAAATTGTATTCGTTGTTGTTATCGTAAAATTCAAGATTTGGCATATCAGCACCAACGGCTATGTGTCTCGTTACATCGTCGGTCGGTGAATATGGCATCGAATCCTTTTCCTTCTCGCGCTCGACGTCGGTATCCAAATCCATGTCTTCCGGGTGATTACTCGCTGCATCTTCGTTGTTGTCGACGATCGGCGATGTTATATCCGGCGATACGGGCCTCGAGAGTTCGTCGTCACCGGGTATAGGAATCTCATCGAGAAAACTTTTACCGAATGGACTCTCGACTCTGGTCTTCGATTTTTTCCGACGCTTCGGCTTGACTCCGCGCTTTACTCTGTTCTCGTGATTTTTCATTATCGCCGAACGCAACGCTATCAGCCTGAGTTCGTAAGCTTCATTATCGTTGTCGTCGTTCAAATTTTCATCAACATTATTGGCGCTAATCTCGCTATTGACTTTCATCGGTTGATCGATCTTATTTTCGGCTCTTTTTTGCTTTGTCTCGAGAGCGAGGCGTCTCAGTAGTTCGATATCGTCCTCGTCGTCAACGGTTTCCACAGGCGCCGCTACCGTTGCCTCGGCGTCGTTATTATCCTTCGACGAATTTGTATTTTCTTTAGTACGCGCTGCCGGCTTCTCTTGAGTCGGTTCTGCATGGTTTTTTAACATATTACTGAGCTTTTCTTTGAGCGACGAATGCTCTTTGCTTCGTGATAATTTGTTTTTCGGCGAACCAGCGCCGATGCTGTCGAGGCGTCGAACTTTTTTCAACAACTCGATATCGATGTGAGTTTGCGACGACGGAGCGGCCCCGTGATCGCGCGATGCTACACTACTTTTCGCACTCGTCCGAGTCGGCGATCTACGAACGAAGGCCGGACGATGGGGCGAACGAAATTTTCGGGGAGACTTTCTTTCCGTTGTTTCGACGCGAGCCAAAGGAGATCGGGATCTTCGCAATGGCGAACGGGATCTCAAAGGACGCGCTTTGTATCGACGCGACGGTGATCGCGTCAATGGTCGCTCTATCGGCGGTGATCGCACGCTGTAACGCGGCGAACTCGGCTCTCCGTGACGAGATTTCGATGCTCTAAGCGTTTTCACCAAAGGTACTTCGATGAGATACGTCTCGACTTCCGTCGGCGACGACAATTCTTCGACTCTTACGACACTGCTGTGACTACGTTTTTTCTTTTTTTTCTTTTGTACTTTTGCAGTTTTGGAACTCACGCGCATAGCGAGTTGCTTCGAATTTCCCGGCAAACCGACGATCTCCATATCGCTGTCGGACGATATCGGCACGAGATCGTCGTTCTTCTCTTGTAGCGTCGACGCAACGTGCTTCGGTAATGAGCCGCCCGAATCTTTGATGTGACGATTTTCCTTTCCATTGGCAGCATCTTTAGGAAGAAATTGAACTTCTACTTGATTAGAACAGTGAGGGAAGGAGGATAGGCTTTGTCTTTTTTAACACCGACATGCAGGAATCTGTTATATTCTGTTAGAAATCTTTACATTAATTCAAATTGGTTAAATCTGTTAGAATGAAAAACTATGCAAAAGTCTAAGATCCCTAAATATCTAAAAAAAAATCGATTAAAATTTACAAATTTTTTCAATATTTTCTGACTATAAGAAAGGTAAGTAATTTATATTACAAAAATTTACAGTATAAAAAAAAAATCCTGTTGCTTAATCAACACTTTTTGTATCAAACACAAATTAATTTGTTAATCAGTCCGCATGCAATACCGCAAACAGCACAATAAATATGCAGATAGTTTTACAAAGTGTTGGCAAGTGATGTGGCAATTTTGAATTTTTTGTTTGTCGATAGCGTTAATTTAATAAAAATTTTATCCAATCCGATTCTACTGCATTTTATTGCCAAAACGTCGGACTGCAAAATTTTGACGATTCATTTCCGATAATATTTGTCAAAAGCCAAAACTATGCGTCCGAAGCAATTTTTTTTCTCTACAAAGAGTAATACGTTACCTCGTTTGCTGCGCATCTTTCGCATAACTCTGGCATTGGTGCACCAAGGTGCACACTGTTGGGCGGAGGTGCAAACAGGACATCTTCCAGTTGCACGCATGCCGGACCTGTAATTTGGATGACTTTCCTCCGAGGAGCTGACATCCTCCAACGATATTTCCCCCTCTTCTTTTTCGTCGAATATATCGTCGGTACATCCGCTGGACAGATCACTCGCCATCCTAAACTTACCCGCAATAAAATATGCGTCACGCTTTCGTCTGTGTGCACGCGTGTGTTTTTGTCACACTCTCATTATTCCGACGTGAATCTCAAGGTCTCACTCGAGGGGAGGCCTTGTCGAAGAAAACTTTGAGGCTAACACATTCGCTCGTTCTCGTCTCTGCAGCCGAGAACATAGGTTATACGCGCATCCGAATATATGTACATAAGTAACAATCTTTATCTCTAATCTAAACTGTTGTAACCGTAAAAATCCATTAACCAAAAATCGTTTCGATGAATACCTAATATTTATCCTCGACACTACGTTTTTATTTGATAAACATTTTATTTTTCTCTAAGTTAAGTATAATATTATAATCGTTAGTTTTTTTTTTTATTAATTTATTTTTTATTTTCGTGAACGAATAAGAATTACGCGCTAAATTTTCACTAACGTGCACCTACGAACACGACTCTTCGTCGAATGATCAATCGCGGCCATATTGAATTGTTTCCACTCGTGTATCGTCGTGAAGGATCGTTTGTGAAAGTGTGTGAGAGAAGTGACAAAGGCAGTCGAAACACGACACGACAAACGTGTGATAGCGTAAGTGAGCTCTATTGAATCATATGGCATACACTAGCGCGCACGCACGACGACATAACGTGTTGGTAACGTGAGAAATGGAAGATAAGGACCGAGAGATTGTTGACTCTGCGGGAACGAGAGAACACGTTGTTGATATATTACAAAGAACTTATTTGGCTCTATTATTGGTCACAAAGGAAAAATTTATGGAGAATGTTTATGCTCCCGTAGGACAATAAGGAACCATTGTGAGCCGAATATAGAGCTTGCAGGTTTTTTTTGTACTTTAAAAAAACCCAACGCATGGGTCAATATCTCCTGCCGAGATTTCACTGCAAAAAGCGACGTATCGTACACGTTTACGCCGTACGTACTATAGCTATTAAGTACGACGGTTACTATAGCTGATAACAATTGAAAATAACAATCGGACACAATTAATGTCATAATTGCGATAGAAACACGAATTATCATTTCTAACATCAACGACTAATTCACAATATGTACGGATATATAAAAAATTTGAAAAAACTGAGAAGTTCGGAGGGCTCGCCTCGGCGATGTATATGTCGATGCAAAATGTATTGTCGGTGTGTTGGAGCAGTTGGTGAACTCACAAATGAAAATTGAACATCAAGAAAATTATTCGAAAATTCATTTAAATTACAATATATGTTTTATGCTTGTTGTTTATTCTGTAAGAGGAGGTGAAACACCCGACTGAGTGCCTCTCTCTCGCTCCGCCGTAAGCTCCGACTGCGCTATCTCTCTCGCACTCCATAGGGTTTCACCTCCTCTTAATCACAACAATAAAGCTGCGATGTCGTATTCGTGCGTAAGATGTCGCGCGAGCTATTCTCCGCGAGTAAAGAGCCCCGAGAGCTCGGGACATCTGAAGGGGTTATACATTTTAAAAAACAAATTTGAAAGTATTTTCGTTTAATAAACATTAGATTCAATAAGCAGAATAATGTCGGTGGAGACTCCATTTCTCATGAGGATTTTCGGAAAAGATCCGGACACTGTCGTAATTCAAGGTTCTTCTCCGACGAATCTCGAAAATGAAACCGGCATGGATAGGTTAAAACGAATGTTTTCGCTGGAGTAAGTCGACAGTAAAAAACAATAAATAAATAATAAAAAATATCTCTCGACAGTATCGTCAACTATTTTCAACGAGTTCGCGAAATTTTGCCGTCGATTATTGATATACGGTTGTGTAAACGCGACGATTGATTTTTTCAGCGAATACGGTTATCAAAGCAAAGAAGTCATTATGATAACTCAGGGTACAATGGCAAGTACTCTTCTAGGAGGTATTCTTGGCGCTGTGATATACTCCAGAGAAGCCTTCGTTACGTTCATGGAGAATAATCAAGCGACAAAATTTTACAATCACATTGACGCCAAACGCGAATTATCGCGTGTCATGTATGTTGCATTTGCCAAAGGCGGGTGTCGTTGGGGATTGCGCATCGGTAGTTTTTCATTTACATATATGTAAGTCAATTTTTAGCTCAATGGTAACATTTTTTCAAAATATCGTATGCTACACTGATTTTCCATCAATGAAAAGTAATTTAATATTCACGATTTTCTTTTTTAACTCGAAAACTATTCAACGGTTCAATCGAATTATTATTCAATATTATTTAGTACAAAATTCTATATTTCAATGTTTATTATTTTTCATAAAGTGTTCATTATTTTTTCCTAACTTATGTGAAATGAACGCGCAGCGACATAACTACCTTAATATCTCATGTACGGGCAAAGTAAACAAATATCCGGAATTTTTTACGTTTACCACTTCTAAATGGTCAACTTAACTACAAAATATCATGAAAAATTCTGAAATTTTTTGTAGGGTTATCTTGAAGGTTCGTTTTTTTGAAAATTCAAAGACAATTTTCCCGCAATTTCGTTATTTTCTTATGAATTAAAAAATTTAACGTTGCACGTGGAACGGTGAAAGTCTTTCATACTTCGAGTCGATTATGTGCTTCGTATTAATGTCTCAAAGGAAAAATACCTACTATCTTATAATTCCATTTATTTTTACCTTTTTTTAAATTTCGTTGACTTTCTCACACCATAAAACTCAACCATGGACCAACTCACCAGCTCACCATGGACTCAATGTCCATTATATTATCCATTATTGTAATTTCGCATAAAATTTCATTCATAATTTTCCTTTAAAAAAAAATGGCCTATAAATCTTTCAGAAGCATTATATTAATTTTTTTCAAAGTTTCTCACAAAATAAATTACTTTTCAGCAAAGTATAACATGCCGTGTTCGATTAATAGGCAGTTACTTACACAAAAATGTGACTAATGTGTCTTAAAATTCAAGATCCGCGCTAACAATGGCGTCCGTTTATTTCGGCAAAGAGTCGATGTTGGACTACATAATCGCCGGCGGGGCGACCGGTGGTCTATTTAGAGCGCACATGGGCTTCAAAGGGGTTGTCGCCGGAACCGCACTAGGATCGGTATTGGGTCTTATCGGTGGGACAGCTTCGTTACTCGTCCTGAAAACTGGAGGAACGTCCTTAGCAGAATTAAGTGAATTTTCAAAAAGCATGAAGGAGGCGAGGGACAGGTCGGTATCTCTTTACTTTTTCCACCATTTCTTCAATTACGCCGTAAAGATTGTGTGCAGTATAATGCCAATTACGTTATTCACTTGCAGTGGAATAAAAGCGGCTATCAAGGAGCAGATGGTTCAGGAATATACCGATTTCAAAGACAGCAAATTGAACGACGAAATGTTCAAAAATTTAAAAACAGACGATGCCAAATGAGAGTCGAAAAAGGAAAGATGATTTTCATCAATTAGGTAATTAGGAATTTATATATCGATCCAACGACTATTCGTACAGATACGGAGAACTGTACACATGTAAATACAACATGTTGATAATAATTAATAAATATAATACAATTAGATTAGAAAAACAAATAGAGATCGTAAAATTTGTTGAGATAACTTACTTGCGGAAGGAGTACACTGATTTTTTTTTCGCCGGCACTGCATCCATGATGATTCAATAACAATTTTTTAGCTACGAAATTATCGTAACGCATAAATAAAAAAAAATAAAAAAACTACGCCGTCGATAATATACCGCAACCTTTATTAAACGAATTCAAAAATTCTGTGATGATATAATTTATTGTTATATGTAATAACTTGCTACCCGATGAGGAGCAGAATATATGGGGTTTGTTTTCTTTTTTTTTTTCACAATTTATCACTGCAAATGATGTTTGCGTTTTGCACGCAAAAATGATAATTATCACCAACAATCACAATTCGATCGATCATCGATCGAGGAGACATGATTCTAATATAACGATTGAGATCCTGCCACGTGTACAGAATAGGCCTGTTTTTTTTTATTCTATAAATCACAAAAAAAATTTTTGACTGAATGAAATGGTAAATAAATACAATTTTTTAAAAATACTCGAAACGGTTTCGACAAACAAGGGACAGCGTAAAGACGCAATTATTTTTTGTTTTTTTCCTCGTTAACCTAATACCCTTCAATTTTTTTCTCTTAATACGATAAATACATGAATTTTCTTTAAGCCTCAGGACCGGACGTCTCTACTTCTTGAAGCTTCGTAATGCGCTTAGCGCCACGGCTGGGCGGTCCCTTCGGTTTTGCAAACTTTGGTCGATGCAAATTAACTTTCGGATGTAATTCCTCTTGCAAAAATCCTTCCGTCAGATCCTTTCCATCGTCTATCTCAAGCTACGCAATGAAAAAAAGACAAAAAAAAAGAAAAAAAGGGATATAACGGGAACATTATTCGCGCGAACGATAAGATATCGCGAAGATAAACGTTTAACTGGGACGCGAATTTTCAGGCCTATTCTGTAAGCTCAATCGTCTCTCAATCGTTTGTGTTACATACCCGATCGATGGTAACCATCGACACGTAACCACCTGTAAATCGCTCCATCGATCTTCTCCCGAAATAAAAATATATGAGAACACGGGATTTGGATGTATTTGACGCAAAATCAACAATATCCTCGGATTAAATTGCATAATTGTTTTTTATTGTTCGTAGCATATTTTAATTGTTGGCAAGATATACAAGATTACGCTGTTCATAATAACGAACCTACGTCTATAAACGAAAGTTTATACAGATAATCATTTTTTGTTTTGTTTTGTTTGTTTTTAATTTGTTTTTGTTACGAAACGACTTACAGAATAGGCCGGGAACCGTATTTTTTTTTTCTTACAAATGAAAAGCCATGCGTTGGAACAAACGTGTGCGTCACAATGTTGTTAATCTCGAACACAAGTTATAATTATTTTTGTTGAGCATTAAATTTTTTATTTGATATAATGCGTTAATTCGCGTTAAAGCGCGAAATAATTAGCATCCAACTCCGAATTTTTTTTTGTTTGTGGTTTTTTTTTCGTAAAGTTAGAACACACATTGTTGGATGCATCAACAACACAATAGTTAGAATTATTATTAATTTATTTTTGTTTTGTTGTTTTATTAATTTTTTTTTCTTCTTAACATCGAAATGCTTTATCTCTCCGTTATCGTCATATCAGATCGTGAAATACATTGGAAGTTGATTGTTAGTTGTGACTCGGACGTTATAATCATATTTTAAAACGGTTTTTATAAAAAGCTACAATATTTAAAAAAATACACATCACAAAAAATAGAATGCCTCTCGAATATCATCATCTGGCTACCTGTTTGATTGGCCCCACCTACTCTACACACCGGGGACGAAAAACATTTTTTTTCCCTTAATTTCATTCACAAAAATTTCCTATTTTTTTTTCTCGCGTTTTTAATTGTAAAGGGCGCAAAATCCATCGATTTTATATTGTATCTTTTTTTTTTTTTTTTTTTTTTACGGATGTAAAGCAGATGGGACTGTACCACATTCAGTCTTACGTCGTACGCATATTATTTGTAAAATCGAATACGTCACACATCGGATTGATTAAAAATTTATCGGAGAGCTTAGAGATTAAAATCGAACGTAGGCTCATTTTTTTTTATTCGACGCGCGTGTAAAAATTCAACTGACTCGAAAAATAACGAACCGACGAGTTTTACATAAAAGTCTTGATAAAGCCGACTTTTGTCATTATATTTCGTTTTCATCTTGCCGAACAGATAATATCTCTTTCTCTCGTCTCTTGTGCATTATTACAGTGTAAACTATATAACTAACTGGATAGCGAATTTTCATTTTTAATTGGAACAAACGCGTTTAGCAAAGATATTATGGCTTCTCGCACCTGCGTTCCCTCTGATTCGCTCGTAATTTTTTTTTTTTTTAGGTAAAGAGATATACCGGTTGTTAAAGTACGCAGAAAAAGTTTACGTGAGTGGCGCGAGCTAAATAGAGCATATGGAATTCTTTTTTTTTTTTCATTTTCCATTTTCTTAACTCTCTAATAATCACATGCGGCAATTCTATTGCCCTATACGTTTACTTGATTAAAAATCCATTTAAACTCCTACAACGATAAATTCTAAATGGTCGTTCGAATAGAATTTTCATAGTCAAGCCATTCGCGGGGAGGAAGCGTGGAGAACGATAGAGTTTCACGTAAAAGACGATTAATAGAAAACTTATATGTTACGTATCACTTCTCATAAGACTAGGAACTAATTTTTTCACATTACCACTGGACATTTTTTGATTTAATGAGCAATTTTTTTTCTTTAATATTATACGATAATTAATTGGGGATCACAGATTCAGAAAAACTAGAATATTGTTGTAATATCACGCGATTGAAAAAGTTGAAGAAAAGAAAAAATTTTACTCGAACGAATACAAACAAAAAAATTGGCAAGCATTACATTAAGATAGAAACATTGAATCGAAACTGGAACAGCTTTAAGGGAGTTACGGCGTTTCCCGTCAATTCCGCATAAATTCGAGAAAAATGAGAAAAAATTCCAAATGCTTCTCAATGGTAGAAAAATTTGAAAAAATCCATTCATACTAAAGGTACTGAGAAGATAAATTTTGCATAATAATAATTCCAAAATGTTATTAAGAAATTGATGAAAAAAATTAATCAATCAACAAATTTCCTGGGAACCCAACTTTTTTTTAATGAAAATGATTCGTTTAATTTTCTGAATACGTATGCATTTTTTCAGATTTTTCAATTTACTTTGAACTTTGAGTGTGATTCGTTTAATTTTCTGAATACGTATGCATTTTTTCAGATTTTTCAATTTACTTTGAACTTTGAGTGTTCACACAATTTAAAAAAAAAAACCAAAATTCAAAGCAAATTGAAAAATTTGAAAAAATTCATACGTATTCAAAAAAATGAACGAATCTTTTTAATAAAAAAGATGGTTTTCCGAGAAATTTGTTGATCCATTTATTTTTTCATCATTTTGTTAATAGTATTTTGGAATTATTATTATGCAAAATTAATCTTTTCAGTACCTTTAAAATGCATGAATTTTTTCAGTTCTTTATACCATCGAGAAATATTTGCAGTTTTCTCTCATTTTTCTCGAACTTATGCGAAATTAACGCGAAACGACATAAGTACCTTAACAATAACAATCATTGAGGTAATTGTTCAAACGCACGTAATCTTCACGTTCGACTAAACGGGTTTGAAGAAATAATCCATCAAGGACAGAGGAGCGGAGGGAACGGCTTGACTCCAAATTCGATCTTTAATACGTCGCGACCCCAAAATCTAACATTAATCTCAAGATAAAAATGGGACAACTCGTCATATACAATTCAAAAACTGTTACCAAGAAGATTGCTACAAAGGAATCGAAGTTTGTATCAATTTTATATATTCCCTTCTCTTTCGTTTCCTTTATTCTATAACCGTCGGAGAACATCAAAGTTGAACAAGTGCTGAGAGATTGCGATGTAAAGAACGTCGAAGAAATATCGATTGGTTTTTTTTTTTTCGTTTTTTTTTTTCGTTAAAATTTAGAAAAATACACCGTTCGGTTCTACTCTGTTCACGCTAAATAGGTATACGTATATTATCACGTTGATCGACTATCGTCATTCTTTTTTTTATAATCCTAAAAAGAACTCTCGACGATTATACCCTATTGATCGATTGAATCTCAGCATTTATCACTGGAGATTGCGGCAGAATTACGAACACTTGAGAATAGAAACCTATTTGGAACACGGATTTGCGGTTAAGACGCTCGAAAAGGATTTTAAAGCAATTAAAATTCAAAGGATTGAGATATCATTAAAAACCAATAGATAATAAAGTCATCGATAAAATAAGCGTCTTATGTGTCCGTCACAAACGCAATACTTTCGAAGGAAGATTGTGAACATTTGTGAACGTCGTGAAATACGTTTCACGCACGTTATCCGATAGTGAGTCTTTCGAACCCGTTAACTCAAGACGCAAGAGCGCTTCTGCTTGGATTTTTTCTCAGGTAATGTCTGTATGGGTGCCGAGGGCGTCGACGGGGTCGCGGGAGTTGTTGCAGCGGTATCTGTTATCGTCGGAGGATCCTCCAACATGTCCGCTAATTCCTCGCCGGTATTTACCTCCAACTGCGAGTTATCGGATGCGATATCGTCCATAAAAATTTGTTACTTTTTGGAAATAGTGGACGAAAGGCATCGCCGTACGAGCGGAACGAAACGAAACCGACTATTAATCCGTTCGTTACGAAATCAAAGCCGAGCGTATAAAAATAAATCGTAATCTATTTATAGTATTTACTGCGTTGGAATCGCCGTGCAGTGATGATCGAGAGCTCACAGAGATTAAGAGTCATTGTTTAAAACAATCAATCAAGCGAATTAAAAAGAAAAATGTTCAATGAAATATTTATAAGTCCCAATGTGACGCATGCAAACCGGAGGAGGGGAAAAACCATTTGGAGACAGTTAATTTTTTTTCAAGATAAACGAATATTGTTGCTTTTAGTATACTGACCTTTTTCGCTATATTCACTCCGAGCGATTGAATGAGATCCAGCAGAGGGGCTTTGCACGACGAATACAACATCCTTTCCTTGATGCTGCAGCTATATCCCGGCATACTGTATATGAACACTGTAAATAAACGATTGCGATTAGTCAGAAGATGGAAATAGCTGAACAGCGTATCAGCTGATCTGCTTTCGGCGATTTTTTGGACCGAAACGAAATGCGTACGTCGAACAAACACAAATTTTGCGAGAACTGCGTAAAACACGATTAACTCTTCTTTGGCTTTTAAGAACTAATGAAAGTATAATTATTAGTTTCAGAGATGCAGAATTACGCCAATTGCAATCTAAAATTTGCTGTCACGATATAATAATTCAATTATTTTAATGAAACCATTTTTATCGTTTCTATTTCACGTTGAGCGCTAAAAATTCTATTAATTACCTCTCTACGTAAATAATTACTACAAACTAATTTTTAAGAAATGTAATAGACTCAAAAGTACGCCGATGTACCTATGCACTCCATGTAGTCGCCTTCGTGCGTATGTTTGAAATTATAGAGATGATATCTCGCCGAGTCGGCCGGTACTTTAGTCGGTAGTTTGTCCAACGAAACTTCGCACGCCATCACGAGATGAATTTTTTCTTCTTCAAGATTGATCTTTAACTGTACGTATTCGTGAATTCCTTTGCCGAGATCGGTAATCGCGCGTTTAGCTTCGTCGGTAACGGGAAATGCTACGCCGCTCAATGTCTGGTGTCGCGTTTCCACGCTGTAATCGGTATTATTAGTCGTTTTCTTTAGCTCTACGAGTTCTTCTTCTGCTGTCGTAAGCGGCACTGGCGCCGCGTCGTTTCTCTTGTGCCTGTGATAGCCTTCCAGTGTTATATCCTCCGGCACAGTGCCGTGTAACTCATCTTTGATACACGCCGTTCCAAATTCTTGCTTTAGAGTCGCTTTGGTCGATGCATAAAGCATTTTCTGACGTATCGGCGCAGTGTCCGGAGACCATGAAATGAACAACCAGTCGTAACCGGAATCTGCCGATTTGGTGTCCAATCGGTAGAGTATGTAAGCCGGTTGATTCTCTACTATCATAGGCTTCACCATCTTATCGTAATCATCCTGCCATTTTCCTGATGGTTTTGACGATGCCGAAGGTGCTAATTCCTCTGCGGAAAAAAAAATTCGATAAGTTTAGCTCCACAATATAACAATTTTTCAAGTTTGCAATACATGAATCGCGATACTGTAAGAATTTTTAGGGAAATTTTCAGAATTTGCTATGACATGCAAACGACCAAAAAAAATTCAGACAACCATTTAAGAACCGCCACAACAATGGACAAAAAAAAATTTGCATAGTTACTCACCGTTTTCTATGGATACCTTCAAGACTCGTATTTTTCCGTCGCGACATTTGGCAAATATTTTCTTGAGCGCGTCGTTAGCTGAAAAAAACGTTTTTTTGTTTCTTTTTTGACACGTTAATAAAAAAAAAATTACTTTAGGAGTGGCAGTTAAATTTGAGGTTATTGATAGCGAAGTTTTAGAATTTCGGAGCTTCCGCGATATATCGCTTGTCACCTTTTATTCCCGTTTGATGCGACATTTCTTGTTGATTAATTGGAGTTTCGCCGCTTTGTATATTCGTAGATAATTTCTTTCGCTTTACGGTCCGCCAAAGTTGACTGGGGGCGAGCGCGACCGCTGTCTCTCTGAAAACTGTTTCAGAGAGGAGGTTTACGCATCGAAGAGCGGGATTGGATGCGGGAGGATGGCAACCCGAGGAACCAATTACAGAACCGGTATTCAAGTGGCCCTTGGTGACAGTGGACCAACCGACCTTCGTGCAACGTCACACGCTAATAAATGATGTGTCAAGGGAGGAAGAAGGCCCGATCGCATCAGCGGCGAGACACGCCAGCTGATCTCTAATTACACACCGAGCGATCTATTGTCTACGAAATTTCCGCGAAATCAATAATTTTTCGCGATAAAGCTACTAAGCCGATTATTTTTTTTTTTCAAGAACACGGTCGCTTCTCATAAATCATGAGATTATGGAATTAAAACGCGATCGCATAAAAAATAGCTTCAACAGCAACAATGATGTCTCGAACTTTTTCGTACGCGTAATTACTTTTTTTTAATCACCAAATGTCTTCCTTAACGATAATTGGAGAACATACAAACTCGTATTTTTTTTTACGACGGGTTTATACATTGGCCACTGTTAGTCACATCAATAGAATGCAAGGTTTTTCAAGCTGCATTCCTTCGACCACCCACTCGATTTGCAAACGAACGGAAGAATATGAGACGCGAGTTACTGACCGAAGAAGCTACAATAATGTTCGCTAGACTTTCTCTGAAAAATTCTGAAACGGTGAAAGCAACAGTTCAAGATCCAGTAATAATGATTTATTAACTATGGTACTGTTCGTTCTCGTAATATAATTCGTCAGCGAGTGACGGAGTAGGAGATCTCACGACGAATACGTCCGGGGAAAAGATCTATACGAATGAAATCTTTTGTATTATTCGCAGCATCGTCCGGTAAGAGTAGCCTACGGTAAGTTCGATAGTAGAGAATGAAAAAATTGAAGAACAAAAATCAATAAATCAATAGATACATTTTGAGAGCAATCGAAGATATACATGTCTTATTTTTTTAAGAAAATACAATTTTTTATTATGTCTCGAAATTTTTGTGATCGCGAGTGCACACCTGCACACGCATCATCGTCACATGTATTGACCTGGTGATTCGCCGAATTTTTCTACAGTAAATCTCCGGCTCCGGAAACAAACTCGTCATTTCCTCGTCGTCCGTTCACGCCGAGGGTGGCAGCACTGTGCTGCATCCATTTGCACATTAAAAATGGCGGATTGCAAGGGTGCGTTTTGTGGTTCTGTTCAACGTTAAAACGTGTTTATAACGTGCAAAACGGCGATAAATAATATCATTGAATAATCGTCGATCCTCGAATGTGAGTCCACCGGTGCGTTCGTGTTAAAAAAATGCAACCTGGACTCACGCTTCAAGCTCGGCGATCATTCGAAAAATAACCGTGCACGGGATCGTACCATAGTTTTTCACAACTAGTAACAACGGTTTTACATTACAAAAATAAATAATGTGTGTTTCTTTTTATTTCTGTCAATTTTCAATTCAGAGAGCAGCGAGGAGACGAACGGTCCTCGGCCACCGATAATTATGAAGTTCGACGCGCCCGAGGAATCGAGCGAAAACTCGACAAACGGTAGGCGAACAATATTGCGATATTTTTCGTTTATTATTATTTTTTTTTTCAAATACTCATACAATTTCATTTATGCAACATACATACCGTCTCGTCACAATGTGTGTTTTTCGAATTTTAAATCAATAATCTATAACCTATCCATCTGAATAGATTGAGAAGAATTTGTAATTGTGTATCGATGTGTAAACAGGTAACGATAATATGTGAAAAAAAAAAAATGTTTTATTATATTATAGAGGACACAGAAGGTCAGTCCAATGAGGAAAACTCGGAAGCTCCATCATCGCCCCATTCTAAAATAGCCAAAATACATTGTAAGCCCACATTTATGGAAATTTTTTTTTTTTTTTATTTATTTATGCCAATAATTTTATCTTATAACGTTCCGCAGGTCCCGTGTTGGCAGCATCAAAATTTGGTAGTTCTTTCGGCGTCAGTGAGTTTAGTAGTTCGGCAAAACCAAAGTCAGCTCTCCTGAGACCTTCGGCGTTGAGTACAGTAACGACGAGCGCCGGTCCGTCGTCCAAAACGCCGGGTTTACAGCCGCCAAAATTCAACAATCCGTTTACGAAAGTGTCGGACGAGTCGTTGACGGTCGGCGACAATGGTACCGTCGCCGCCGACGCCGCGGATGATAAATCGAACAGCGAAAAAATCGACGAGTCGAAAACGGAAGAAAAGACAAATGACGAGCCGCCGCCGAAATTCTTACCTCTAATTGCGAGTCCGAAGGACGCCGAGAATAGTGTAAATAATGCCGTAGCGCCTAACTCGTCGACGCCGAGTTTCGTATTCGGACAGAATCTTAAGGAACGCGTTACCGTTGCAAGCGATGCCGAGAGTTCGGGAAGTTCGGAAAAAGACGAACCAAAGGAGGAAGCGGCGTCGAACGAAAACGGCTCTTCGGAGCTTTTGTTCTCAAACGCCGCGACGGTGTGCCGCAGCAATACTCGACCCGGTCTAACGTTAACTCAGGCAGCGCAGGAAATGGAAGAGGCAAACAGAGCAAACAAACGAAAGTACAGCCAAGTCACGCCGCTCACCGGCGAAGAAGGCGAAACTAATGTGCTACAGATTAACTGCAAACTCTTCGCTTTCGACAAGGTTCGTGTTGATAACAAAACAGGGTTACAAAGTATCCGGTTAAAGATTCCATAATTTTAATCACACATTTGAATACGATAAAAATTTCCCATTCTTTTTTTAACTTTGAGTAAAACAGCAGAATTTATTTGACTTCCAAACGATAATGAAACGATAACGACTTCGATTTTTTTCAACATCTATAATATCCGATTTTCAATACGATTATTCGATTTGCAGGCCACAAGCGGTTATCAGGAACGAGGGAGAGGCACTCTCCGACTGAATGATCGCGATGAGGAATCGCGATTAGTCGGTCGAGCGTCGGGTACGCAACGATTAGTACTGAATACGAAAGTTTGGCCGGGAATGACGGCGGAAAGGGCGGGTCCCAAGTCGCTGAGACTAACAGCGATGGACGTTCAGGGCGACATAAAAATATTCATAGTTCAAGCGGCGCCGAAGGAGGTCGATCAGTTGCACAGCCTGTTGCTTCAACGATTGAAACGCGCGCAGGAGCGTCAACCGAAAAAATTAGCAACCGATCACTGACGGTCGAAAGAAACGGACTAAAAAGCGCTCGCGGGGGGAACACTGACTCGGCAGAGCCAACAATCGACGGGGAGCGTTTTGTAATTCATCGGAAAACAAAAAAACGCGATATCAATATCCACCGGGGAAGCTGAAATTCAAGTTTACCTTGAAATGCGAGCCGCGATTCTCCAACTTGAAATATAAAAAAAATAAAATAACAAACAAACCCCATACGGCATGCAACAACAGTATTTTTCGAGACAAGAACATCTAAAGAAAAAACTAAACGGAAGGAAAGACTTGATAATAGAGAGAGAGAGAGAGAAAGAGAGGTGAAGGGAGAGTCCGAGAGATAGAGAAAAAGACGACCGGACCGCGCGATCGTTCGCAGTGATTTCATTTTTTAAATCGTTTTACCGACGCATAAGAACCTTTTCTTTTTCTAATCATTCCCAATTGATATTCCTTTATACGAAAAACAGTGGTTTCGTTTTTCCTTTTTTTTTTTTTATTTACAGCGCTCAAGGGAGAGACTGAGAAATAGAACAGACACGCGTTGTATCTTTAGAGCGAAGTAGATAGAGATTTATAATGGTGACATTGAAAAATGATGTACTATAGTTATAACGGATAATCTACGATTGTATTTCAAAAAAAAAGGAAAAAAAAATACAAGAAAAGATAACGTGCGTGTTTAGCACATAGAAACAACGCGACAAAATCTTCAACGTTCGTTTAAGATTGACGATAATGTGTCGCGGCTCATCGTCATCACTACCTCTCTTCGTCGATGCGGATTTTCGTGCCGAATCCCGAAAAAAAAAAAACGAGCGTCGAACGTCTATCAATTGGACGAATGCTTACCGCGACAAGTAACGATGATTCGGTTTTTGATAATAAAAATAAAGAAAAAAAGTAAAAAAAAAAACTACAACACAACCTTATTTAACAAGTGCAGTTCGTCGCTCATGCTTCGTTAATTATACGTATTATATAGGGAAGAACAATTCTAAGACCATCACAATAAAGAGGCATTATTATTATAAAAATGCTTTATTTCGTCTTTTAGGTGTAAATAAACGGAAAATCTCGATCTAGTGGTTAAAAAAAAAACGAATTTGCTATAATGATTTTACGCTTCGTCTTGATTGAAACACCCCTCGAGAAACAAGATTATCGATTTATCGTTAAGCTGCGATCGGACAATCGATTACCAAAATTAAAGGGCGAAAATCGACGTCGCAGCTAATATAAATAATGTTAATATTACGAATCTCGTGTTCACGCGCGCCTAAGAAAAAACATCGAGACACATCTTCTTTAATTAAATAAACATAAATATTTGCATTACAAAAGAAAAATTGGACTTATATCGTTTTTTGAGATATTCGATTATCCTGTCGACCTATATATACTTATCGTTCTGAACACCGGAAACGAGCGAAGACCAAAGAAAAAATACGTGCATTTCATCAATAATAATTTTGTTTCAAACGCAACCGATCGATTATTATATCAATGATTTAATAACGAATTATTTAAAAAAGGGACGAGTTAAGGACGAATATTTATTTCGAAGAGAGATAAATATAGCGGGTGTCGATATAACAGTTACGATACGAATCGTCGGAGCAAAACGCTCTTCTCACTTCGGAAAAGTCGTCTCGAGCGAAGCGTTGCGCACGGGTAGTTTCACATCGGGTTTCGTCAAACATCTCGAAGACGGCACCACGAGAATCCACCGTCGCGATGTGTGGCGTGTGGCGGGCGGTATTCAACGTTCTCTCCCGATATTTATAGACACGAAGAGAGTTTCGTTGCAAACCCACAACGTTTTTAGGCGTCAAAAATCCGGCTCGTTCGCATCGTTAACATAATCCAATGGATAAGTTTATTCGGATCATCGGTTGAAAATATACATCAGTGTCGCGTGGACGAGCGGTGTCCTTTGCCACTCGGAAAGTGAATATTTCGTACGAACACAATGAATTTGGATACGCGCTGTCGTGAGCAGAAAAGAAAGGACCAAAAAAAAACAAAAATATAACGAATAACGAAGAAGAAAATCGCATTGACTGGCATCGGCAGTAAAAAGCGTGTCGCGAGAGGAAAGACATAACCCGGAATGTTTTTAGACGGTTAGGTATCGCAACGTGATACGAGTGTATTGTTGTTGTTGTTCCGTTTCTTGTTTTTCTTCGCTTTAAACTTCGTGGGAGAGTTACTATTTAAATATAGTTAACAATGAATACCGCTAAAACGAATCGGCGATTATCGTTCGTAGGTCGAAAAACAGCATTCGATACACCTGCATATATGCTGCACGAATAGATCGAGAATAGAGCCGCAATTGAATAAAATTTATAATTTTTCGATCAATTCTCGACGGTTAATCACGTTCTGCGCGACTGATGCAAAAATTGCAAACGCCTTTGCGTACGTATACCGCGATAAGTTGCTGCGAAATTCCGATTCGATGTTTTGGCGATGGACCTAAAAGCGGGTCAATACCGTTCGCTATAAACGCAAGCCACGCGCTTACGTACAGTTATACGCGACGTTTTAGAGATCCGAAGAGTGTGAGAAAGCGAGTTTTAAGTTAGATAGAGGAAGAGAAGAAGAAGAAGAAGCGAAGGAACGAACGAAGAAGATCGGAGCTCTCGATTATTGGCCGAAGAGAACGGGGCTTTCACAGCTTCGCGACTGTAAATACTGCAACATCGCGTCGCATATACACATTAATCTTCGTGCAGCATATATACATCGTTGTGTGTGTAATCGTTCGGTAAGAGAACCGGAAGTATTCAGCGATGTTCTCGAACGGTAGCGCAGAGACAATAGCGGGTCGGTTAACCGACTCGCGAAAAGTTTTAACGATCTTTCGGGAATTCATCGAATGTCTATGGTGTTCGCGATATTACAGCTGATGGAGATCCGATCGACCGCAAAGTGTTCGCGAGTGCACGATATTTATAGACTCACACGGGACGACAGAGACGCTTCTTCGCGCCTTCGACTCGCGGGATAGTTTCGCGAAGACGAGTTTCCGGCTAATAAAATAATTTGCATATATTTCGTTATATTTTTTTTTTAGGGGTGGGGGAGGGGGGGACAAATTTATTATTATAATAATCGATGTTAATCTGCGAGAAAAATAAAAAAAAATAAAACATTGACGAAAGACAACGAATCGAAACGGATCGAAGTATAAGTGAGAAGACTGAAGATGATTGTTCGCGTATTAAGTATTGAGTAAGTATTATTTCGTAAAGGAATCGGCAGTGGGCTCGTCGAGCTCGTGAATTTTCTCCAGAGAACTATCGAGGCAAATCGTCGAGGCGTGCAGTTCGAAGATGATGTTCACCGGTGGAAGAGGCTCCCATTCGAAGAGAAGAAATGCCGGGAGCGGTTCCGCAGGTTCGAGAAAAGCCCTACTGGAATCGCACAGAAGTCCTCAGCAGAGGGTGGGACCCGAGGGATATACATACAGGTGAACATTTTTAAGTTTCGTTTCATCAAAATGATGCAAAGTTAATCATCAAACCGATGATGATACACTAACGGGAAAAAAAATGAAAAATAAAAAACATCGAAATAAAATTGGAGAAAAACCTTAAAATTCACGAGGAAAAACAAACAAAATTAAGAATCTTCATTTCCGTGAAAAAATTAATTTTTTTTAATGAAGCGATTTTTTTTCAACTGCATTATCGGTATATCGCTTACGTCATGCGTAAATATACAGTTTTCTGACGCGTCGCTTGATAATATTATGATTTGGCATCGACACCTATAGTCGACGCGATTTCGCAAGAGGAAACGATTTCGCGACTCTGCCGTCTATGTACGGCAACGATTGTTGAATGAAATTAATGAGATTCTGTGTTTCGTATTATTAGGACGAGGATACCGTCGCCCCTTAATCCCTCGGATCTTCCGCCACCGAGCGCCGGCAGAGCGTACGTTTATCGTACGCGCATACCGAGGAGAGACGCTATCGGCGCTTCTTCCTCACCAGCGACGGAAAATGTTGGTATGCCGATAACGCGGAGAAGAGGAGCCGTTAAACACAACAAAGTTCACGTTGTACGGGGACACAGACTCGTTGCTAAATTCTTCAGGCAGCCGACGTTTTGCGCTTTTTGCAAAGATTTTTTATGGTACGATCGGCGTTAAGAAAAAACCGGAAATCTCAGTCACACATACATTAAGTTCAGTAATCGAAAAATTTACGAATTTGTAAAATTCAACTCGAAATGTTTGTAAAAAAATTCGAATTAAATTAAAAAAAAAAATTGTTTAAATTTCTTCGACAAGATATTTGTAATTTTTTTTGCCGATTTTATTAATACAAGTTAAATTTGACATTTTTATCGCAATCTCAGGAGATCTGCCGTTAGTAATTACGGTGTAAATCCGAGAAAGATAAACCCGCAAACGAAAGTATAAAAGCGTAATAAAGTATTTTACATTGTCGAAAAAACTGAGATTATTGTCATTGATTATTCAATAGTTAATAATAATTTTAGATCTTATGTTTTGTTTTCGATTTTTTTGAGAATTCAAAAATTGTTTTGAGAACATATTGAGTTTATACACATGAAAAATATGACTGAAACATCCAATTTATTATTATAATGCTGTATTACTGTAGCGACGATTCCTCGAATCAACGCGACTTCATGTCTCGAGTATTTCATTCGCTATTTTTCTTAAAAATATGCGTTTTTCAAAACGCGCGAATTCGGTGATATAATTGAACGTCGAAGTTCGTCGGTTTTTGTTGACGCCTCGTCGTTGCCTACTATATTGAGGATTTATCACGTGTCGAGGGATCCGAACCCGCGAACATCTTGTAAACCTCTGCATTCCGAAATTCCTCGATACTAAACTCGAATGTTTCTAATAATAAACGTAACTTCCCGCGGCTATCTACGACGCTGTGTTGTGGAGCGGTTACGCTATAGAGGATATAACATACCGAGACGGAGGGTCGATCGATCGATCGCTGAATTTGAACGTTCGATGAAACCAAATAACGGCTTGTGCTTTGAAAATTTTCGGAAACTAAAGCTTTGATTTTGTTACAGGGGCTTCGGAAAGCAGGGATATCAATGCCAAGGTGAGAAACACGTTTAACAATAGTTAGACGCGCATAGAAATCTCGGATCGCAAAATCATTAAGTTTCAATTACGCTTCAGCATGTCAGACTGCGGTTCACAAGAAATGTCACGACAAACTTCTCACGAAGTGCCCGGAGAGCGGAAGAGAGTCGGAGAATACTATAGTGAGTATATAATCGACGGATCTGTCGATCGAGTGATCTTGATAAACCATCATATGGATCACTGAAGCATATATTGCAAAGAAAATACTGTAAATATCATCATCGGCATTCAACTAAACTGTAGATGAAGTGTTTATGTGGTTTAGAAGTTGTCTTCGATCTATCGAACGCAAAATGAGATTTGATACCTGTGACGCGATCATTTTTTAATGCACAGTAAGAAATCATTGTTAAGCTTTACAAGAATTGTCGGAAAATATTTTGACGAAGGAAATTGGCTGCTATTCAAATCAAATTTTTAGAATGTTCGATATCAAAGTGTTTCCATCGATGTCAAAAAAAATATATTTTTTTTAACGAAATAAAAAGACATATTCTTAGTCAACGAGTGTTTTTTCAAATACACTTTAAGGTCATTTTTCACTGAGAATTTAAGAAAAAGTAACAAATTACCGGAGTAAAAGTATTGTACTTAATTTCTCAACCAATGAGTTTGAATAGTATTTTTGTATCTTATATCTGATGTTTAAAAAAAAATTGTATTTTCACATTAAATTTTTATTTATATTTTATTCAAATTAATATATATAAATCGTCACCAGTATCAAATATTTTTCTACCGAATCGTTTAATGTTATATATCGACGACGCATGTGCAATTTTCGTTAAAAAATGTGCATTAGACGCTTAAAAAAAAGGTTCCGCATTTTATCATTCCGTCGGTCGTTACGTCTGACCAATGAATGGGTTATCTACTTAGCCACAGAGAGTTGCGTTCTTTGCGTTGAAATTTAATGGAGCGAACTTCAGTATCGAATTGTTTTGTAGAATAGAAAATCGTAACGAGAATACAACTAACTCTGCATTGCGTTTACTTAAAGCGATTAATCCAAATAATCCGCAGAAAATCAAACATAGGACGCCGCTTAAGGACGCTGGACGCTTATTCATATCTTCATAAAAGCTGCACCCTTAACAACCGCACTGCGTTTTTATGGTAATTAAAAATAGCCAATTAAACATCCGATCGTCTTAAGGTAGTCATGTCGCTTTGCGTTCTTTCGCATAACTTCGAGAAAAATGAGAGAAAATTGCAAATACTTCTCGATGGTCTAAAAATATGAAAAAATGCATGCATACGAAAGGTCCTGAAAAGATTAATTTTACATAATAATAATTCCAAAATGTTCTTAACAAATTGATAAAAAAATTAATTGGTCAATGAATTTCCCGGGAACCTATTTTTTTTAATGAAAATGATTCGTTCATTTTTCCGAATCCGTATGAATTTTTTCAGATTTTTATAAGATCGAGAAGTATTTCCATTTCTTCTCGAACTCACGAGAAATGAGCGCGAAGCGTTCGAAATAGTGAATTATAATTAAAAATTTTTTTTTGTCGAAACATACATTATGTTTTAACTTTTTCTCTTTTTAAATGCCAGTATTTGCGGGAGCGTTTCAAGGTGGATGTGCCTCACAGATTCCGTCCTCATACCTTCATGTCGCCAACGTTCTGCGATCATTGTGGTTCCATGCTTTACGGATTCTTTCGTCAGGGTCTCAGGTGCGATGGTAAGTTTTAACGTGGGACGCCAAAAATAACAATAACGTCGAGAAAATAGAACGCGCAACGAATCGTGGCACATGTAAAAGTGAACGAGTCTATGATAGAAGTTGAAAAAAAAAAAAAAAATACATAGCAAACTATAGTGATATCAAAATCAAAATTGGCTTTGGTTACGTAACGTAACAAGAGAAGAACAATTTTGCGAACAATGATCGCGTTCTTGGAGTGCGAAAGTTTCGGGAGAGCGATAAAATTGGTGCAGACATCACACCTATAAATTGCCAAAGTCTAATAAATCAAAGTTTCACTATCACAGAGACTCCTTTATTTACAAACACGTGATCTATGTATAAACAACGTTTCCTATCGGTTTGGAGCGCAGTGTCTCGCGTACGTATACGTGCAGTACGATTGTATGCGTCTATCGATCACCTGTGCGATACACCTATATGTATCTTTACACATATCGATTCGAAATAAGTTTGCTGGCACACGAGAGTACGAGAGCGAAGTGTTAACGATATAACAAGACGAAAGGTATATGCATGATTAGCCAAGGATCAGAATTGCCTCTTATGCATGACAGGGTGATGGCACCAGTGAATTATGGCTCTAAAAATCGCCTTTTTATTTTCACTGACATTTTATAATAATAATTTTACGATTAAAAATCCACGTATATCGTTCATTGGTTCCAAATTATCAATTTGCGGATTTCCAAAATCCTAATTTCTCCATTACTCTGAACCAATGATTTTTTTTTAATTGTTTCATCCGATGTTCTCTAATCGTCGATAGTAAAAAAAATTGTTACGATTTTATATATAAATATAATTTGCGGGGAAAATTAACGCTATCCGCGGGAAGTATGCGAATTTTAAAAATCATTGTTTTGCACTCCGAAGCGCGTTTAATCGAAAATTATTTAGAGACATTTTCTCTTCAAAAAGATTATCAATATAGCTAAATTTTTATTCTCATTTATTGAAAGTAATTTTTTTTCGATATAATAATTTCTTTCGTGGATTCTTTATCAGTTTTTGCGAGGAATTTGTAAATCATCTTCACAGCAGCGTTCAGTGTTTTTGACAAATTTTTGAAACTTTTTGGAATCATTTAAATGCCATAGACATCGGTACAACTTTTTACAGTAAACTGTAGCGATCGTTGAAACGTAACTGTCGTTAACATCGCGCGCTGACCACCTTAACCCCTCACGTACGGAGGACCTAAAAACATACGTCCGAATTTTCCGACCAACCTTTACCTTCAATTGCCTCGTTTAACCATAAAAAACCCCAAGAAAATTCTGAAAAAAATTGAAAAATAACGTTGAACCGTTCTTTTTTCGATGTATCAAATAGTTTTCTTTTCCGTTTTTGCGTATTGTTGATACGAGCAGAAGAATTCAGCGTTCTACTTGGCCGGCAAAAAGTCTCTCGTAAATACGTGAGAAGTTAACTTATCCCCGGTTTTCGTAATCGTCCGAATGGACGTCGAGATGGGCGTTTTGTCGTTTCACGACGAGTTTTTCCTCTCTTCAAGTACTTCGAAAAGTTAATCTCACTTGAACGAGATTCGCGGGTAAAGAGCTTTTCGCGCTGCGGGCGCTTCGTACGGTTTTGCCACGAAGAGGGAGAAGGTTTCGACGTGATAGCGGCAGAGTAGAGCACACAGTGTGTGGATCTTCTAAACTCGTTCCTTCAACGATTCCCTCTCACTCCCGCGGTTATTAGAGAGAGAGTCTTTGGCTTGTGTGTATATAGTTAGATGCTAGGAAGCCTCATATACTAGAATTCTATTATTACACTTGGGTCGCTGGCTTAAACTCAGTCGGTCTTAGCTCCCTGAACCGTGAGAACGCTTTTCGCACCTGACTCGGACTTCTCCGGGCGGCGAGAGCGGCATCCTCGCGTTAATCACCCGCGCAATCCTAAAGATTTAATTTTTTTTTTTCCATTTTTTTTTTCATTTCTTTCGACTACCCGGAGTCTCGTTAACGTCGATCGACTCTAAAATTAAATCGGATCAAATTTTGTTTTTTTTTTTTAATTAAATTCGAAATAAATAAATTTTGAAAAAAAAAGAAAAAGAGGCGAAGAAAACGAGCACACGATGCCGTACTACGGTGACGCGTTACCGTATTATTACGGGGGCCCGTTCTCCAACCACAGCTCCCTAATGACAGGCACCGGACGGTAAGCTCACTGATCGCCAATCTCATCACCGTTAACACGAAACAAAATTTACGAACACACAATTCATAGTTTCAGTTTTATTTCGTTACTTCATTCCCATTCACATTGTTTCATTGTTCTTTGCGATATTCACTGATCAACGATCGATAGCAACGATCCGATTAACACTTCGATTACACACGCTGTCTTTTCGAATCTATAAATAAAGTGAGAACCTTGGCTCGGGAGTCAAGTCGTCACAGAGAAGAGCGCCCGTGAGTTCTGTACGTTCGACCACCGAAGTACTTTTTTTTTTTTTTTTCGCTTCGTCAATCCACGAGTCGTCAATCGAAAAATGCAATGCCCCCCAATGATTTACTCTCGAAGCTACGGAAGAAAATTCAAGGTCTCGTCGTGAAAAATAAATCGACGAAATTTTTTCGCAAATTTGGAAAAATTCGGCGGAGTTTTGAGAGAAAATAGCAAACAAATGTTTCCTTTGGAGCGATCGGCGCGAATCGAGAGCTTTACGTTTGGCAGAGTATTTCGAGGCCAGTAGTATGTATAATCGTTGAGGATAGTTTGTAGAGACTGAGAATGCGGAGGATTTGCCGGTCGCGATGTATACAGTGAGATGAATAGAATCTTTGAAGCGATTGATTAATTCGTCGATATAATATTGACGCGAAATTTGGACCGAGAAAATCTATGATCTATGCGCGACGCCGGCGTTGTTATTCATTGCTCACCGGCAGTTGCGTTCAGATTTAACGAGCCGTATGAAAAATTCTCTTAAAAATACGCATAAACTAAAGAAAAAAAATCTTTTCAAGGTGATTCTTCAAAAAAAAAAAAAAAATTCAACATTAATTATTATTTGATTCTTTGATAGTTAGAATTGTAAGGGATATACAGTGAATTTGTGTCGACAAAATAATTTTTTTTTTAACTAAAGAGTTAACGGAGTTGAAATAAATAAATACGAAAAGTCGTTTCACGAAGAATCTTTCAAAAATCCACAGAAAGTAAAAATAAAAAAATTGTTTTTAACATTTTTTTCAACATTAATTTTTATTTTTTCTTAGATTCGTACAATTTTTAGCGATTATAGTGAATTGGTGGCGCGACAATTTTTTTTTTTTTTTTCAACGAAAGCGTTTACGGTGTTACAATGAAGTGGGTGAGAAAAGTTGTTCATAGAGAACGTTAAAGGGTTAACAAGTGTTTCGCGTACACACTAGAAACATAGCTTCCGCAAGATCAGCGTCATCCGCCTCAGCAACATGAGGATCGATCTAAGCAGTGGCAGCGTCAGGTCTACGTAACGCTTTAAAATAAGCAATTGGCATTCGGTCTAACGAACGGGGCGCGGGCGCGAGTACCTAATACAAGACTTTGGTACGGCGCTCGAGGATGCTGGGGCGGGAGCGGGTGGTTGATTTTGAGATTGGTGTCGCGAAGGGCAGACATTTAAATGACGAGAAACTGTCACAGTCTCGGCGTCGATCGCAAAAAAAAAAAAAAAAATTAGTAATTTTACTTCCGCCGAATACAACGTTTTCCATTATTTTCGCGCTATACACGATGATAGTTTTTCAAAGAACAATTAAAATAATAATTTTCATTGAATTAAAATTTTTTTTTTTTTCACTGCTCCGATAGAATTTGATTGTTTTTTCCTTAGAAGAAATATCACGTATTCGTTGAACCGTACATAGCGAATAAATTTTCATTCGATCGGCCGATACTTTGCAAGTCACGGCAAAGCCAATAATCGTTTGGACAATAGCCAAACGTTTGTGACGTCGTTAGAAAACATTATTTACTATATATATATATCTTTATGTCTTAAAGAGTTCTCATAACACTTTGCCGTGGCGCTTCTCGATCGCTCTTTGTATCTCTATTATTTCGACAATAAATTTCGCGACTATGTACAACCCTCCGAAACACGTGTCGAATAGAAGAGGGACAGACAGAGAAAAGGAATTGTTCTTGCTACAAATTTCGTCACTGCATTGCGCGTCACTCACGATCGCGGATTGACGCGAAGAGAAACACCGGAAATCCCATTCGCGTGCTTTGCGTATATCACGATCCGCGGCAGCGTCACGACGCCCCGAGTAGTTTCAAGAAAAAAAAAAAAGAAAAGTCTGTATTACCGCAAATCGTGAAAAACCCGAGAATCTGTAGCGGTAGAGATGAAAATAAAGACGCCATCTGCGCGTCCTATATAGATTTCACGAGACGACGTGGTTGGAAAAAAAAGTACTTTGGATTTGGACGACACGTGATAAATGCTCCGACGTTGAAGCTTCAAAGAAAAAATCGTTGACGCGACAATCAACCCGTTTCGCTTGTTCGCAGAAATTTCTGCGTCTCGAAAAAAAAAAATGTATATGCAAAATAGTCAATTATTATTAAAAATCGATCGTATCAAAATATATAGCGCTTATCCATCAAGTTATTCGATCGCGTTTGTCCGGGATAAATTTATGTATTTTCATCAAAAAACAAAAAAAAACGGTTTATTTTTATTCATTAATAGTCCCATGCGTTGTGGTATATTTGTCTGAATTACTGTTAAATTTGACTGAATGCCAAAAAATTTTTTTTTTTTTTTAAATGTCTTCCTAAATCGAAGACATTTGCCGCTGGATGCGAAAAGCTAATTAAAATTTCACAGATTTCCTTCAAAAATCCAATATGTATTTCTTCAAAGGTATACTGCAGAATATATACGATATATCAAAATTTTTTTTACGCCGAAAGATGGTTTTTTACGGACAGATTTTGGATTATATTTCTGCAAATATATATCTTCATATATTAAATTATATGATTAATTTATTAATTATCGAAAAATACCAAATTTATATTTTGCACATCCGTTCTTTCATAGAGAAACTTTTTTCATCTCTGCACAACGCGTACTAAAAACTTATTGTCTAATTTCATTCTAAAAACAGATCGTCGACATTCATAATCGACAATATCGACTTATATAACTTTTACACGGATTGTCCCAATGTGCGCAATAAAATTTCCAGGAGTCTTCACAGTCCCCTGTCGTCGTCGCGTTACGCTCCGCATCTTTCGACGATTTCGGAATCGCCGTTGTCGGCATTGCGTCGTTATTCACCGGCGACGACAATAACGTCGCGTCCCAAACGCGTGATTGACACTGCCGACATAGATGTGTCGACACCGCGGGCCCTGTCGCACTCGGGAAATAATCAGCAACGTAATCGGCTTCGTCGCGATCGCCCGACCATAAGGATACGATCGCAGGCCTTGAAAGATAATCCGGCATTGCGCGAGCACTACGAGCGTCACGAGAAAACCGTCGGAGAATTATTGGTCGAGAAATTTCTCATAAAAGACAAGAAACCCGAAACGGAAACGGAATTTCGTCCAAAATTGTATACTCAGGTGAGTTTGGAGAGCGCGGGAACGAGAAAGGAACGTGAGGAGCTGCAGGAGGCAATGCAGAGGAGAGTACAACGTCGTATGACGCGAAGAAGATCATCGGCAGATATACAGATGGATCCGGAGCAACTGGAGCGCGAAGTTCTGTTCGCGCAGGCGCAGGCGGACGCTCTGGACACTCTTGTCGCCGAAGAACAAGCAGAGATAGAGGTTGAAACGCGAATGGGTACTCTGATACGAAAAAATTTTGTGCGCACGACGCCGTCAGCGCTGGGAAAGCACGAGAGTCAACCGTCCGGCGACGACGACGACGACGCGAGAGTGAAGAAATTAGCAAAGAAAGTGAAGAAACGAAAGAAGACGACCGACAAACCATCGCCGCCGAGCGAAAGCGAATTGGAATCCGAGGGCGATATCGCGAGAACGAAGAAGATATCGAAGGAAAGCAAAGATCCGAACAATCTATTGACTTCCGGTTCGAATAATCACGTCAGCGCAAACGGCAACGAGTCGACGGACTCCATTGCCGAGGATAACGAGGAAGATACGCCGATCTCGCCGAGTAGAGCGCCGAAATTCAAGATCGAAGCGAGTAACAGCGTCGGGGATTTTTCGACCCTCTGGATAAATGCCGGTGCAGCCGAAGAGCAGGAGAAACAGAGAAAAAAGTCGCAGGGTATTATCGAGCAGTTTCGCGACAGCGTGAGACTTCCGGCACCAAAATCGGTACCGAAGATCGGCAAGAGTTCGAAGAGAGACGCCGTAATCGAGGAACATCAGCAGGTCGTCGTGCTTCCGGTTAAGAAGCGTTACGTTAAGGATGACTCGAGAAACAGCGTTTATCTTACGCTAAAGACACCAAAGATCGGACCGGAAATCGTTAAAACGAATGGGGCAGCTAATGAAGAAATACACGCCCCCGCGGTCGATAGCATCGGCGATGCATCGTTGCAACGTAAAAATGGCAACGTCGATGATCCGCAACGATCGACAACGAGTTTAATAGCCAGTAAAACAACGATACAACCGAAAGCGAATAAAGTTGCCAAGTTCCGGTCTAAAGATATCACTGAAAGTGATATAGAGGTCAAAAGCATTTCCGAATTGTCGGGGGGCGCGGAGGGAACGAGGGAGAACGCGCGATCGAAGGACGGGGGCTTGCAGAAGGTATCGGAACTCGTCAGTATTACGCGCGACGAGGACGCGAAAAAATCGATCGGTCGATCGAACGATCGCAGCGAAATCGGCGCTAACGAAAAACTCAAAGACAAATCGTTGTTTACGAACGATTCAAAAGTATCGGTAATTACAGGGGAAACGATCGACGAAACGAGAAATTTGAGGACTTTTCGCAATCTCGAAAAATCCGGAGAATTGTCGTCAAAAGTCGTTGCGATCGACGACGATTCAGCGAAACATAATGGAGCGGCAAGTGCCGAGGCTGTGGTGGACGAGGAAATCGCAAAAGTACTAAACGACGAAAAAAAAGAAACGAAGGTTTCACGTCCGAAAATTAGTAAATTAAACGGCGACGCAACAAAGAAAATAAAGCGTAGTACGAGCGCTTTGGACACTCCGTGCGCGAAGACACCGATTCATTTGGAGCGAAGCAAAAGCGACGAGCAAGAAAAAGTCTCGATCCACGAAGATACGAGTATCTCGAGCATTTTTTCGGAACGTTCAGAGAACTCGACGGCGAAGTGTTTGCCAAATGCGCCAACAATTAATTCACTAAATTCCAAGCAACGAGACAACGTTACCGCGAAAGCTCCTCGTGGGTGTGAATTCAATGGTTCGCCGAACGATAATGTGAGTTTTGGCTTAAACGACGATTTATCGGTATCGACGAATATTTCGGGGAAATTCGACGAGGCGAGAGACGAGAACGTCGAGCAAATTACCGCGAAGGCTGATGACGAGGTCGACGCACTCGCGAATTTGGACAAAATAAAATCGAAGCCGCAAAACATTGTCGACGATACGAAGAACGAAGCGGTGAAGATATTGACGCCAAAAAAGAAGGACGGAAATATCTTCAAGTTCGAGGAGGACAAGAAAAATTCGGATAAACTTAAGAAAACCGTATCGAGCGTTGGCGCAAATAGCGAGATCGAATCGCCGAAAGTTCTCACGCCGAAGAAGAAAGACGGTAATATCTTCAAGTTCGGAGAGGATAACAAATTCGTAGATAAATCGAAGAAAACAGCGTCGAGCGTAGAAGCGACCGATGGCAAGAATGTTAGCGACAATTGGAAATTGCGAAATAATCAAAAAGCCTTGTCGAAAGAATCGAATCTCGACGAGCGACGTGAGATGCGCCCAGAATCCCCGGATCTCAAGGTAGTGCCCGATAGTCCGAAGAAAATTGACTTGCAAACAAAGAAACCCGTTGTTCCCGCAACCAATGGTGAAAAGAGTCCTCAGTCTCCTATCGACAAAGCGGATTTGTCTGTAGACGAAAAAAAGAAGCCTCTCGACGATTCGACAAACGATACTTCAAAAACAGCGATCACGACTAAAGTTGCCGACGATTCGCCGAGGAATGATATCGAATCCGCGAAGATTATCACCGATGCGCCAAAGCTGACAAACGGTGTTCGCAAAATAAAGCCAAAAGCTATTGACGACCTGAAGGATAATCGCGACAACGCTAAACCGGAAGTGCCGAAATTGAAAATTTCGAAAAAACCGGAATCGCCAACTACCGAGGAGGGAGCAAAAGGTAAACCGGAAGTACCGAAGAAAATTTTGAAAAAACCGGAAACTCCGCCGGCGACAGAAGCCAAAAACGCCAAACCGGAACTTACGAAGTTGAAGATCACGAAAAAACCGGAAACTCCTCCGGCGGACGACGGAATTGATTTCTGGGGTGAGATAGAGAGTCAGAGGATCGCGAAGCCTGTTACCAAGCCGAAAGTCGTTGATTCCTCTCAACCTATAATCCCGATTACCGAGAAGGACAAGACTCCGAAATTATCAGAGTCATTGGACTCCGAGGTGAAATTCAATCTATCTCCGGAAACTAGCGCACCGGTTCGTACCAAAACAGCCGAGAATCACGTTGACGACGAGAAGAAGACAAATAAAATAAAAAAGAAGAAAACGGTCGAAAGCGCGAAGAAAAAAGATCAGGAGAAACCGAGCGACGAGACTATTTTCGAGCGTTTCATAAACGGGGACGGAGGTGACGGAAAGAAGCTGCAGCAGCAGCAGCAGCAGAGTGAAAAGAGTTTGGAGAACGATACGACCGAAGGAAAATCTTGTGAAAGCCTCGAAGCCGACAAGTTTGAGCGCAACTTGTCGACGATTGACGAAGAGATTCTCAGTAGTCCAGTGTCCGAAGAAATTCCTAAAAGTGCGAAAAACAAAGACATTTCATTGATTTCGGGTAAAAAGGAAGAAGCACCGGAAACGAAGCTGAATCCTTTGAAAGATTTAGTGTCACTTGGTACCGTAAGTACGGAAAAAACGGCGTCGACGGAGACCCTACCGACCGGGGAGTCGAAGTTCGGGGTACCGGAAGTGACGACGCCTAATGGGATCCAACCAGTGTCACTGATTCCCGATATATTCGTGCCGACGATAAACGTCGAAGAGGTTCCAGAAACGCCGACAGATGTGATAGAGAATATTGTGGAGGAAGACGTAGCGATAGACGAAGCGGAAGAAGAAACACCGGAAGAGGATCAAGAAGGTCCCGGAACTCCGACAAATGAAACAGTGAACGAAACTTCCAATAATATATCAAAGTGGAATGGACGCGCGGACCTTTCTCTCGACGAGCCGGACAAGGATATCGGACCGGAAGTGTACATAGCCGCGAAAGAGGCGAAAAAAGGGAGCAGCAAAAAAAAGACTTCGACGAAGAAAGGCGGCAGCAGCAAGAAAAGTTCCGTCGGCTCAAATTCTCCAGGCGCCAGTCCCGACTCGTCGAAGAAGAAGAAAGTCGTGAAGAAGAAGAAGTCATCGACGAAAGTTGGCAAAGACATCGAGAAGAGAACGATATTCGAGGAAAGATCCGAATCGAAATTATCAAACTCCTCGGACAGTACGCTAAAGCCGAGCGGTCTGCATTTGCGCAATTCGCCTAACAACAGTCCGCGCAATTCACCGAAGCAGAGACCATTGGATCTGATTAAAATGTTTTACACGACACCAGCGTCATTGCTGACCGCAACACCCCGCGATCTTTCGAAAGTCAAGAGAGCGAAGATAAAGAAGAAAAAGCACTCGTCGAGAACGGCCTCGGCGAGCAGTGACAGTACCGGAAGTACGAGAAGCACGCAGAGCACGGGAACAGCCGAGAGCACTGGCAGTACAGAGCACGAAGATGATATAGAACAGAAACGCATATCTTCGACGCGCAGCAACGATTCTGGCTTCGATGGATCACCGAGATTATCGAGTACACGTTCAACCCATTTTTTTCATTATAAATTTAGTAAAAACACAAAAAAAAATCCCACTACCCAGCATTTTTTTTGTCTATGTGTTACTAAAACAATTTTTATCCCTTTCGATTTACGAGATTTTGCGTGAGCGATTTAATTTTTTTCAAATTCTCAAAGAAACGTTCGAAATTCGCGGAAAAAATCGGTAATTAATTATACATCGCCCAATTGACGATTTCCTTTGTCATTCATTGATCGTTGACGACTGTCGAGGAGAAATCAAAGTTCGAACCGCCACGTTCGGAAAATCGTGTCAGTCCCCTGAATCTTAACAATTTGGAACACTCCCACTCGATCGAATGCTGATTCCTGAGCCTTGTCGTCTGGGGCCGAAAAACAATTGTCCCCGTGGATAAGTGCCCGAAACTCGTCACGACGAAGACGAGTTTGACAGTTAGCCAAGACCTTTTGACTGCAGCTATATCTCGTCACTGACCGATCGATCGGTATATCGATGTTTTTTGCATATAAACATCGCGAAGACATATATATGTATACATTTTTTTTTACTTTTTTTTTACGCGGTGGCTATCGTATTTTTTAAGATACGCGATAAAAATTATAAAAATAAGCACATCGCAAAATACTTACGCGGAGAGCAAAAGCAACAATTTTCCGCAAGTTGTTTCTCTTTACCGCGCGTCTTTAAGCGCTACGATACCCAACCCCTCTTCAAGGTAATTGCGCGTCACGATAATTCGCAATCAATGTTTCGTCTATACGTATCACATTTAAGTCTCTTCTCGCGCAGCCGTTATTCGTAATCAGTTGTGCAGCGAACGTTTAACTCTTTTCAACTGCACGATATTTTACCCGGGAATGCCAGATCAACCGGTCTTTTTTGTGCGCCAACTGGAATTCCCGGTGTTCTGATTTTTCCGTTGTATTTCCGATTAATCGCATGTGTTTGTTTTTTCATTGCTATTTTTACATTTTTTCTTGCGTTTTGCATGGTATTGATTTTTCGTCGTGCGTTTTGAGTGGCGCGATAGACATTTTAAGGTAATGTTAATTAAGTCTCTCGTACATCGTGCGCCAGGAAGGATTATAGGTTCGATGTTATTCGAAATTTTTTATCTCTCGACCATTCAGGCGACAAACCGCGACGATACAATTTTTTTTAACCACAAAATTATAGAATATTCTTAACTACGATTATATTTTTGTGCGCGCGATTTTTTTCGCCGCTTGTGCAGACTGCGACATGGCTTGTCACAAAAAGTGCGAAAAACTCACGGGAAACCTGTGCGGATTGAATCAGAAGCTCGTTGCCGAGGCCCTGCAAGCGCTCAAGAGAGGTGAGTTTATCGACTCCGAAATAATCGACGCTTGTAAACATTGTCCATTAGCTATTTAGCTAATTGTATTATCTTAATTAAATGACGAATTCGTAAAAAAAAAAAAAAATGAAAAAATTGGCACCTTATTCGTAATAGAAATTGTCTATCGAATTAAAAAAAAAAAATTTTGATATCTAAAAACACATAAATTTAGTTTAATTCGAGGAATTCTTCGAAAATCAAAACAAATCGTTATTTTGACCACTCTATACTCTCTGGCGTTGGGCTACCTGAGTGCCGCTAGTTTAAAACTATTCCCGCGGCTATAACTATAGTTCGTTATACTATAATAGCGAGAGACTCAAAACTCGAGAAGGCCGTCGCGTATCGCGCGTTATATACATATAACGAGTGTTTTCGTACGTAGGTAGTCGAGTGTATCTAAAGTCAACGGGTCTGCCTTCGTACGAGCGCTCTTTCGTTCGGTTTCCACCGCGTACATCAACCACCCGGATCCTCGGGGCAGTCGGGCAGTTTTGCCAAAAATCTTTGCGAACGTGTACGCGCGTACTCGATGCTCTCGGCTATGAGCTCTCTCTCTCCTCTCCGCTCTCTCGTCGTCGAATCTCGTCAAGTTTTCGCCCCAACTATTTTCGTCGGTGTTCCTCTCACTCACGGATGCTCCGCAACTTTTACCGCGTTATTTGTTTAACGTGTCTGTGACGTCAAGGCAAAGAAAAAGCGTTTATTTCTTCGCATGAGATAGACGGAGATAGAAAGGATTAAAGCTCAAGCGGCGGCAACAGTGCCGCCTTTTGCGTGTTCCAAAGTTTTCGAGAGTTTACACGAGAGAGGACCACCGTCGTTGAATCGCCGGTGGCGTCGATTATCCTAAACGTTCGCGACAGACGAGATCTCTGTTTCGTCGTTTCTGTTCGTTGTCTAAATTTCGCGACGGGGGAAAAAGCTCGACGAACCACACAGAAACGAATTATCTTCGTGTCCGATCTGTTTGATAAATTTCGGCGAGTTGACTAAAGACGATTTTAAATTAAATCACAAACACAACTGTATTTTGCTGTATACCGTGATATATACAGTAAAGTATAGAGATGGCCTCGTGGATAGCCAACGGGAATAACTCTGATAAGGTACATTTTGCCCAACCAGTGCCGGTGATCGAGAGAAGAAGAAGGATTAGAAGTGGCGGTGGCGGTAGTGGTGGTGGTGGTGGTAGCGGTGGTAGCGGCGAACAAACTGATGATTTGGAAATCGTCGAAGCGTTTCAACATTCGGGTGAGAAACAGAGAGTAGGGATGAAAAAAGAGAATTAAAAAAAAAAAAAAAAAAACAGGAACGGAGCTTCAGATGCGGAAAGAGAGCACGTGCTTCGAGAATGCAATGGGAACGACGAAACAAAGTCACGGAACGTCGGACGTATTTCGTAATTTCGAAAATTCGAAATAGCGTCGAAGATATTTTAATGTGTCCCAATTTTCTTTTTTTTTCGTTTTATCTTGTTGGTTTTTAAGTAGAAGAGTTTCCCCGCTTTTTCGTAACACTTTCTTCATTCGTAATTTTTCCGCGATGTAAAATGCTCGTATTTTTGGTTAGAAAACTTTATCATGTTTGCTTGGGGGCGATTTGCGCCGAAATCACGTGCCAGAAATTCGACCAAATTTAGTTTCAACCGAAGGCGCGAGCGCGCGAGGTTTATATTTGTTAAAAAACACCGAAGCCAGCTGCGAGAGTCAAACGCATCATTGGCTCGGTACAATTATCATCCCTGGCAACTGTAGCGGCCAATTAAATTATACGAGATTAATTGATCGAAAAATTAATTGCCGTTAACAAAATTGCCGCTGGTCAATAATTGTAACTAATACGGGAAGACTATTCTTCGCATTGAAAAATTTTATTTAGAACATTCTAATTTTAATGACTGAATAGATATAAATATAAAACAGGTGTTCAGTCATCGAGGCGCCGATTCTTCGCCTACGCGAAAAACGAAAATTAATTTATTGTAAATAGAAGAAAAAATAACCTTAAAAATAAAAAAGAATTAACCCGATCGACGGCAATACTAAAAAAATCTACTCGCGACCTTCGATTAATATTTCGATGCAAAAATAAAAAAAAATTATGATAAAAAACGAAAGATAAACAGAGCCGAGAATATTCGGGAAATGGCGTTGAGTTGCGTGTTTAACACGAGTCACGACAAAATTTCCGCGTGCCTCAAGTAAAACGTGAGCGCGTATCTGACCGGGCGTTCCACCTCCGCATAACTCTCTCGTAATATTCCTGAACCCTGTGGAGAGAGTGCGAGGGTTTCTCGTCTCGGGAGTACAGAGAGGAAAAGCGACTCGAGTCTCGCGCGCGCGCGAGTTTCTTCGTTTTCTGGCTAATTTGGAGCATCGCGAGGATAGACGGCTTTGAATGTGAGAAGTATATAGAGATTTCGTGTAAATGTTCCTCTCAGTAATTGGCATAGTTGCGTCTTCTTCTGTTCAACGAGTCCGGAGAAGCGAATATCTGTACGTCGAGACTAACAACTGTACCGCACAGTTTATAGTCGACAATATACTATTGCATAGCTATGCGCCTCTCTCGTCGACTCTCCTTCCGTATGCTGAACTGTGCTATAATACTGCGCACACCCCGGGGGTATAAGAGGTAATACACTTCTAAGACCGCTTGCACGATGCTGGGGAAAGATATTTAAAGCACAGGCCTATCTCTCTCCGTAGTCTCGGACAGCATTCTGCATATGTAAATACATATATATGTATGTATACATTCGCGTAATATATTTATATGCACATACGATATACGAAAGTACCAAACTCTTTCATCATTATTAATGACAGTGATAATAATAACGCAAAATGGAGATAATAATGACGATGATGACAGCGACGCGACGGCTCCGATGAGGGAATCGGTTATTCTAATATTCGAGCGCACGTGGCGATATTATTTCTATAATCGGATTAATCTGTAGCCAACTTGGCAATATTTAGATTTCTTGCGCAATTTTTTTGTTCTTTTTCATTTAAAAAAATTCGTGGAAAAAAAAAATATTTTTTTGAAAATCATGCGGAGTCGGAAATTCAAAGAAACGCGTTAAAGTTACTTTGTTTGAGTAAAAAAAAAAATTCTACAGGAATTATGGCGATACGCGTGATCGACGCGCGATCGCGAGAACATCATGTGAATCCGCTGGATATCTGTACAAAGTTATTCGCGCGTACGAAAATGTGCAACCGCTTAATTTCGCGGATAATTCATAACTTCCGGTAGGCGTCTCGCTTACTAACTAAGTGAGACAGATCGATAAATCATCCAAAAATCCCTTCCATAGATAGTTGTCAAGATTTCAGCACAAGTTTCCAGTTCGCTAATCCGCGCGTGTCGAAAACGCGAGGTCTCGCCAGGAAAGCCTGTATAATAAGCCTCGCAGATCGGAGGAAGCTTTTCCGTGATTTTACGTAATATTGTCGCTCACGCGACTCGGTCGTTGTACAGCGCTTCGAGGTTTTCGGAGAATCTACGTTTATCCACACGGCAGTTCTTATTCTCCGCGTAGTCATTCAACCCTCAGGCCGGTCGTCTCCGTGACCCTGAGTCGCGTTCGCGATCCCACGCAACTGTCGCGCGGGAGGGGAACCGGACGAGGGGATCGCACGCGTGTATACATATACGCGGATCTCCGACCACCTGTCCTCGATCGATCAGACGCGAAGAATCGCGCAAACTCACGGTTTCTCAGCGAGCAAAGCTCGATTCCGAGACGCGTGAGATTCGCACGTTCTCCGATCGCGGTGTATAGCGTCGTCTCGAGGTACCAGCAACAGCGGCGACGGCAAGTGTTCACGTCGACGGCACCGTCTATTTTCGAAGAATGTCACACAGCCAAAAGTGCACCTTGCTCTTCGACGATGTGAGCGCAACGCAGGTATTCCGGCTGAGCCAGCTGCTCGACAAAACTACTCTCGGATAGAGAAACAATCGGAATCAGGGTCGGGTATAGGAAAATTTAAAGGATGAGAAATTTTTTTTTTACGCATATTGGTATTTGCGATAATTCGTCTCGTATAAAATTAGCAATGATTATCTTTCAGAGAAAAATAGCTGAAACAGTGTCGAGTTTCGGAAAATTGAGTTCCATAACTTCAGCAAAAAAAACGCTATAAACGTTAATAATCAATTTTTTTTAGCATAAAAAAATAGTTTTGAGAAAATGGATGAATTTTTTAACGTTTATTCAAGTTACGGTTATTGTTAGCATTCGAATCTTTTCGAAAACTCAAAAATCTTAGGTTTCCGTGAGACGAGAATTTCGACAGTCGAAGCTACGAAACTTAAGAATAAACGCTTGTAAAACGCTTATTTTTATACTATTATTATAAGGGGTGATAATAGGAAAACTCAGAGTACGAAGAGGTGCTTTAAGGATGTGCGCTTTTATGAGGCTTTTTCCCTTAAAATTATAATATTGAGAGTGAAAGTACATTACCGCGAGTTGCTTTTTACGGTAGAAAATAGATGCAAATGTCGAATTATCGAACTTGAATTTAATTCCGTATATTTTTATTAACAATTATCTGTTATTTCCTATGCAGCGCCTTCGCAATCGTCGGACAATCAACGAAACTCCGATGGTTCGGATCATCATCACGCCAGTGGACGTATCACCCCCCCGGCAACCAATCTTCCGAGATTCAAGAAATACACCGTTATGGACTTTAATTTTCTCAAAGTGAGCAATTTTTTTATTTTCAAAAAATAATTATTTAAAATAATAAATCAGTTGACAAATTGATAATTTATCGTTAAAATTATTTTTTTATCAGAAAATTACGACAATTACTTCGATAAATACGCTTTTTAATCGCTCAAAGATGGCAACAGAAAAAAATGTTTTTTGCGTTACTTTTCGGCTTTTTACAGTATTAATTGCACGATATAGTAACGTTTGTTACTGAAAATGAGTAGTAAACAATACGCTGAAATTTTAACGTCGCGCAATTTTTTTTTATAAATACTTCATGCGATCGCGCGATCTTTTGTTCTGTCGTAAATATTTCGAAAAATGTTGTTCGGAGAATGTTTAGACTATGTTATGTCTGTGAAAACGTCTGCCAACTACAACTTCGCACTACTTCACAGTTGTTAGAGCAGAGAATAATTTTCTTCGTGCTTTATGACGGGTTACGGCGATTGCACCATAAGCAGTTAAGCTTTTGTATTCGTGTTACATATACAAAATTAAACGGTCAGTTTACATGCCGCACTGTACGATGAAAAATTCTCTCACACTATATCGCGTTTTGCAGATTATTCGCTCGTATATCTCGTTGAATAATGATTAATAAATTTGGCCGACAAACAGCTGAACAAGTCGAGAAGGCGAATATAACGAAAAAGAGAGAGTGGGAGAGGAAGAAAAGTTTTTCTTTGGTCTAAACTCGTCGATATAACGCGTTCAATTTTATAAATAGCAACGGGGAGAGAACGCGAATAAAGCGGTCGTCGACGTAATTCGGAATAATTAACATTTAACTCGGCGCAAAATTTAACGCCTAACATCGTAAAGTCTATAAATGCTTCGGCAGTTTTGTGACTCACCTTTGACGATATACATTTTAATGCGAAACTCGTATTAATCTTGTGGCTTAAGTATTAATTGTTAGATTGAGTCGCCGACAAGTTAACGACGCTGAGCGTCGGAGTTAATAAGTTTAATCGATAATTAACTATCGCGACTATGTATTCTGCACATTTTAGGTCCTCGGAAAGGGAAGTTTCGGCAAAGTTTTGCTCGCCGAATTGCGAAGAACCGATTGCGTATACGCCGTCAAGTGCCTCAAGAAGGATGTTGTACTCGAAGACGACGATGTCGAATGCACGCTGATAGAACGAAAGGTTCTTACGCTGGCGACACGACATCCTTACCTGTGTCATCTTTTCTGCACCTTTCAAACCGATTCTCATCTATTCTTCGTTATGGAATATCTTAACGGTGGCGATCTCATGTTTCACATACAAAAGTCCGGCAGATTCGCGGAATGCCGCGCGCGCTTCTACGCCGCCGAGATATGGTCGGGTTTAAATTTTCTGCACAAAAAAGGCATTGTCTATCGGGATCTGAAACTCGACAATGTTCTTCTCGACTTTGAGGGACACATAAGAATCGCCGATTTCGGAATGTGCAAACTACAAATATTTTTGGACAGAACCGCCGACACTTTTTGCGGCACTCCGGACTATATGGCACCTGAGGTACATATCAATTTTTTTTTAATTCCAATATTTTTTTTACGAATGTTTAAATAAAAATTTACCACGAATATATTTAAAAAATGTTTATTCCGGATATATAAAAAAAATTCCGAAAAAAATTTATTATGAAAAAAAAAATTTTGCCGAATTTTTTTTTTTTTTCCGAATTTTCTTAAAAAAAATAAACATCAAATAAACGAAATGGAGATCATTTTTTTTATTGTGAGTCGATTACCTTTATAAGGTAATAATTTAATTAATCCTTTTTCTCGATCGCAGATTATAAAAGGACTGAAGTACAATCAAGCGGTCGATTGGTGGTCATTCGGAGTTTTACTTTACGAGATGCTTACTGGACAATCGCCGTTTTCCGGATGTGACGAGGATGAACTTTTCTGGAGTATCTGCAACGAGAGGCCTTTCATACCGAGATACCTGAGTCAAGAAGCGATGGACGTGTTGGTTTGTCTCTTGGAAAAGGACGCCTTCAAAAGGCCTCCCGCTCATCAAATAGCAATGCATCCCTTCTTCCACGTGAGAAAACCTTCTTAAATTTTTTACAAAAAATAAAAATGAAATTCACATTAATCCTTCGTAGTGACAGTTCACGAAACTCCTGTGGAAATCCGATCGGATCAACACAGTTAATTTTCAATTATTTACGCTTCGGAAATCGTCCGTTTGATCGGCAAAAATTGCGAAAAATGCATTGAACATTATAGAATATGCAGCAACAGTTAGAAGATCAGATTTTTTTATCCTTCAATTTTTTTCGTCGTTTCGATGGGTCGTCGTTTGGAACCAAAATGACTACAAGGAGAAAAAAAATCGATTGTGTCGACTAAATCGACGATTGCGGGTGGCGAAACAAATATTTGATTGATTAAACGATATAAAAGTTGTAATAATGAATGAAATATCGAATTTGAGTAAAAATTAGTACGATTAACTTTCAACGAACAAAATATTTGTTTCGCCACCAGTAAGCGCCGATTTAGTTGATTCAACCGATTTTTTTTCTCAGTGTATAAAGCCTTAAAAATGTTTGATCTTTTATCGATTGTGTATTGTTGTTTTCCATGTTTTATCGTCTGACGATTGGTAAAATATCGTTGCTATCAATTTCGCAGAGCCTTCAGTGGGACCGACTGGAGAGGAGGCAACTGGAACCGCCGTTCAAACCGGCGCTGGAGCACACGTTGGACACGAGATACTTCGACACAGCGTTCACAGCGGAAAGGGCGCGACTAACTCCCGTTCCCGAGCAAATATTAACGTCGATGGACCAAGGAGTATTCCGCGGTTTTTCATATACGAATCCGAACGCAACCGACTGAGACGCGAGACGATCGGCAGCGAGTATCTCCGCGATATACTGTCGCTTTGGATTTCGTAATGACATTGACAAATACTTTTTCGTTGCCTGTGACGGGCTCTCAGCAGCTCTTCCTTTTTCTCATTTGCAAAATTCGCGAAAAAAAAAAAAATGCTGCTGAAAAAAAAAAACCTCGCGATGGCCGTTAACACTGTTATCGATCTATCGATGATCTCGGAGTGGAAAATTTTAACGTTCAAACGGCGACAAGACATCGCGAGAACGATTCGTCGAAATGTTTTTTCCCGAATTACAAATGACTCGAGAAAATTTTTTTTTATTCAAAGACGAAAATATTAATTGATCTCATCGATTGACTATTGTAAATAGTAACGGGAATTTTACTCGATAGACACTTTTTTTTCGGCTCTCAATAATATTTTCGTCGGTATATTAGTTTCTATTATTTCACGATATAAATCGATATTAATTGTTGATAAGAGTCGAAAGCGAATCGTGAATGAAAAAAATCGGCAAAAAACAAACAAAAACATCGGTCCTCCGAAATAAAGATTTTTAGGCACAACTCGGTGTCGCCAGCCTCCATGTGACACGGCTTTGACGAGTCTATTTATAAACGAAAAAACGAGAGCAAAGAATGAGTGGAATCGATGAATCAGTCGAGCCCTCCGCTCGAGACTCTCGAGTATAAAAAAAACACCGACCGGAGCATAAAATGTAACGTAAGAAACGAGGAAAGCAAAAAGATTGTGAGACGATTGCGACGATTGCACCGCACAACCCTTCAATATATATATATATGTATAATAATAATAATAATAGTAATAATAATAGTAACAAAATATATACATAAATATTGTAGTGGTGATAAAGTGTGCAAATCGTCGTCAACATCGGGCTAATTAGCTTCGTAATTGTAGCTTTAGATTTTTTCATTGTAAGAACAAAATATGTAGATAAAGAAAAAACCATACAACTATAACAATAAGTGATCCAATGATCGAACGAATATTTTTTTCATTTTTTCTTCGCAATTATTTCACGAAGCGCATAATTGAGAAAAAAAAATCGCGTAAGAAGGAAAAAGTTCAACGAGTTCGTGAAACTTTGTCAACGGTAGTTTCGTCGACCTTCTCCCCGCGCAGCTGTTCCGTCCCGCGCACGCGGAACTTCCACATAAAGAGCGGAAGAGCGCGCGAGTGCGGTTAAAAAAAAAAAAAAAAAAAAAAAACGAAAAAACATCGGAATAAAAAGTGAAAAATAACAAAAATAAGTCTCGAAGAGACGCGAAGGGAGAGAATGTTAAAATTAGGCGCGTGCATACAGTCGTTGATATACGAGGTCGTATAAACCGCGAGACCGTTCCAAACGCTCGAGTCTCTCGACAAAAACATATTTCATAAAGACGCGAGTATTCTCTCCGCGGTGGACGATTCACCGGTGCGTTACAATAATTCGAAATTAGCGGAGAGAATAATTTGGAAACTATGTTGGCTGATACGCCAAAATTTTGCATCCCGTATGCGTTCTATTCGAAAAACGATGACTCGAACGCGACGTATCATATGCGCGATGAGTCAACGTATTGTGTCTGTCGGAGAGTTTCGCCAACTTCGTCGCAAAATTTTACGGCTATCCACGGTTGACTTTCGTCATTAACGCAGCGTTTGGATCTAATTAATCACATTCTCGCGCCTCCGCGAGAGTTTAATCGAGCGTTACGCACGAATCTCGCTACGTGTGTCTCGTGTTACAAGCGGACGAGTTCTTCCCGCTGATTATATTTATAACCGAAGGCAGAACTAAAGATTTATGTTATTAACGGCGCGACCGAGATAGATAAAGTTCGAGTGTTTTTCATCCACCGGCGCGAGAGCTTCGCATAGCAGCGCCCACTTCGGCGAGAAGGGAAGCAGTTGTTCGATCTCCGCCACTCGTACCATATAATCGATTAAATAAAAATTCCTATATAGCGATGAAAATGCCGCAATATTATTGAAGTAAAATCAAGGAAAATGGAAGGGATATAAATAATATATAAAAACAAATCGACTAAAAATGATAGGATTGTATGAAATTAATTTTATTACGAGTTAAAAAAAAGATCGATCGTTTTTTTTTAGGTTATAATTATAAAACATTTTTGTAAAGCGCGATATTTTGGATCCAATTAGAAATAGCGAATTCAACGTTCGAGTCACGAGATTCAAAGTTGCTTCTCGCTTTGTTCCATATTTGCCGACCATACTATGTGCTCTATATGATGGCTACGGCTATGTATCCTTAGCTCCGGTACGAGATTTTTCACTTCAACGACGATATTCGCCCCTTTGGCTCTCGTAGCTAAGAGAGCTTTGGCTCGACGTTCTGACTTTCCGCGCTAACTTTAGATATACCCCGAGGAATTGGCAAACCTCGTCTGTCTATACCAAGAGCTCCCTATAAGATACTCTCCCTCTCACTTTACGAGCGAAAGCACAAAAAAATATGACGAAAGTAAATTTTTTTTTTTTTCTCGAAAGATGTTTCGAGTTTCGCAACGATACTAATCTGCCAGTGGGCGAAACGCGATGCAACGCACAGAAGCGAATTATAGAAAAGGCGCCGAGTAAAATAATCGAATTACGAGCTTCCGGGCGATTTCGATCGCCTTTTGTTAGGTTAAAGGGGTTCACGGGTACGCGAGAGTTGCAGCAAAGATAAGGATTAATTAATTGCGGAGGAATGGACGGCGAACTTTCACTGAATAGTCTTTGAGTCAACAGCTGCCGGAGAGCCATGTAAATAGACCGTAACGAATGAAACTCCGGCAAAACCAACAGAATATGAATGAATCTCTTTTTTCGTTTGTTTGTTGAAAAGCTGATTGTCATCACAAGTAACATTATTCTTTTTATTTATTCAAGTAGATCCTCTCGAGTTTCGTTAATGTGTCGAAATTGCCGAATTTCTATTCTCGTACGAGTGGTGTGGCCACTGCCACCCTCTTTTCTTCCTCATTTACCAACCGACGAGACTCTCCGCGCGCGCGTTCTCGTTTCCCAGCGAATTAGGTACAACGCGCATTCGTGTTTTTCACGCTTCTCGTATTTCGTCTCCGCCGATTACACGCAACATCCGGCAAACATTTCGCGACACTAAATTCGATTTATTATTATTATTTTTTTTTTGAAAAGCATCGATGTCAAATTTTGATTGAAGAGAAAATTAAACCGCTGAAGCTATCGCTGTGCAGTTTTAAATTTATCTTCCGCTTAAGGCGATCGCTAAATTAAGAAATTTCAACACTTAACCGGGTTAATGAAAGCACCTACGAGAAGAGCGAACATCATCAGAATCTTCGCTGACACCCACGCATAAACGGTAAAAACCATTGCAAGTACCATCGGGGTGGACGAACTGCGATCCCGAAGAATCGATAGGGTACGGAGATGAGTAAAAAAGAAGACGCGTCGGTCTGATGAACGTTGCAACATTCTATATACCCATATAGTACTGAGAGACGTCAGGCAAACGGGTGAATATATACTTTAAAGAAATAACGTGGGCAGATCAAAGGGAGCACGTGAGGAGAAAGGAGGGGGAAAGAGCGTCATAGGAGGGAACGGGAGGGGGGGGGGGGGGGGGCAACAGATAATACGAAGAGATGGCAAATGAGCGAAAGCGAACGAACTTGCAGTGCGCAAATGAAGAATGAATGAATAGCGCAGAAAAGCGGGAATATAAGAGAGACCGGTCAATGGACTTAGCCGATGTTTAAAAAAAAATCGTCCAGCGCAGTTATAGGCCTAAAATATTTTCGAATTCTGCACTTTTAATGGTAAAAAAAAGATACGTCTGATAAATATTTCATTTTTTAGCCTCGTGTTTATAATTATTATCGAAAGAATTTCATTTTTGCGTCCCCTTCAGATTAGTGTATTGTCACTTTTTTCACGTTGTTTATTTATATTTCCCGTAGTTTCCGTTTTTTTTTTCTTATGAATGGCTTCTCGATGTCCTTAAATTTAATTTTTTTTTTTTCATTTTTTTTTAACGTCTTTGACGATTGTTTACGACGATCGAGTAGCCAATAACTACGCCGAGGTATTTATTTAATGTTTTTCTCAATATTTTACTACCGTCTGCAACTATGGCTACGTCTGCGCTTGGAGCTCATCTCGCATCATCCAGATAAACTCTCGTCTGTGGTTTTTCTGTTGGCTTCTGTGCCGAAGAGCTGTATAGGTAGGTAAGTAAGTGCCTACTAATAAAATACTGCATCGGAGCTTCTGGGCTACGCGCGCCGCTGAGAAGAAATCGAGAGAGAAGTGCAGTAGCGGCTCTTTAACGAGAGGCGCAGAAGAACCGTAGGAGTCATTCGGCGTCGAGCTTTCGCCGTCGACGATAAGACGAAGAAACGAACGACAAAGACGACGTGGTCGCGGTAGAGAGAAAGAGCCGCAGGGCCGCACAAACGCATCGAAAGCGAGGGCGTGAAAATTATAAATAGAATTTTCCAACACTCGTCGTTGAGGATCCGGCCCTCGGGAACATTCTATTTTGGATTATACGCGAGACAGAGCTTGAGACGTATAGCGAAAGGAAAGAGACACCGAGAGTTTCGAGAGTCTCTACGGATTTTGTGCTTCGCGAGTGTGTGTTATATCGCTTGCTTCACGAATCCCTCTGTGTTTTCTCCTACCGTTGCTCCTTCAGTTACGATGATCTTCGGAGCCAAAACCACACGAGAGACCGTAGTCCCTCGCGGTTCTTAAATAATCGTCTTCTCGTCTTTGTGAATCGTTAAACAAAGAATATCGGTGAAAACGCCGGGTGAAAAATGTGCTCGAGGAGGAAAAGCGTCGTCGATGATAAAACCGGCCTCGCGACATAGCTTCGTTAATTTCGACAGTGCAACTTCGAAGTCTTCGCTTCACAACTCATTTCTCGGTTCTCCAGTACCCGAGAACTTTCCCTATTCCGCGATAATGGATCTTACCAGTGACGCGCGTAGATTCAACCCGAATTCGTTTCCAAACTATCGTCGAACAGCGAAGACTCTGTCACAAAAGTTTATCTGTGTTACGCGCGGCGAAGAGTGTCTTCAAGTTTTTTGAGAATAAAGCCGGAAGAAAAATTGTGCGGGAAATTCAGTCGAAGTTTTTCTTCGAAGTCGAAGAATCTTTTTTTTTTCGGACGATAGATCACGCGATAGATGTTGCGAAAAAAAGTCTGCGTGATGTAAAAAACGATGGCCGATGCATTTCCGGTTTACTTGTTTCCTGCCACGTTAAAAAAATCATTTAAAAAACTCTTATTGATGAAGAAATAATTTTGCATTTTATCGCGATTAAGTGAAATAAAAAAGACTGCTAAAACACGAATGAGGATATTATTAGCCATGTAGCATTGAAAACTAATTGAGGAAATCATCGAGAGCTCTGCGTGATTACGACGTGAAATTAAGAGAGAGGGGGGGCGTGGAAACTATATACGTGCGCTGTTATCGTTCGAAGTATCGAGTGCAGTGTAGTCGAATTAATTAATTAAAGACGCGAAAGTCTTTTTAACCCAAAATTTCTTCCGCGTATATAAATCTTCGTGACCGTGAAATTTTCCGTACTATACATAATGACAATAGTCTAAAATTGTAGAAGTGAAAAAAATGTTAAAAAACGAAAATCTTCGTTAATCGATGATTTAACGCGCGGAAAGTGTGAATCGATCGTCTCACGATGTTCAGTTCTCTGAGACTGGCGACAATGCGTTCGCACAAGAATCGCGCGCGTCCCGGAAGTGTCGCGACGTCGGCGAGTTCGGAATCAGCGCAAACGGAAGACGTGACCACGCAGCTTCAGCAACAGCAGTTGCAGCAACAACAACACTCGTTCGGTTGGAACAAATTTCTTTTTCTTGACGACACGGATTGCGGCGGAGGAAGTGGACCTTCGAGTGTTTCATCGAAAGTTGCGCAAGTTACGGTGGAACGGGAGGGCGGAAGTTTGGGAGTTACTCTTCGCGGTGGAGTCTCGAGGGCACTCGTGGTAACGGGTGTCAAATCGGACGGTCCAGCGGCGAAGGAGGGTCGCGTAAGACCCGGCGATCGATTGCTAGCGGTCGATGACACCGAATTAAGAGGACTCAGTTTGGCCGAAGCTCAGAGAGCTCTGAGAAGAAGTTCCGACGCGCCGGTTGCTTCACTGACGATTGAGTACGATGTCGCGAATATGGAAGAAGCTCGCGCCGCGACATCCGGTCCACTCCTCGTGCAATTGGAGCGCGGAATTTCCGGTGAGGGCTCCAAAATTATTATTAGGGATGAAATTAATAGCTCGACGTCAGACATTTATAGGACGCGTGTAAACAGAGTCCAAGTTCTTCTTCAAACTTCAAGCGTTGGATAGTCAACATCGGAAAAGCTCGATATTTATATTTATATTTATATTTATATTTATATTTATATTTATATTTATATTTATATTTATATTTATATTTATATTTATATTTATATTTATATTTATATTTATATTTATATTTATATTTATATTTATATTTATATTTATATTTATATTTATATTTATATTTATATTTATATTTATATTTATATTTATATTTATATTTATATTTATATTTATATTTATATTTATATTTATATTTATATTTTCTGCATAAAAGTTGTAAATCGGAATCGCGGACTATAAGGACATTTTTTTTTATTCTATAGGAGAGATTGGGTTGACGGTTAGAGAAACCCCAAGCGGCGTTTACATCGAGAGCCTTCGCCCGGCAAGTACTGCCGATCGTTGCGGAGCTCTACAGCCGGGCGACCGACTTCTCGCGGTTGACGACACCGCGGTACAGGACGCCGTCGGAGCTGCGAAACTATTGAGAAACGTCTCAGAAAATTGTAGAATAGCGAGACTTCAGATACTGCCGAGACCACCGAGCGCGTCGTCGAGAAGCGTCAAGAGAAGAGCTCAACCGCAAGCGCAGCAAGGCGCGAATCAGACCCTTTACACTAAAGAAAGTTTAACCGTTTTATTGAGACCCGATCACCGAGGCTTGGGTATTGCTTTGAGACCGTCCGACGATCGAATGAATTATGTGGTCGATCTTCTCGAAGCCGGTGGCCCGGCGGAACGAAGCGGAGTTCTCTTACCCGGAGATAAGATTATTGCACTCAATCGAAGAATTCTGCAGGATTTGCCGCCTGCCGAGGTCGCTGCGATATTGGAATCTTCGCAGGTAATACATCGAAATTTGAAAAAAATAATTAAAAAAAAATTGAATTTTAACATCTTGATAATTAAATCATTGGATATTAAAATTCTTCGTAGTTAAAAATTTAAATGAAAAAAAAATAATCATTATAATAAAAATTTGAATAGTACCTTCGTATTAGGTTTTCCGTTTTTTTCATTTTAATATTGTCGTAAATCACGTATTTTTTTTGTTGATTACATTCATAGGTCGAATTAGTAACGGAGTACAAAGTCGGTGGTCCAGTGGTCCCGAGTTCAGGAGTCTTCACCGTGAGGGTAGCGCGACCACTCGGGGGACAGCCGGATCTCGGACTTACAGTTAACGAAGATCTTATTATCGCGGAAGTAAGACGCGGCTCTTTAGCCTATAGAACCGGAAGTCTCGCACCGGGTGATCGTCTACTCGCGATAGATGGACAGAAATTGGATCCCGGAGATCTTCGAGAAGCTGCACAGTTGCTTCACAGACCCGGAAGTTCAGTCGTTGCTCTGACTATCAGAAAACCCGATATTACTTCGAGTCCCAGGTAAGAATTTTTTTTTTTTTTTTTCGAAAACCGCGTTTTAATTTTTCTTCAATTAAGGTAGCTATGTCGCTTCGCGTTATATATATCGCGTATAAAAGCGGCTTAAATTTGTTTTGAAAATGTTTTTTTCTTATTAATTTGTAGGGAAGGCAGCATATCCAGTGATACCGCAACGCAACAATATCCCACTGGTATATCGAGATCCGCGAGGGAAAGCTTACCGAGCGTTGATAGCGCAGTCGATTCTTGGGGTGAAATCGGCGAGGTTTGCGGAACTGTACCGGAAATTCTGAGACTCTGGGACACAGCATCGATCGATAGCGGACAATTAGATCTGCCGATGGGTCCTTATCCCGGGTAATTTTTTATTTATTTATTTAATGTCATTATTTACGAAAAAAAAAAATGGAACTCTCTTAAAATCGGATGAGGAATTTTTTTTAATCATTTTTGTATTTGTTTCAGATCTCAAGAACGCAGCGGGTCGGATCCGAGACCGCAGCAGATTGTTCACGTCTCGCTTCACAAAGATCGCGTTTATGAAGATTTCGGATTTTCCGTATCGGACGGTCTTTACGAACGCGGAGTCTACATAAATCGTCTGAGACCCGGCGGCCCGTGCGACGGTGTGTTACGACCTTACGACCGAATTTTGCGGGTCAACGACGCCAGCACCGAGGATTGCGATTGTTGTCTGGCCGTTCCGCTGATCGCTGCTGCTGGCGCACGTTTGGATCTTACCGTAGCGAGACCCGTTTCGCCTCAAAACATAACGAAGACACTTTAAAAATCACTTTAAAAATGAATTTTTTTTAAGGAGAGTGTATCGTTACATCTTGTGGTGAAAGGTGAGATTCCGAGTGAATGTTTAGTACTCTCCAATGGGATAAAAATCTTTCAAAAAATCAACCATATAGAAGGATCTAAGAAGATTAATGTTGCATAATAATAATGCCGCGAAATTATTAACAACAATCAAAAAATTTCCGGGCAATCGCAAATATCGATCAAAGATTTTTCTCCAAACGCAATTTTCGAAAATTTTGAAAAATTCGAAAAAAATTAATATGTAATCGAAAAATTTAACGAATCAAATTCGGATTTAAAAAAGTGGATTGCCGGATGATTTGATGAACAAATTAAAAACAAATTAATTTAAATACAACTTTTTTGAAATTATTATTATGCGGAATTAATATTCTTAGTACCTTCTGTATGGTTGATTTTTTCAGATTTTTATCCCATAGACTCCGAAATCGAAAGAAAGTTTCGGTAGCGATACACCCTCCGTAAATCTTGTGTTCAAAGACAGACTTGCGCTCCAAGCAGCACAAATGCCAAATTAATGAAACATCAATAACGATTGATAATTAATTATCATGAATTCACTCAAATAAAAACTTCGTTTACGAAGTTTAATTTTTTTCAACAGCCAAACAATTTTTCGAAAAAACAAATATTCGTATAACGAAAAAAAAAACAAATTGATGATTCCAAAAAAAAAAAAATGGCGTAACCTTTAAAGAATTAATTATAGTAATTATATATTGACAAGACTTTGTAGAGTCACGTAATACTTTATTCGGTAGGGATAAGCAATATCTCGAGCCCTCGGCGTATCCGTCATCATATTTTTATACGCATGTGTTTATTTATAAAAATAAATGTCCTATAGTAGACTGCTTTCTTCGACTATTTCATTCACACATACATATAATTCACACACTCGAGCACACAGCGCCGACAAAGTTAATGAAAAAAAAGTTTATCCAACTTTTTTTTTCTTTTTTTTCATTAACTTTGTTTAACAGTCAATTCACACGTATGTACATCTCGATCATCGTCGATCGCCCATGATCATTTATAATTCTCTAGATATCTTGTATCGTCGTCAAGAAGTACAAGTGCACCGCCACTGGAGACTCATGCGAGGCGTGCTAATCCTTCCGGATCATCGTATTTCAATAATTATTAACTAAGATCTTCACTTGCGCGTTCAATCATCGACTTGTCATTTTTTTTTCTTTATTTCATACGGAAAAAAATAACAAACGAATCTCTTGCTTACCGGCGCGAAACATTGTTCAATTAATTCGCTGTTAGCCCCGCGACGCTGCGAGCAAAAGAATCGCCGATTTTCGTTATTTATATCTGCGGAAGATGAATCGACAAATCGCGGATTAAACGCCCGATTGAGACATAGTCGTAAACGGCAAGTGAAGACAAAGATTCAACTCTTAATGCCGACGTAAACGAATTTCCGGTATCGTCGATAAAGGCTCCCAATGTGCCAATGACGAACCGTTTTGTGGCTTAAGATAGTTATGTCATTTCGCGTTCTTCTCGACAGTATAAAAATCTTAAAAAATGTATCCATATTAAAGGTACTGAAAAAAATTAATTTTGTATAATAATAATTCCAAAATGCTATTAAAAAATTGATGAAAAAATTAATTGTTCAACAAATTTCCCGGAAAACCAACTTTTTTTTAAATGAAAATTATTCGTTAATTTTTTTGAATAAGTATGGATTTTTTCAGATTTTTCAATTTGCTTTGAATTTTGTGTTTTTTTACACAATTTTTCCATATAAAAAAAATCCAAAGCAAATTGAAAAATCTGAAAAAATTCATACGTATTCAAAAAAATGAACGAATCATTTTCACAAAAAAAAAAGTTGGTTTTCCAGAAAATTTGTTGACCAATTCATTTTTTCATCGATTTGTTAATAGCATTTTCAAATTATTATTATGCAAAATTAATTTTTGCAATATCTTTAATATGCATGAATTTTTTCAGATTTTTATACCGTCGAGAAGTATTTGCAATTTTCTCTCATTTTTCTCGAACTTATGCGATATTAACGGGTAGCGACATAACTTCCTTAAACACGCTATAGACTCGCAAAGTTTCGGATCATTACGAGTTCATTACGATGGCCGATCGATTGCCAATTGTGCCTGCAATCAGCTAATACGGCCAACGAGCCACGCGGTTTCCTGGAAATTTCAATATGGTAAATCGTACCTTACCAGCAGGTTGCGACGCGATTAAACACAAAACTTCATACAGAGAGGCAACGAAATAAAAAAAGGAAAACAATTGAACAATTACCGCGGAGAACAAAGTATGCAATCGTTGCAATTTCGGAGTTTTCTATTCTCAGATAGTTAGCGCATCGGGGCGAATATTGAAGCATCAAATTTAAACTTCGCGTCGTCAGTCGTGAATTTGAAGATAATTCGCTGTTTCGTATACTGCGAATACTTTTCTATGTTTCACACTATACATAGTATTTTCATCATCGAAAAATAATTGAATACGTGAGACCAATGAAAAAAATTGGTTTTTGCAAGAATCGCAGAAACGCCGAATTTTTCTTTGCACCCATATAGTCAATCGTCGTATTTTCAATTGCAACCTCTCAGACTCATCAGTTTTTACTGATGCAAATTTTGTATAAAAATTTGACACGACAGTCTTTAAGGCAAAAAAAAAATTGAGAACATATGAATTTCGTGTAAATAAATATATGGCACTAAGCGATAGTCTGATTTCTCGAATCTTAATCTTCAATATTTTACGACGGAGATTTCGAAGTCGTATGTGAAATTGGAACAATCGATAATATGATTTTATGCGCCAACCCTCTCTAAAAATTAAATCGTTTCGAATTCGCTGGATTTACGAAATAAATATTTTCCACATCACTCTACGAGTTTCACTGCATCGCCTCGCGTTAAATTTTCCTACTTTCAGTTCTCGCAACGACGAAAAATTTGTCTCGATACTGCATTTATAAATTGAAACTAATTAAAATGAATTCTCTTGAATCGCAGATAAAAATCTATTGCGTCAAAGTTTTTTTTCGATGCAACATTCCTCTGCGACGCGAGAGCCAAATGAAAACTCGTAGGAGCTTCGTCCGTGCGTAATAAAGAAACAGAAACAAACAAAAAAATAAATAAAAAGACATAATGACTAAACGGCATAAGGTCGATGCGTCCCGGTGACCCATCCATTCGCGTGAAGGCCATTGTCGTTTTTACTAACGTCCGCGTAACGCGGAAGCAAAGCGTCTCTCTTGAGCATTTGTCTCTGATCGTATTTTGCTTTGTTGTAACACAAAACCCCAGATATCGCGAGAGTCATGCCGAATATATTCAATCCGGTGACCGGATTGCCTAATATAAATAGCGTTACCGCTATAACGAAGATTCGTTTGCTCGCACTAGCGACCGCGTAGGTAAGCGGCGTTACGATTGAGAGTACCGAGAACGCGACGATGTTCTGCAGCCAGCTGAGTACCCCGTCGAGGAAGAGAAGAGCCAATACTTTGTACGATATCGGTTCGACGGCGCCGGAAATCGTATCATAAACTAATCCCCGCAAATCGTACATCATCCATATCGGTAGGAACATAAATAGGGCTAAACGTCCGAGTATTAAAAGAAGTCTCAAATGATGAATACCGGTGTCGTGGAGTACCTGAAACAAAAATCATAACGTATGAAAATGGGGTCCGGTAAAAGGGCGCAAAAAATTTAAGGATATTTTCAGGACATTTTCGAGATACCAAAGGCCATTCAAAAAGAGTAAAAATAAATGAAACTATAAAATAATAATACGTATCTTTCTTTCGAGACATTGATCGCGGAAATAGAATTTAAGGTTTTTAAAAATACAAAGGAATATATTTTCACTCTCTGTGTACGGGGGACTTTTGCCTTTTTATTTTTTTCCGAATTTTTTCATTATACTTTATAGTTAAGCTAATCATATAAAGATAAAGACTGATTTAAAAAATGCCGGATATATAATTACGTCACACGAATGCGAGAGATTAAAAAAAGTAAAAAAAAAATCAGATTTTCAAGGAATTTAAAAAATGCAAAAACAAACATAATTTTAAAGACTTTTCAAGGAAAAAATAAAATTCAACGATATTTCCTCAATTTCCAGAGCCACTGAATACTATGATTAGATATTAGAAATGATTGCAGTGAATACAAAAAAAAAATTGTAAGGAAATTTTTCTCTGTTCTCTAAAATATTCTAAGAATGAATATTTGTTTCCTGCATGTATTATCATAACTGCTATCAGTAGCCCCAACATCTGGAGGAAAATGTTGAATCAACACAAACTGTTTGTTTTTCCATAAAATACAGATATTGACTTGAAAAAAAAAAAAAAAAAAATTGGACGCATGTATACCTTTTTGGAGCATATTTACCTTTTTGGAGTATATATTTTGTAAAGAAAAAGCCATGGTGGAGGCGAGAGCACTGACAAGTCCAAGCATATTGAAGCTCAGTTCAGTGAGCGTAGCGATAGCCACGCCGCCCACTATGGGTACCAAACTTGAATAAACCTTCCAGGTTTGTTTCTCACGCAGTATTAGCCTCGATAGGATGACCGTGAAGAGCGGCATTGTAGCCTTCACTGGGACAGAGCCAAATTTAAGTTAATATACCAAGCTGATAAAAATAAATGCGTATATACAGTGCGGAAGGAGCTTTAGCGGCATACGTGGCTACAGTACTCTACTATTCTACGAATGACGTTAGATAAGAACACAAGATAACTTGAGCTCTTGGAATTAAATGATGAATAGGAAAAAAAAATTTGCCGATTAAATCGGCGATAAAACTAAGCGCGAATATCTGCCGAAAAAAAAACGTTCGATAACCGAAGGGTAATAAAAACGAAATGTTTGCGATCTTTTTGCGAGAAACGTTGCACTAAGATATTATTCCGCGAAAAAAAAACGGCGGCAAAAGAGATTGTTTTTCTTATCGTCTTATCGCGATGCAAAATGTCACTGCAATGATATTTGGGACGCTCGTGACGCGGAAATAAATGTTACGAGTGAAATTTTTTTAACGATGTTTTTTTTTCAAGAGAAGATGTTGCGGTGTATAGATCATTTTTTTTTGGAAGCCACGTACGCACGATGTGCGTGACATATGCCAAGAACACGTGTCAATAAAGCGGGCAATAAAGTCGGGGAATTCTTTGGCGGGTATAGTCACAAGTCCATACCAGTATGAGCATAGGACACGGGAACCTTCCAAATGCTGACGTGGCTGAATACATTTCCGACGAATTTGCCGAGGGCCAACGGCACGATTAGACGAAAGTAATAGCCCCATGATATATCGGCCGAATACTTTCTAACTCCCCATAGATTGAAGAACGGACCGGAGTAGAGCGTGATTGAGGTTAACTGTACCATCGTAACTGTCATCGGATACGGAAAATCCGATAGCAACAATTTACCGACTACATTGCTGCCGCTCGAAACAACGTACCACATGAGACACAAACACAATATTGTCACGACCTCACGGCTCTCGCGTCTGTCTCCCATGATTAATAACGGCGGACGCACTGTTTCACCTTTTTTTTTTTCGTATTTTTATTGTATATTCATATACTGATGTTTTCGAAACGATATACCCCCGTCGCGCTACTACATCCGTTCACGGCGAACGAGTCCGCTCGTCTGCGAATGTACGGATGTGGCTGCCGGGCACGCAGGCAGAGCCGCCGCACAGTAGCGGCAGCGAAAGGAGGGGGCTACTTTTTTTTACGCGATTCGATAATCGACATTCAATCGATTGTTTTATTACTCGTGTGTTGTTTTTCCTCCCTATTGTTTTTTGTTTCTTCGTTTAACTTTCCTGCTATGAAAAAATTGAAGTATTTATAGTATTATCGGCAGTTTTATTCTGGAACGATTGTATACTTACACGAGAATACTACATAATTCTACGGTATTTATGTATATATGTATACGCTAATTGCCTATTAATATCAACAATATAAATACAACTATATCGTACGAAATCACGAATACAATAATTATTTTTGTAAATATATCTTAGAAGTTTATTTCGCGCGTATATAAAAAAGTTCGATTTCGAAAAATTTGCACCGTTATGTCGATCATACATTATATCTCATTAACACCTTTGGGTCCCGCATCCCTAATGAAAGATACAACTACAGTATGTATCGGCGTTATTTGAATGAAAAAAAAGTCTAATTCGAGAACTACATATACATATTACAATGTTAAAAAAAAAGACGACAAAAAACCTTTCGAAGCTCAGATATATAGATTACAAGTTACATCACAGTACTGCAAAATAGACAGATTGAGGATTTTTTTTAAGTTCTATTTTACATAAAAAATCATCTTTGAGTTCCGTTGCAGCATTTTTACGGTAGTTCAGCGTCAAATAATTTTAAGCTCAACATTTGTTATTTTTTTTAAATTAAACGACATTAACATCACTCATGTTGGCGAAAGCAAAAAATGCTTAATGTTTATCGCGTTGTTTCGTTTATGAGTTATTGATTAATATAAAATGGAAAACATCGGTCGCTGAATTACCCGAACAAATGCTGAAAGGATCTACGAGATTAACGCGTCTTAACATCACTTATACGAAATACTATCAATGGCACAGTCCTTTCGCCTTCGTCGGGACTTCAATAGATATCCGATAACTTGACAAAATCGAACATACGTTGTAGATTATTATTGCTTCATTCATAGCGCGCCAAACGCGTACTTTCCTCAGTTATATGTCTTTACAATTCAAACTATTGTTTGGCTACTCCTAAAATTTACTACCCAAGTGAATGGCCGGTTGTACGATAAATACTTTCCAAACTTTGCCGCAATTCGAAGTATCTTCGAGCGTTAAATAATTTCGCATTGGCAGTAATAGGTTCTCGTAAGGATCGGTATCTAACTGGTATTCCTGCATTGCGCGATAAACCGCCCGGAACGGCGGCTGTTTTTGCGAATGAAATGTGCCGCGCGAGCCGTGAACTACCAAAGCGCCTTCTTTCTCAGCTTCCGTACAAACCGACATATACATACAGTGGTCCGGTCGATAATTATATCTACACGGATAAACGTATAATCTCTCGGGATGAAAGTGGAATATTATATTTATAATATCCTGATCTCCCCACGTTATCTTGAGTCGGTACTCCTTATGTATCGGTATCACGTAATCCGTCCATCGAAATTCTCTCATACGCGTGAGATTCATCAACATAACGCCGGAATTAACGCCGAGCTTCCCGTAGTATGGATGCTTCGCGAAACGATTGTACCATCCTGTGTTGGTGTCCTCGTGTTCCGGACTTAAGGCCGCCAATTGGCTGGAATTCATCTCCTTAAATTTGTCCCAAACCTCCTCTGGTGGTGCGAGAAATAACGTATCCGTATCCACATAGAGAATTGCATCTGTGGTGTTTAACACAGTCTGAAAAAATAATGTTTATGTCAATCAATGAATAAAAATTTAATTTTTCAAAATATTTTCGTGATAATAACAGCTGAAAAAAAATCTCTCATATCAATAAAATAAATTGAATTTTTCTTTTTTTTTATAATTTGATAGACAAGGAAATTCATCAAACTACAATTTATATTTGTTGTAAAAATTTGATGCTGATATTCAGATTTCAATTTTATATATCGTGAAATTTGTCAATAATTTCTAAGCACACAAATTGTCTTTCCAAATAAAACTAAGCGATAGTTTTTCGGATTATTTTCAAAGATGTAAAACTGAAAAATAAACTATGGAAATTCAATAACTATATATGCATTATTTTCAATATTATGAAGTTTTTCAGAAGATTTTTTAGAATGAAAAAAAGAAATGTTTAATTTTTTTTTCTTTTGGTTAAATATTCCATAAATTTTGATTAACAATTTTTTTTCTATATTTTTCTTGGCAAATTCTTTTGTAAATTAAACATTTTACTAAACCCATTGTATCACAAATATCAAGTAACAGATGAGAGAATATTCAATTATTGACCGTTAAATACGAAAATAAAAAGCCCAGTTTTAGAATTGTAAAGGAGAAGATATATGCAGTTAAAAAAAAAAATCCTTACTGGTAGGAAAAGCCTTTGGGCAGCACAAGGCTTGAAAAGTTTCTTCCACATAGAAACATCGCTGTCCTCTGGGAATGTAACAGGTTTAAGAATAAAATTGAATGTTTTGTTTGTTTTGTATTGCCATTCCGTGAGTTTCTCGTCGAATGCGGTGATGAGATTGCCGTCGGCTATAACGATGAATCTCAGTGGTCTATTGGTGAAAACAAGTGCAGATTTTAGCATTGTCAATGATTCCTCGAGTCTGTCACCGCATGCAACGACGCATATGACGATCTCGTCGATGCGCCCGTTGACTTGCAAAGTTTTCGCGGATGTTGATAAAATAGCGATTCTCTTGTTTCCCGCATCGTAAAGTTTCTTTGGCAGATTCGTTGTGTAATTGAGCAAAATAACCAGTGCCGCGAAGCACAGGATGAGAAATACGTATCTGTTCAATGATTTCATCGTTGTTGTTGTTGTTTGATTTCATTTTCGTATCAACCGAGTTGACGTGTGTCTACAAACGCGAACGATCTTGACGACGCGTTCAACATCTTGGAATCCAAGAACAATACACACCGGTTTATCGCTTCGATCGTGAAACTATCAAAAACTTCGTGGAAACGCCATGTCCGATGGTTCCACATTGAAATACTCGGAATTCGCAAAAAAAAAAGAAATAGTGCATTCAAGAACGACGATAACGACGATGCACAGTAGCGTCGCTTGCGGGAAAAACTATGAAGAAATGGGAATCTGCGATCACTGTCGAGATACGTGACGTTTTATACGTAAAAAGTAAATCTAACATACATAACAAATAAAATAAATTATAACAAACAAATCGTTAACGAATTACAATTTAAATTGCCGAATAGTTTAAGTAATAACGTGCAATTTAATTACATTTGAATTAATAAAAGAGGAAATTTTCGTAGAGAGTGTGAGGTGTCGCGCGTGCGCATCCCGTATCATTTTTTTATACCGCAAGTTGTCTCGATGAATGCATGATATAACCCAAAAGACACTATTCAACAATAACTCGAATACCAAAAGATATTATTTAAAAAGTTAAATAAAATGACGAGTTTTCTACCGAGGCTCGTCGGTGTAGGATCAGTTAAATTGATTAGGTTTGTGTGACAACGAAAAATTTGCGACGTTATGTTAAACTAATAAACGAACATCGGCCGAATTTATCATTGTTTTTTCACAATTTTTCGAATTCGTCTTCTAATTTCGGACAATATAATTATAATTTTATCGTGCGACTATCGATTAATTTGTTTTTTCAGAGGTTTTCGTAGATCTTACAGTTGGGATGGTAGTTCTTATGAAGGTGCAGGAAAAACAACGGTAACAATACTAAATAAAGATCCGGAATTTGGAATGATGGTTGACAAAATCACCACAGTGAGTAGTTTTACAATCGGAAATTTTTTTTATCGTAATAAAGTCAACATTACAGGTCTGTGTTTTTATTTTATGAAAGGCTGGATTTAGATTAAACAATGGTCTCTGGGTATTGGGTCCGGTAATATTATTTCCAAGATCGGTATTGGGATGGAATATAGCGACGAGTGCCGATATCACAGAGGAATCTCTAGCACTCTTCGAGGTTCTGGAACCCACGGTAGACATTCTCGTCGTTGGTTTGGATCAGAAATATGAGGATCACCAGGCGCCTTTTTTACGGGTTTTCAAAGATTTTGCCAAAAAAAAAGGAATGAGCATAGAAATTCTACCCGTAGAACACGCCTGCACTACATTCAACTTTTTGAATGCTGAATCCAGATTTGCTGCTGCAATTCTGATGCCACCGAGGCACCAATTGCCAGCAAAATTGCTAGCTATAAAGGAAGCAGCTATGAAAAGACAACTTCACAAACCGGATAGACCACAAATAGAATCCAAAGAATGAATGGAAGTATAAATGAATAGAGGAGAACAAAATAAAATTTGATTGTATTAATCTTATAGAAATATCGATGTTATTGATCAATAAAAATCATTAACGTTTATTACATTTGTCATTCGTGAAATTATTTACGTGACAAGTTTTATGCTTATTTGGAGCAATAAAAAATTTGGAATTAAAAATACTGGAATTATTCATTGATCTATCGATCAATTTGTAATCGAGTATTGCACACAATCGTCGGCCGTAGAACATTTGTCAATCCTTACGTGGGATACATAACCACAAAGTGACGTACCCAGATGGCGTATTGCGGCTCAAACATTCAACATTCGGGGAATGTGGGGTAAATGCACGTACTCGTTTTTCGTGTCCCATATTTTACCGTTTTATTGTTGAACATACATTTTTAGTTGAATTTTTTTTATATAACACATTAGACAATTTTCAACGAATATCATTGACTTACGAGTTTATTCTACAGTTCTTCTAACCGGATTTTTCAATACGTAAGTACGCGAAAGAATTGTTTTTTTTTTTTTTTCTTACCAGTATTCTTTGTTTATTCCAATTGAGCAATTTCGATTTTCACGCGTATTACGATCCATTGTGTTATCGGTGAGACACGCGATATCGTAATTTTTATCCATATTGAGACACTTTTTTTGCCGAGTTTTATTTTCGCGATTGAAACTCGCAAAATAGTTCCTAAAATGGATAGGTTACGCGATAGATATTAGCGAAACTCTAGGAGTTGTAGATTCATTTTATTTATAGTTCGGATTATCTACTTAATTGTCTGTTCCCTCTTTTGTTAATTCCCATGAAATCAATTGTTTTTTTTTGCTCTACCGTTACACATTATGTTTAAAGCATATTGAAAAAATTGTTTCCCTTGGAATAGAATTTAAAAAAATCCTTCGAAATAACGTTTACTTTATTTTCACGATTATAGAATGACATCGGAATACAATAAACCCCTAATGTTTTCAATGGACGATGCGTCGACGCAGGGCTCAAGTTTGTCGCTGGAAGACAAGCACTTTGACGTCGTTAAAACAAACCAACAGAAGAATTCCGTAAATAGCATTCAAAATGCTACGAAAAATCTTCTGGAACAGGAATCCGGAGAGCAGAAAAATTTGGCTCCAAAGAGCGAAACACAGTCTTCCGATAGTACAGTTAATATGGACGATAGTAGAGAAGATGGTAACAGTCACAAGCGAAAAAGAACCGAAACGCCGGACAGCGAAATAGTTGTCATCGAAAGTAACGATGACAATCGTAAGTACTAAACAATTTGCCGTTCAGCTTATTCTACATTTGCTTCCCAAATTTTCCGATACTCTGCGCTCTAAAGAATATTACGCTACAGTCAGAGATCTCATAAGGTTTCTCAGCGCCGCCCATTTCAGTGATATTTCTTAATTCGATTAGTAAAATCAATGATCAACCGGAGACAGTATTCTTAGTGTGTCGCGTACCACAGTATTGTTTAACATAATGCCTGCTTACTTCAGAAACAAACGTAAAATAAAGAAAATTCGTGGTGATTAACATTTCATATATTTTTCTACTAAAAAAAAAACTTATTTAATAAGTGATAACCACGAACAAATTTTTATTCATTGAGTTTTAACTGTAATATGTAATTCGATATGTATTTCTGGATACACAAGTGATAGAATACATACATTACTGATAACAATTAATGATAACAATGGATTATTAAAAATTCGCTTACGTTTCCAACGCAATTATCGAATTTAAAAGATGTATTTGAAAGATGATGTCGAATTAACAGTAATATAAGTAAACGGTGTATTAGAAATTTGATTTAATCAGTTTTATAACGTGAATTTGATGATTGTGTACTTTTCTTCAGAAAGTATTGGTTCCGAAATTGATACCGATGCGGAGGACAACGAATTCGAAGCGCCCGCATCGACGGATCCCTTAGTCCCGAAGGAATACGATCCCAGTATAGACGACAGGTTACCAGACACGGTGACTCTCCTCACAACACCAGACGGTGGAAAGTTATATCTCATCGGAACGGCGCATTTCAGTATCGAGAGCCAAAACGATGTTTCCAATGTAATAAAAATTATGACAAAAAATTCAGTGAATTTTAGTGACGAAAAAAAAAAAAAAAATCGGTTATTGTTAATACGATAATTATCTTCTTTCACAGATTATTCAAGCAGTTCAGCCTCACATAGTAATGGTGGAGCTTTGCAAAGCACGAGTTCACATACTCCAACTTGACGAAAAAACGATTTTGCAGGAAGCCGAGAATCTCACCTTCCGTAAGCAAAACCTTATTAATCGATATTTAATATATATAGTAAATAAAAAAGATAAATAGAAGCAATGTATGTCAAACGTTAAATTTTTTTCCCGTTCCGCAGAAATAGTTCGCGACACGATACAACAAAATGGGCCGTTCAACGGTGTTTTGTATATTCTGCTGTTGAATATGTCCGCTCATTTGACGAGAGAATTGGGAATGGCACCGGGTGGTGAATTTCGTCGGGCGTTTGCCGAGGTAATAAACAATTAAATTCAAATCTCTTCGTCAAAATTTGATTGTTGTACTTAACGATTTTTCCCTCTTTGCAGGCAAAAAAAATTCCTAATTGTTTGGTACACCTTGGCGATCGACCGATAAACATAACGCTTCAGCGCGCATTGAGTTCTCTTGGCTGGTGGCAAATGTTTAAACTCGGATGGCATCTCTTGACCTCCAAGGATCCGATAAGCAAAGAAGAGGTCGAGCGTTGCAAGCGTCGCGATATGTTGGAGGAAATGCTCGCCGAGATGGCTGGCGAGTTTCCTGCTCTCGGTGAGGTATTTGTCAAAGAACGCGATCTCTTTCTCACGCATTCGCTGCAATTGGCTTGTTTGCCGCAACGCACGTCGACGGGCTGGAAACCGTCTCGCGTTGTCGGAGTTGTCGGAATCGGACACATGCGAGGAATCGTCGAACATTGGGGCAAAGTTCAAGCGTCCGAAATTCTGCCCATTATGAGGTTTGCATCGTATTTCCACAAATGGATCTACAAATCCCATTATCATCGTCAATCATTACGATTTCGATACATATACCGATAAATATAAATGTTTTAGACACTCAATAAATCATTATTTTTTTTTCAGAATACCGCCGCCGTCCCTATCAAGTAAAATAATTCGTACAACGATAAAAATGTCTCTGGTTGGCGCGGTGATATTCGTAGGATACAAAATCATTCCACTGCCGTCCGGTTTAACGCTACAGTCAATAAAGTCATCGGTCGAGGGGCTTCTGAAGGTCAGTGTTAGCCGATAGGGTAGCCGTGAAAAAAACGCCACGGAAAACGCTCGGATCGCTTTACCACACAAACCGTTAACGAACTGTATTTCTTTTTTTTTCGTTTTTTTCTTATCGAAGAATAACACTCACTTTTTCTTTTCCCGTCTTCAACTCCGTCTTTCTCTCTTATTTTGTTCATTTTTACCGCTGCTTTGTCGCTCAAGTGTCTGTCGGCAATCATCTTCGGTGTAACGCTCTGACACGCTGTCGTAAGAATGGAGCCGATAACTCGTCCGGACGAATACGAACACTCGACGGTCGATGTTATGTACGTAGCAAATAATATCCCAGGACCCGGTATCGATGTCGATGACTTTGAATCCGAATTTTCGATCGGTTGCAATTGCGAAAACGATTGCCAAGCGCCGTGTTCCTGCGTTCGCGATATACCTAATTACATCGAAGAGCGGATAAATGAGGAAAAATTGTCGGGTTTAATAATCGAGTGTAATCCGCGTTGCGCTTGCGGCGAAGGATGTAGCAACAAATTGGTGCAACGCGGTCCACTGGATTGCTTGGAGATCGCGGAGACCGGTGAGAAAGGTTTGGGTCTCCGAACGACAATGAAAATCGCTAAAAATCGTTTTATCTGCGAATACGCCGGTGAGGTGATAGGCATAGATGAAGCAAGACGTCGCGTCGAGGACAACAAACGTGACGGCCTTATGAATTATATTTTAGTAGTAAACGAACACGTTGGCGATGAAAAAATAACTACGTGCATAGATCCTAAATACTTCGGTAACATCGGACGTTACTGCAATCACAGCTGCCGCGCGAACGCCACTCTCGTACCCGTGAGAGTCGAGGCTCTCGCTCCTCGGCTGTGTTTGTTCGCTCGCAGAGATATCAACGCCGGCGAAGAAATAACGTTCGATTATGCCGGCGGTTTGGACAAATCGTTGGATAATATCAGCGAAACACCGTGCCACTGCGGCGCGGATTGTTGCGTCGGTTACTTGCCGCACTATCCGATTTAACGCGATCAATAAATTCATTTTTCATTTCACTTTGCAGACTTTGCCTTTCTGTTATTTCTCGATACTCCTTTTTTTGTTTTGTTTTTTTGTTTCGTTCGGTATCTTTTATATGGCAACTCACGAGTCAATACGAAATATCGTCCACGAATAGACAACGATTATGAAATAATTTTCTTTACGAATATCGAAAGAAATAAAAATCACATTGACCACCCGAATCGACAATGCTACGAGTTTGATAAGGAATTGAGAACGTATTGTTCAGTTTACGAGTTTTTGCAAAACTCGACAACGGAGAGAATCGTTAATGTGTATATAGAATTGTTTATATTATTGAACAGTTATCGATTCTCGTACGATTGTTTCGTTTCATCGATCGCCGAAGAACGCAACGAGTTTAAAACTATTGTGCGATTATGAAGGGAATTGTAAATTGTCGATAAAAAGAGAAATTGTACATTTGTTGAATATAAATTTCGCTTGTTATGTACATTTCACAGACGATTCCGAAGTGTTGAGAGTTATTTCGAACTGTTTTAACGAATAAAGTATGCAAGATATCGAAAGTTTGGTAAATAGACTTTTTCTTGCCGATTTTAGTCACCGAAAAACCTATCGTTGTTAATTTTTTTATGCATTGCATTTGAAAATACTACGAAAATTATTTATTCTTACGAGTAGTTTTTTTTTTATTAACAGATAAATTACATCGTGAGTATGCGATTGAAAGATCGGTACACTAACAGATCGGAACACATTTTTTTGTTCCTTTTCAATTTTTTTTTATTTTTTTTTTATTGCGAACTCTGGTAAGTTACGATGCCGAAGCGGGTTCAGAATTAGAATTGCTCTCGTTGCTGTATCTCCAACGCCACCAAGTGACCTTCATACGATCCCAGATATTGTCAAAAGAGTCCATTGCCGGTCTGACGTCCAGCAGAGCGAATTTGTATCTTTCGTCGACTGCACCACCGTCGTAATAGTCGATAACGTATCTCACATCTTTGCCGCATCTATCGACTATCCAGTCGTGTCGATCAAACGGCAATTCGTAACTACGAAAAAAAAAGAATACAATAGTTATAATTTTTTTTCCATTCTTTATACATTGAAAAATATTTTTTTGTTAACTTTAATTTTAAATTAATGTAATTTTACCCCATCCAGTGACGAATTCGAGCCCTCGGCGAAAAGTCCTTTGCCTTTCCACCGAAACTCTTCAATTTCGGAGTTCCGCATTCCCGCGCGTGAAGGGCTTCCCACTTGAGGACCTCTTGCCACGCTTGTTCGTTATTTGCATTGTGAATTTTAATGATATCATCCATATCTTTCGGCGCTATGTCCTCTTTCTTCCATCGCCAGCCTTTTCGGAGCATTGCGTTCCAAAACATTTGTTGGGAAGGATACACCCAGAATTCTCCGTCGCCGGTTGCTTTCGGAATCGACGATATTTGCCGCTCGGTGGGCAGTGGGAACGGCTGATCGGGTGCTGGTGATTGATTCGCGGGGGGCATCTGCAGAAAAAAATTGCAATGGATTTTTGAAACTTAAAAATTTTTTATTACGTTTCAATGATATTTCCGGAGTTTCAACGGTACGGTTCTTACCATATTTAAGGGATTTATGTCTTTAGTGTCCATGTGATCGATGGGGCATTCGCTGGAGTATTTTTCCGGTTGTGCAGCCGCCGGTTTATGCATCGGACATTCGGGCGGCGGTTCGCCCGCGTATGATTTGTGTGCATGAGTCGGTGGTTTTTCAAATACTTTTTCGGGTATCGGCACAATCACCGCGGCTGCGTTGACCGTCGCGGATGTCAGTGTGTTGCCCATTATTTACGATCGATTCGATAACTGTACAACAGTAAGTTTCGATATATGAGAATTAACTAACTGAATTTATGACTTCATTAGTAATTATTGAGAAACGGTACTTAAATTTTTTTTGATATAAAGTCGAAAGGTCGAAACATCGATAAACAACTTGGTAAGTGAAAAATTTTAGCTTTCAGTAATAAAAATGTCAAATAATATATTACATACTAAATAAAACTCCGATTTTGGTAAATTAATACGTCGGATTTATAAAATAAATATCATCAATCATTCAAATTTATAAATTCGTAGATACGTAATCCTGAGAAACGCTTTTTTAATGAATACTTCGTAATTTACGAATTCGATTTTTTTTTTTTCGGAGCGAATACTCCATATTAGTAGGCCAACGCGATCGCTGAGAGCAGACGACACGGTTAGAATTTGGAGATTAGAGGTTATGACGCCTTTTTAATTGCATGTCTAACGCCTCAATTCGTCGATTACAAATGATTTTGCTATCGGCGAAGTACTTTGGTAAATAAGTTGTTATGATTAGTGATGATAATTATTCTGCTGTCGGGATAAACGTCGAATAAATAATTTTATGCGTTTGAACGGCTCGTATCGACTTACCAAATGATGATGTAATTTATTTATTCTTTAAGTAAATACTTCTTCACGAGGAATCACTGCATAACTTAATTATCTTCGGCTTCGGGATTTATCTCATACGATTGACGAAAACGAGAAACGTTGTCTTTAAAACATATTAAAAAACCCGTAAAATCCTTTTCGAGAACTGAAACACCTGAATCCCGAGTTCTCTCTCTCGTTTTCTTTGGTCAGACGGGTAATGTCGGTGGCGTTCGCAAAGCCGACAGCAGCGCCACTGTGGAGAACTGCTGTAACTTTAGCTGCGATCAGTGTTATCGCGCGGTAAAGCAGATTTTTCGCGCAATTTTTTTCACAACCGTTTAAAAATCAAAAGATATATATTCGCTAACTATTTTTTTTTTACGAATATTTAAGGGGGCAATTAAATAAATGCATTTTTTTTGTAATTAAAATATATATAATATATATACACTCAGTACGGATATTAATAATACAAATTGCGAGAGAAAATAATAAATTTAAACGTACGATTGGGGTGCCGTCTCGTAACTCGTATTACAAAAACTTATTTTTGAACCGAAAACACCCTTTGTAAATTTTTTTTTTCTTTTTTTACATAATGTCAATTTATCGTCGTTATAACGTTTGTCATACAGACGATGATGATTTATCCGTGTTTTTTGTTGTTGTTGGAACGCTAAGCTAGAATACTGACAAATTAAAAGAAATAACAATTTATACCGTTCAGGCGAGAAGTTAAATAACTCTGTGGATATTGAAAGTTGATGATGAAAGTCTCAAGGCGGCCCAACGTGTTATACATATTTATCTATTCGCGTGTTATAGAATTATTTATATGCTCACGTTTTTTCGATCAAAATCGTTGTTTTGTGGAATTCCACTTATCCACGAAAAAATAAAATTAATCTTCGATCTTTTATCGCGTTTCGGTATGAAATTGATCGATTCGAGTGGTGTTACTGGCCTCTGTTTGAACGTAGCGAGTGATCCACAATTAATTCCGCTTTCGAGTCGATAACAACATTCCTTTTATTTTACCGAATTGACAAAAAAAATATATCGCGAATCATCAGTAACCCTTTCGCGAAAACGCGTTCACTCGCCACGTAACTCTACTTTATCTTTACGAATTGTAAAAAAAAAACGAAAACGTATTTAATTTCTCGAGATTTTCGACGACTCTTTGTTGCCAGCGACGACGTGTTCCAAATCGAGACCATCGTATTCCAGACCACCGGCGTTATCGTAGTACGCGTAATCGTAATCGTTCTTCTTCGCGGATTTTGGTCGCGGCGTCGTAGCGTCGGTATATCTCGCCGTCGTTGAGAAGGGTCTCGCCGATCCGCTCACGTAAGTCGTTCCTCTAGGTGTTGTTTGCGTCTGTCTCTGATTGTTCGCTTTAAACGTATTTGGGTTGTATGTCGTCGGAGCATCGGTTCTCCTAGAAAAAAAAAAAAATACAATTACAATAAAAAAAATGATATCATTTTTCCTTAAGTGGAAAAATTATGCCGAATTATACTTATAATTAAATATGTAAAAATATAAATAGTAATAATTAAAAAAAAATTAATTAATTACTCATCAATACATTTTTTTTATAATTAAAAAATAATTAATTATTTTTATAAATAATAATATAAAAATTATTTAGGTAGGGAAAGCTGATAAAAAAAATAAATTAAAGTTACGTACTTTGGTACAGGTGTCGTCGATCTCGGTGTCTCAGCAAGAAGATTAATGCTTGAAGGGCTGAAACCAATGCCTCCCGATGCTCTTCCGATGTCATAGTTCACAGTGCTCGTCTCGTAGTACTTTCCGTTGTTCGTTATATCGTAATTGTTATTATATTGCGTAGCTTTCTTCGGTGCCCTCGTTGAGTCATAATACTGTGTCGACTTCGCGGATTGCTGTTGATTGTTGTACTGTCCATTGTCATTTCCGGTCCCCTGAGCATCGTAACGATCAACGCCTCTGCCTTGTGCCGTCGAATAATCGTTTACGATTTTCTTCGGGGCTCTCGTGGAATCGTAAAACTGCGTAGATTTTGCCGATTGCTGTTGATTGTTGTACTGTCCATTGTCATTTCCGGTCGACTGAGTATCGTAGCGATCAACGCCTCTGCCTTGAGCCGTCGAGTAGTCATTTACGATTTTTTTCGGGGCTCTCGTAGAATCGTAGAATTGTGTAGATTTTGCGGCTTGTTGTTGATTACCGAACGGTCCGTTGTTGGGAATCGGCGCGTTTTCGTTGCTTACAGCTTTCTTCGTCGGCGGCTTGTAAGTCGTCGGTATGTAACTGCTGCCGGCGTAATTCGGGAAATATTTCGTCGTCTGCGTCGCCTGACGAGTCGCCGGTTGTCCGCTCGCTTTGTTGTACTGTCCGTTGTTGGTGCTGTAATTATCGAAGAAAGTCGATGCCGCGGTCGTCGAAGGGAAGATATTAGCGGCACTCGTCGATCGCTGAATATTGTTGTAATTGCGTTGGAAATTCGTGTAGTCGCTGGATTGATGGTTGGTACTCGGTAGTCCGGTTGTTGATTGGGTTCGAGCGTTTTGCGCAAATTGCGAATATTGCGCGTTGAATGCTTGTTGATCCGGATAATTTTGGCTATAGCTCGTCGGCCTCGAAGTCGTTATCGCTGCACTTGGATAGTTTTGACTGTAACTCGTTGGTTTAGGACTCGTCGCAATGTTTTGTCCATAACTGTTGCTGGTTTGTTGATTATTGTTGTAATTGTTGTTGTTGTTGTTGTTGTTGTTGTTGTTGTAATTATTGTAAGCAGTAGTTCTGGCAGTGGTACTCGGCGACTGATAAGTGCTAAAAGTCTGCTGAGCGGTCGACGGCCTATAAGTCGAAACCGGAGTGTTGTATCTCTGATTGTTTTGCTTCCTCACGGTGTAAGTTTCCGGCGTAACTGAACTCGGAGTTGTTGAAGACGGAAATGCACTCGTACGTTGTCTATTAAAGTTGTTGTTGTTGTTGTTGTTGTAGAAATTTCCGTTGTAATTGTTTCCATTCGGACTGTTAGCGACGACCGGGGCAACGGTGCTGGAAGCTGCATAGTTGTTTCCCTGGTTGGCGTTGTTTGCGTTGTTGTTTGTGTTTTGCTGTTGGGTTCGCGCCGTTTTTCTCACTCCGCTCTTCCTCTTGGGTTCCTGAACGGGTTCGTAGGTCTTTTCGCTTTCGTAGTCCTCATCCTTTCCGCCGTTTCGGCTGTTGTAGAAGTTTATGCTGCTGCTACCGCGAAGAATGTCGCGGCTGTTGCTGTTGCTATTGCCGTTGCTGTTGCTTGCCGCCGGTGTAACACGATTCAGACTGTTTGCCGACGAACGAACCGCATCGCTTGTCTCGCTACGCTGAAGATGATCCTGAGGTTCGGCGTCACTGCGACGATCGTCGTAGTGAAGCGACTCCAGACCCGAATTCAGCCTGTAGAGATCGAAGTTGTCGCTCGCGTAGTAGAGAGTTGCTGCTTCGCAATCAACGTCGTACCAATCCGCACAGGTTTGACTTTCTTGATCGAAAGCGGTGTCGTTCGGACATAGGAATCTGGACAACGGCAGACAAATTGTAAATCATTAGAAATTTTTTTTTATCGCGTAAAAAAAAGTTTTATAATCTTTTTTTTTTCATGAAAAATTAACTTTGGTATTGATTTTCGGAATATTCGGAACAGTTGGAAAATATTAGGTGATCATTTCTTTTCCTTTATCTCTCGAAACAATTCGAATTTGTATCAAAAACGCATCGAGGAACTGCACAACACAAGAATGAGACACTCAATTTTTTGATTCGATCGTTTACACTCATAAAGTTTTAAATTTCACCGCTACGAGCGCTGCTTACAGGGCTCTGTGACGTCATCATACTTTCAATTAAATTATTTTAATTCGACGCGGTGAAAAATTATGTTAATATTTTTTTTTTACTTTAATGACTATTACACAATCATAAAAATACGACGATAAGATAATCTGAGAAAAAGATAATGCAAATTAAAAATTTTATAACGCAACTTTTAAAAGTTATTTTGCAAGTGTCGTTTCGCAGCAGCGACCTACTTGTAATCCTGTACGCTCCCAGCCTCCGACACACAAACGTGGAACAACTGACAATCGGTTTCCGGATCTGCATAGTAACTGCCCACTATCTTGTTGCGACAATTGAACGATGTCTCCGGCATGTATTGTTGCGAATATCTCGGCGGTGGTCGTTGAAGACCAAGAACGCAGCTCCATACTATCCCGACTGAAGAAACATTCAATGGGAAATATTTTCATTAGAGATAATCTCACCGATTTCTTCGTCGATTAGGTGTCAATTAATTTTTTTTTTTTTCAATTATCGATCGTTCTGCGGTTCATTAATCGGCTATCGCGATCACGAAGAATTCGCGTAACTACTTAGGCCGCGGAAAAATTTCTTTCTTTCACCAATTAATTAAATTCTCAGAGGCTTCGCGTTGCAATACACGAGTCTCGCGAGTATCTTTGCGCCGTAGAAATTTTGTTTTTTTTTTTTTTTTTTCCGCTGCACAACGATCACGTGTATTTCTTGCAAAGTTGCTAGAGATGCTACAGCCACGCAGATGTATGTATTGTATGCATATATGCATTGTTCATACGTCTACAGATGAATTAACTGGAGGCGCTTAAGGAATCGCTCGGTGGTACTACTTGCTTTTTCACGCTTCATGAATATCCGGGCGCGTGGTACACGGACTCACCGGATGTGTGAAACGTACAGCCGATATATCTGTGTATATATGCACCTTTCTAACAATTTTATATCTGCATAATAAGATAGATATTCACGCATTCGTGACCAACACGCATTACACACCCATACCGCATCTTCGAGTTAATATAACAATGCGATATGTACGAACACTTGTTTTCTTTTGCACGCGAAAACCTCAACGAGGATAACATGTCGATAAGTGAACGGTAATCGAAAACGGAAAAAAAAGTCGGAACATCGCGAGCGGATTTTAATTAGTTACTTCCACATTTATTTTCGCGGAGAAAAAACAACAAGGCACACGGAAGCTTCGACGCTTTCGGTAAAACTAACTTTCTAATCCGCAAAAAAATTGACAAAAAAAAAATTACGTTTAGGGCGCTAGAAATGTTATCGTGACGGCGTTCGAGATAATCAATTTTAAAAATTATATTTCCCTCTTGAAGTTATCTTTTATCTTACAATCACAGCTTCAAATTATCTTCGTTTTTCACGACGAAATTTACGCGAATGAAAAAAAGATTTTCGGAGCGCCTGAATTACAAACCTAAAGCGACGACGAAGAAGGTCCTGAAGGACATGTTGCTGAAGAAAAAACTCTCTTAATGGGGACTATCTATTATATTTTTTTTTCCGTCGAAGAGCAACGATTAGTAAAAAAAACACTTTCACGTAGACGACTCTACGTAGAAGAGAGAATTATTTTTCCTTCGTAACCGTCTCAATGAAACTCAGGGATGCGACTGTGGTCCGTTCGGTGAACGGGTTGCCGAAGAGGAGACTGGCCCCGGAGATGGGTACTCTTCAGTCGGGTCGAAGAGGATGGGTAAAGGAACCCAAAGGAGTAGGGGGCACCCACCGGGAGAACGTACACGGAGACGTAACGTCTCGGACGTTACGTCACCATCTCCCGGTCGGGACCTCCTGAAGAATCGGTGAGTTTTCAGATGTGTGTTCTCGCATCCCTCTCCTACGTATCTCCCTCCATCTTGACGCGTTTTTTTTTTTTCACTCTCTGCGTGCAAGGAATAGCGAGAATAACTGAGAGCATTCTCCGTGAGCCTTTTTCCTCGCAAACTTACGCGGAAAAACGTAAAATGGTACCTGCAGCAAAACGCTTTGACTTTCATTCTATCCGGTATATAAATCCCGGAGACATCGGTGTCTCATTATTGAAGGTAACTTTTTCCCTAAACTCCGATCTGTTATTTACTTTTTTTTATCATTCGTCTCGTGAAATTAAATAGCGAACACGGTTTTGTTTTCCAATGGTCGAAGTAGGAAATACTTCGAAAAATACTTCGCGGCAGGTGAAAACGAGCGGCGATTAACTATTTAGCGATGTTAATGGTTTAACGCGTAAGGAAGGTACGCAGAAAATCAAATAGGAATTCAACTAGTGTCCGGTCGTCGAGTCCATTCCGGACGCAGACGGGTGGGTGAGATCGTCCCTGCGATTCTTTGCACGTGGGCTGATGCATTAGGGAAGAAAAAGGAAGAGACACGCAGAAAAAAAGAGAAGACACCTTTTACTTTCCATTTAATCATCCTGACGAGGAGACTCGGCACGAAAGTGTAATGGGTACTGTACGAGTGTCGAGAAACCTTCGGACACTACGAGATTCATTGTAGCTTCAGGTTCTCTCGCGAAGGAATATACCAGTAGTTTAACGTTCATTCGAGGTGAACGTGAAGCACTCCGAGAAGAAGTTTAATGGCATTAAAGCAACTGAAGTTGCACGCTAAATAAAACGTTAACTACTATTGTGCAATTCGTCGAGGTATACAATTTATGTACGAAACGACATAATTGCAACAAGTAAAAAGTAGAAGAAACTAAATTTTTTTTTTTTTAAATGTCAACCGATAAAGTAGCGTTTTTTTAGATTTGACATTGGAGAACATCCCACAGATACGTTTTTTTTTATTTTAATTTTAATTAAAGAGGTCGTATCGTTATATTCCCAACCAAAAGTGAGATATGTTGAGAATTTAGAAAATTTCTGAGATAAAATTTTGAAAAAAAAAACCAATCATTCAAAATGCGTTAAACACATTAAATTTGCATAATAATAATAGTAATAATCGCAAAAGCTTTTTAAAAAATTATTTAACTTTTTTTTGAGAAATCATTATTTAGAATTTTTTCTAATTTGCGAAAATCTCGATATTCGAAAAATATTCAATCGATATTTGCGAATACATTCGATCCATTACTCGGAAACTTTTCGAGTGTAATGCGCCGTTTTTTTTTTTCCAAAATGTATCGAAAATCCATGATTTTTCATCCGTGAAAAAAAATGCTACGACTAGAAAAAATTGTAAAAGATTTTTCGAAAAATTGGCTAAGCAATTTCTACTAAAAAAAATTTGGTTGACAAATCATTCGTTAAAGAATTTCTTGAAAATCCATTTGTAGATAACTTTTTAGGATTATTATTATTGCGAAAAATTAATGGTCTTAGCGTCTTGTATATCGTTGATTTATTTCGGATTTTTATTGCATGGAGCGTATGAAAAATTCTTTCTCATAAGAAATAATTAGAAAAAATCGTAAGTTATTTTTTTTGCAGCTCCCGGCTACGAATCAAAAGCAAATTCGATATTCTATCTGAAAGACTGTATTATTACTCATCGAGGGAGTGCTAAACCCTTCTTGCATTCCAATCTTCGTTGGAGTACGTGACCGATACGTCATTCGAGTTATCTGAGTCTTAGATTCTAATACTCATGGAATTGGCTACGTATACGGCATTGTATTCATGCAAGAAAGGGAGCGAGTCTGATCGCTTGCTATCCATAACCACTGGCAGTAGATATTTTCTTTGTACAGTAAAACCTCTGAATTAGTCCCCTCTATATTAGTCCAACCTCTACAATAGTCCAAGCCGAACCTCTCCAATAGTCCAGAGCCTCCGCCTACCTGTTACCTACACAAAGTAACTAATCCTAGCGTCTGTGTACACGGCTGTGCGCCGTTACCGAATTCAAATGTATAACGTTATGCCTACAAAGTATAGTGTGCAGAAGATTATTTTTGTTTACACTTTCAAAAAAATTTGCTAAAAATGTAATATACTTACCATGAGTAAAAGTTCTTATGCATAAACTTGTACATTAAATTTATTAATTACGCATAAAAATATCCAGTACTAAACCATTGAATTATCAATTTTTTTTGTTAGAAGAAATGCGTTTTATGACAACCGAAATAATGTGGAGAACAAAAGATAATTTTAATTATGCCGATTCAAAAGTTCAATAGTAGATTGATTAATGATTATAATAAAAATATTGATATTCTTTACACTGCTCTTATTATAATAATTTAAAATATATTATTATAATAACTGCAAAAATATAATATCATAGAACATTATAATATATATTATTATAACGACTAATTTGTAATTTTTTAATAATTTTTTACTCTGTCTGTTATGTTGTAATGCACTAGACTAGCATTTTGTACAAAAATGCATTCAACTGCATTGGTATAGATTTTCTGACAAAGTATCTGTGTCGATTTGGATGCAGTAAAATAAAAAATCTTGAAACGCGAAGGAAAGTTTAAAAAATACCCGGGTGCCTGTTTAGAGTCGTACAGCCCTGTACCGACGGGGTCCTATTTAACATAGGTCGTCCCTGACAGAGATTCGCTCATTGGCTACGAAGCGAAGGCAGAGTTACCCCTATTTTTGGACTATTAGAGAGGTTTCCAAACAGCGCTTGGACTAATAGAGAGGTTTTACTGTAGTGGTATTCATCCGCAAGGCTGCTTCCCTCCTCCTTCGTCGTGGCTCTTTGCTTCTCGTTGCCCATATATACCACGACGAGCGTACAAACGATTGCTCCAACGAACAGAACCCCCGAAGAACCGAAAACTACCGGCTGAAAGTCACGGCATAGGTCACAGGGGAGAGAACCGAGAGCGAGAGGATTCACCTGATGCTCCCGCCTCGAGGAATCCTCTCAACGATACCGTACAATCGTTACACAGTGATTGGTACTTCGGAGGATCAGCCAATTATTGGCATATTTTTATCTCTGTCTGAATACGATAAAATTCCTATGTATTTCGCGATAAATCGTCGATTATCGTTTACCAATAATTGAAGCCGAAAGGGTACAAAATTATATCTCGTAACGGAAAATTATTCAGATATTAAAGTATTTATACTCGACATTTCGACAAATGGAAAAAATTATCGTTTCGGAATGTCAAATTTTTTAAAATTTTCGTAAAAACAAATTAGTACTTGCAATAAAATATAGTGGAAGTATAGGAGAAATATGGCGTTTAGTCACGAAAATTTCGTAAAAATGGATTTACGCGTATTCTACATTTCAATAAATGGAAAAAGCCACCGCATCGGTCAATTGTTTTTTTTTTTTTTCTAAGAATAAATTGTTACTTACAGTAGCAAAATACAGTGGAAGTATAAAAAAAAAAAAGATACGACAATTTGTCACGAAAGTTTCGTTACGAAGGATTGACGAGTATTCTGCATTCCAAGAAATGGAAAAAGCCACCGCACCGGAATGTTGTTTATTTTTTTTTGTTTAAAAATAAATTGTTACTCAGACTAGAAAAATACAGTAGAATTTATACCAAACATATAGCATTTTGTCTCGAAAATTTCGCAAGCACAGTGACTCATCTTCGGGGTCCTGAGACGTTGTCAGAGGTCACCGTGGCTTTGAAGAATTTGCTTAGTCATTTTTTTTGTATCTGACAAATGACAGTGTGGAAAAGAAAGGCAAACGTGTAGCGAACCGGATATGTAGTGTGTGAAATAAAGAGATTACTGTTTAGAATACAAGATGAATGATAAGTAGTAAGAGTCGGAACTGAATGGACACTCGAACCTCTGAGTCCAAATATTTTTTTTTATTGTTCCACTGTCCGCTATCGAGAATCTCAAAAGATTTTATCGGATCTTTTACAAGGTCAATAATCATCTTTTAAAAATTTCGAGAGACATTCAGGTTCCTTTGTATTCGGCATTCAGTATTATTTCGATCGAAATTGCCGTGGAAACAATCGCTATTATTAAAAAAAAAAAAAATATCCACATCGATGTAATTCCTCGAAAAGGTTTCATTGACGACGAAAAAATAATCATTATTCGCGAAAGCGCAGCCTTATTAATATTTTTTCTACTTCCTCGTTGTCCGAATAAAAGAAATAAGAAAGAATAGAAGAATGCAAATGGACCTCATTAGTTAACTATCGGGTTTCGATAGTACTTTCGTAATACCATAATTTTTTTTTATTCGAGAGGTTAAGCAGTGAATTTCATTGAATTCAGGTAACGCTATGCTAATTGCTCGTTCTTTAGGGTCTAATAAACACTTTGGGAAATAGTCATTTCCCATAATTGGCGTTACTAATAGTATACTATTAGTGTGTATTATTCCCTTCGATAAATATCTCGCCTCCGACTCGTATCCTGGGAAAGATCAACGCAACGATGATCTCGGTCGACGCTTTTATCATTTCGCGGTAATATTGTTATTTATTAACATAATCAACAGTACGATAATTAACCAGAGACGAGAGACGTCCGTTCGCGGAATCGCGAAAGATTTTCATTGACCGATCCGATGAATTCTACGAGAGCGGCGTATTATAGACGACATGTACGCTTCTATTACGCGCGATGAGGCTGACGCGAGGAATCTTCTCAGCCTTGGAGGGCGAAAGTTGTCTTCGAACTCTGGCAAGTCTCGCGTCGAGTCGCGTTGAACTATCGCGATGTCTTGTGTGCGCCTCTTCGCTCAATCTACGATGCTACGATATTTGCACCTACAGACGATTCGCGATGTTATTATCGCGGGAGTACGCTGCTACGCCTTAAGAAATTTCATTCACACACTTGTATGAAAAATAAATATTCCCCAATAAAAAATATCGAAATAAACGTTCGTAAGTCCAATTAACACTTTAATGTTCTATGTAGAAAATAATTGCAAGGGATAGTAAAAAAATACGAGTTAAACAGTCAACAGGAAGAAATTTTTCATTGAAGTACCGTAGCATCGATTTATGATGCATTTAGCATCGTAAATAATTTGTTTTATTAACATATTGCGGTAAAACAAACTATCGACATAAAAAGAAAAGTGTTTATTTATGTACATCGCTGCAAATAAAAGATCTTTGAATTTTAATGATTTATTTAAATATTGACGCTATTTTTATACGAATTTAGATATCACTGCATACCATTAATCTTTAATTGACAAAGTTTCCATTTTTTCTAATTTTTTTGGAGTATTTATAAAAATTCGAGAGAAAATTCAGATTTTTTTGAAATTTTTGAAAGTTTATCGCATATCTTGTAATACGGTTGACCGGTTTACCATTTATCCTTCCTATAAACTATCTTTGCCTTTGCCGCGGATCTATTCGAGAGACTTCCGGGCCAAAGTATCAACCTAAGACGTGACATCAGATTGTCGATCGTTCTGAATGCTGCGGCATGCTTCGCGGAGAAAGTAAAATAAGATTGATTCCCTACGATATTCGTCACGTCGAGCGTTATATACCACCGTCAGGCTGAAGTACGCCCACCCAATGGAAATTTATCCGGAACGATATGCGTTCGAACTCTCGGTGCATAATCGCCGGCGGGAACGAAGTCGGCAATGAAAAATAAAATTTATCACCTTAAAGGAAAATGTTCAGTAGAAAACACGATTTCGTATCGATCTTGTGGACCCAATATCTATATTTATATATATATATATCTTTTACATTCTTATTCAAAGAATTGACAATACCCGCGCAGGAATTCCATTGCTCTTAGTAAAGGTCAACCGCTCGCGATACTCGCTCCGAGATATATCTGCGCGTAGCTTTTTCATTGACAGCGCAGAGAATTGAGAATAAGCAGAAGAAGAAGAAGAAGAAGAAAAAGACGAAGAAGAAGCAGCAGGGAACTCGAATGTGCCCTGATCTTCGGAGAAAGTGGAAAAGGTCAGAGATCGGCACGAATCATTTTTTTGTTTCGTTTCCTATGAGTATAAATGTATAGTAGTTACTACCTTTAGCATCGCACTGTGTGTATACAATTTATAATACACGTTATGTATACCCTAACCGAGTGATGAGATGATTCTTTCGCGTGACCAATTATCCTTCTCCTCGTTTTGCAGAGATACTATTTATATTTTTTTGACAAATTTACATCGACGTATCAATCTATATTACTATATTAGCTTCTTGAACCAATCATTTTTTTTTTTTTTTTTTTTTTTTTATTTTCGGTTCGATCAATCCGGATAATTGGTGTTACGGTTCGATCGACTTGGATAAATGCGATGCAATGTATTTATGAATACTTACAGATATCCGCGTGAAATGCTGATTACCGCACAGATAATGATGAACCCATAAATAAAAATTTACTTACCTCATGCATAATATTTGCTACGAACGATCAGTCAAAATGTCTTCGAAGAATACGAAACTTAAAATTTTTTTTTTTCATTCATCGTATAAATGCAAAAACACAATTTTCTAATGATGAACGAACATTAAATCATTCAGAAAAGTGGACGTCGAAGGTGTGCCTTCGAAGATTATGCAAATTTCCAACTTTCTTTTCAGTTCGACAACTAAAAAAATGTTATTTTCTAACTAATGCGCGAAAATTCAATCACAATTTCTAAACAACTTGTTGATGAAAAAAAAAATGTTAATGACGATTTCGCGGCGACTGGAAAAGTAATTACGATCTCCTTGAATTAACTTCTAATTAGCCGAGAAACCGAATAGGATTAATTATTTTCACTTAATCACACAATGTAATCGTATTTTTTCGATGTATCGTTTGTAGAGAAGATATATAATGACACAATTTCTTCGCGTGATTAATTTTTCATACTCCGATCATTATAGAAATTAATTATTGTTTTTGTCGATTCAAACACTTTTCCCGCATTCCAATAAATACCTCTATAATTTCGTTCTATTTCAAGCGAGTTAATTGCTATTGCATCTCGTGTCTTCCTTTAGGTTTTTTCTACGCTTTCTGACGGGAGGCTAAAGTTTTATAACACATCAGCGCCCAGCTATTGCCACAATCCTAGCGGCACAAGAACGGATGCAAAAAAGGTGCCAAGTATATGCGAATACATATCACTTCCGTCAGATACATTTGTTCGTAGCAATAATGTGTACTACGCGCGATGTACAAGTACATCGCGGTCGGGTCAGCCTTGAGATATGGTTGATATAACAGGTATCCTGAAAGTTTCTTCTTCGTCGTTACGTTCTTTTATTTTTTTTTTTTCATCTTTTTTTTTGTTATCTTATGCACGCTTCTCGGTCGTCGTGTTTTTTTTTACGCTATATACCCATCCGCAATGCTATAGCTACGTCCTCGCATCTTCTTTTCGCCCGAAGCAACCACAGCAGTGAAAGTATTACCTACATTATTCCGCACATCTTTTTCCCACATTCACGAACGCACGCGTCCACCTCCGACGAGCATATTTCTCGCTTGACGCTTGTGCGTGTTGCAAACGTATGCGTGTCCGACGAGATCTCCCTGCGGATATGTATTTACGGTACACAACATACATGCTGCATACACCGAGCCTTCGCATTGTTTTTCGTTGAGTCTTTCGTATATTCTTAACGCGCGTGTGCGTAAGATTCGTGGTCATTTTTTTTTTTTTTTTTTTTTCGAGGAGATTGATATCCGTCGTAACGAGTGTCCTTTATTTCATAAATACCCTCGTCATTTCGTATGTGATCTCGGACTTTTCATTAATTGCGTCATTTTGCCGTTGACCCTCGTTTTTTTTAATTACTTGGATTCATCATACGTTTCTTTGGCAATTATCTTTGCGTACGTGATCCATAGTATCTTCATTATTAAAAAAAATGCCCCGCGATGTTTTTTTCATATCTTCATGAGAGCGCGAGGAAAGGATATAAGAGAGGAACAAAATAATGAGGATAAAATTTATTGTAAAAAAAAACTCAATATCCAGTGTCTCTCTATATAAAAGATCGACCCATTTAATCATCTTTTTGCTATAAATATCTTTATATTGAATACCTTAATAGGTTTTTTTTCGTTTTTCTTTCATTAACTCCATTATATTGTGTTTTAACTCACGTCTTTTAAAAATGATCGATCTTAATCGCGTCGTCTGTTCGACTATTCTAACGCGAAAAATGTTAATATTCCAATGCTTTTCTATGTAAAATCGTAACCCATTTATTTCTCGTATTGCAATAGATATCGTCTTATTATATCTCTTAATAGATTCCTTTTTCGTTTTTTTCCATTAACTCGATCACATTGTCTCTTCTACCCGTGTGTTTTTGAAATGACCGATCGCTTTCGCGTCGTTTATTGTAGTATTGTATCGCAAAAAATGTTAATATTCTATTGGTTCTCTATGTAAAACTTTAACCCATTTATTCCTCGTATTGCAATAGATATCGTCTTATTATACATCTTAATAGATTTTTTTTTTTTTTTTCGTTTTTTCCATTAACTCGTTCGCATCGTCTCTTTGACCCGCGTGTTTTCAAAATGACCGATCTTAACCGCGTCATTAATCCTTCTATTGTAAAGCGAAGCACCTTCTCCTCCTCTTTAAGTCAAAAGTTTGTTCGAAGAGATAGCGAAGTGAAAAGAATTTTTCAAAGGGCAGGGTTAATGAGCACAACTAATGATACCCACATCCAAAGTCGTAAAAATGGTGGAAGCTTACCGGTCAACGACACCCGATAATTGGACACGGATCTTGAGTCTCGTGTCACGGAAGTAGGTGCCACACTTTTTTTTCGACCCGAAAAGCCTTAGATGGCGAACTTCAGACATTTCTGTACTTTTAGTATATACTACACAAGTATACGAGTGATTTTTCTACGCGGCATTGTATAAGATAGAAAATTGTGGGTCTGCGGAGATGCCTCGTCGTAGTGTGTACGCGTTATTAATATTATACTAAGAAGAATGTGTATATGAGACATAATACAGTAGGAGAGGCCTCACGATGAAAGTTTCGAAGATTTCATCGACACCCGTAGCAATTTTAACTCATTACCGCGAAAGTCTTACGCAATCTTGCAAACCCGTTGTCGCGTCGTCGTCATCGCGTCTCCGACTCGTGGATATACAATTCGAGAAGAAGTCTCATACGCGACCGAATGATTATGGGTATAAGCGCTCGGAGAGAAAACACCTGTATGGCCAACGAAATCAAGGAATTCGTTTTGGAAAGGGAAATCGTCATTGCTACCGTCATCGATTTCAGTTTCCACTTAAAGAAAATCACGTAACGTCGGTGCATATCTCATGCTAATTTCCGATTGATACAGCAAAGTATCTATTAATTTAGCTACTTCCGCGTGTACACCTGACCGGCGAGCAAAACATTTTTTTTTTTTTTGTAAACGAAATAGAATTATCATAAATACGTTTAAAAATACAATAATAATAATAAAATGAATTAAGCAAATGGTAAATTAATAAATAAATAAAATTGTAAATTTTCATTGTCAATTTAATAATATTATTATTGCGATTGAAAAAAAATAAGAATAATATACAAAAATCGTTGAAACCGAATTTTCGATGTTTTTTATCTTCCGGTTCTAGAAACGGGCTTTTGATTCAGTTAATCTGTATTTTATAACTTAATCTGCAGTTTTAATAAAAATTCCACGACTCATTATCGTATCGCGGTGAAACCATAAAGAAAAATGTGTTCGCAAATTAAATCGTTTTGCATACGATGTGCTACACGTACGGGAGAAGGCGTCGATGTAATGATAGGTTTGCTAATACAACGACGATAATGCGAAGTAACGTTCGCGGGATCGTGTGGAATTCACCGGTCTGTAATCAAAGTTAAACAGGTAGAATCTACAGACGATGGAAAAAGAACTATGCGATGCGGAACGTCCACGAAACGAGAGCTCAATGATACCTGAGAAAGAATTATACCTGTTGATCGAAATGCTCTCGCAGGTTTCATGAAAATTGGTTATTCGTATCATTACTGCAAGTAACGATATTCCGAAGCGGTCAACGAACGCTCGAAGCTCTTCTACACTCGGCGCACAAGACGCGGGGACGAACCTGAATCGAGAATTGCCTATCGGAAGATATCGCTGAAGAAGTGTACTTATTACCTTTACCTGCCTATAAGCTATACCTCCATTATCGAGAGGATAACTTCAGAATTGCACATAAATCTTCGGTCAAAGCAGATGCAGAAATGCGGTATTGAAAGACATTATGGTAGTTATGTCGCTTCGCGTCCATTTCGCAGAAGTTCGAGAAAAATGAGAGAAAATTGCAAATACTTCTCGATGGTACAAAAATATAAAAAAATTCATACATATTAACGGTTCTGAAAAAATTAATGTTGCATAATAATAATTCCACAATGTTATTAACAAATTCATGAAAAAAATGTATTGGTCATCAAATTTCCCGAGAAACCATTTTTTATATGGAAAAAATGTGAAAAAACAGAAAAGTTAAAGTAAATTGAAAAATCTGAAAAAATTCATACGTATTCGAAAAAATTAACGAATCATTTTCATTAAAAAAAAGTTGGATTCCCGGAAAATTTGTTGATCAATTAATTTTTTCATGTATTTATTGATAACATTTTGGAATTATTATTATGCAAAATTAATCTTTTCAGTACCTTTAATAGGCATGAATTTTTTCAGATTTTTATAGTATCGAAACGTATTTGCAGTTTTCTCTCATTTTTCTCGAACTTATGCGAAATGAACACGAAGCGACATAACTACCTTAACCGGCGCTGCGTATCGAATCAGTAAGCATTGGTATACTCCGCTTGGAGGATACATATTACTATCGAGTCGAGAAATATGTTCATCGTAATATTTTCCGGGATCGATCCGTTGGCGATATTCTAATATCGATCTATCCGATGTAAATTCGTTTGAATTCTGAATAAAAAATGTAACATCTGCGATGTTAATTCTATGAAAGACCGAGCGAAACACAATCATTGATGCCAGTATAATATTTTCTCTTCAAAATGATTTTATTCGTTATGAAAGTAGAGAAAAATGTAACAGTTTTATCACTTTTATCATTTTTAAAAAAATAATATTGAATCAATTTTATAGAAAGTTCGAAATGAATAAAAATGCTATGTAGAACTGCAAATTGTGTATAAGAGTTCAATCAATTTTTACAATTATAAAAAAAAGTTGAATAGTATTCGTTCAAAAATTAAATGGAATATTAAAAAAATAAAAAAACTGAAAAATTTTGGAAAATTTTATAATTTTTTTGCAAATTAAATTTAAATCGGTTTTACAGAAAGTACGGAATGCACCGAAATCGGCGATTTGTCATTGCCTATTTGATTTATTTTTCGTTACTTTTTTTTTTTTTTTTTTTCAGGAAAACATCGAATTGCTATCGTTCAAGGATTCGCTGCTTGATTCCTCTATATAAAAAGCCGATTGCAACACCATTAAGATACCAACAAAAACGTGTTGGATACAACCGATAATAGATGACATATGCAGCAGGCATTCAGCTTTGAGGAACGAGAAGCAAATACACGGAGGGACGGGAGCTCGTGCGGTAAAGCGTGCGCAGTGAAGACGCTCCTCGTCGTCGTTGAGAGACGAAAAGGCTTCGCGGCGAACGCGCGAGGATGCTATAAGGTAAGCAGATATGGTACATCACCGCGCGCGCACGTGAGAAAGTGAAAGCAAATCCCAAGCGCGCGGGAGACTCGAGACTGAGGGGACCCCGCGGATAAAGTCCGGATGAGACGGCAACAGCAGCGAACGAAGCTGTACGACGATAGAAAATCTCGTTTATGCACATCTCCACCATTCGAACGTTAAATAATGTTATCTTTAAGCTCGAAATTTTCGCAAAACCGTTCGTGTTTAGAATTTTTTTTTTTTTTCAAAATGTCATTTTCGAAATTATATTTTTCCCCGAATTTTTTTCCAGATATTTAAACTACGTGGCAAATATCGATAGATACGCTGAAAATACAATTTGTCAATTTTTCCGAATTTTCCATCGAAAATCTATACTTCAATTACAACACTTCGGCAAATGAAAAAAAAATGAGTGTCCTCTGCCAATTCTCGAGTGCGTTTTTTCCGCTCTCGAGATTTTGTCCGAAGCTTTGGGTACCTATCCGAGCGCAACGAGAGTTGCACTCCCGGAGCGCCAGTTCGTCCTGTAAAATCGCGTTCGCTTAATGGATCTGCGCTCTCTCGCCGCGCACTCGTTAGGATTCCTCTAGTATGCATGTATATATATATATAGAGAGTTACACACACAGATATCGTTATACACAGATGTACCACATGCCTCTCCAATACGGTCGATTTCTCGTTCGGCTTCACTCTCATGCACCGATATTCCTCTTTTGCCCCGCGAGGAGAATCCTCCGATTGGATCCTCAAGTTCTCCGTGCGATGCGCCGCGCGGTAAAACGACGCCGGCGAAGGGCAACGAGGCCCATCGGTCGTGCGCTGAATATCTACACTTCCACGAGACTTCGATGTATACGAGATATAGAATCGAAGCTGCATAGATATTTACCGAGTAAACCGATCCACTCGATATATATCGCGCCGCGTATAACTCTCAATTTCAAAATCGTGAACGTCCGCGTCTTCGAACAGTTCGAAGATTTTTATCGAACGATGTAAACTTTGCAGCGAGAGATCGTAAATGTTTGTTTTTTTTTTTGCGATCTTACAATTTTGTTTATTTTCATTCAATCGAAACTTTATCATCGAAATGTAGTGTAACAAAGATATCGTCGAGACGACAAGCGATATACGATAAAAACGTACCGATCTTGCGGTTATAATTTCCCAATGAATTTTCGATCGGTGAAGGCAAGAGATGCGTCAAGGTTTTGCGCGATATATGTATAGTCAAAAGGTATTTATTAGTGGAACAGCAATTCATAATCTCACGATTGGATAGCAAGTAACCCAATTCACCATGTAAGAGGTGAATATACACTGAAGATATATCCTATTGCATAAGATGTTTATGATGTATTTGGTACACGCTGTCTTATGAGATCGCCAGTTAAGATCTAACAACTTTTTTTTTTGCTCCCTCCTCGAGGAATTTTATCAGCGTGAGATTTGTAGATTCATTTTTATATCCTTTCCAAATACGGAACACGTGGGTTTTTTTTTCGATGTATGCGTTCCGAAAATTAGGTTATAAATCGATCATATATTTGATAAAAACGAATTTTTTTTTTCTTTCGTAATTTTTAATTATTATAAACAAATCAATTTCACAAAAAACAATTATTCGAAAATACAGTATTTGGGCTCTTCTGACATTTTTTTTTAAGTAGCGGCTTTGAAAATAAAAAATGTGTTTGCACTGCTCTCAGTTGGTAACTGCACTGAATTCTCTACAGCAGCTGGCAACAATAAATATCTTTCAGACTCGCGGCACGAGATTCTGAATACAGTACGATCTCGTTAATCTCTTTTCTTACCACGCGGCTTCTAAAGCCCATAGAAAACTAGACATCGTGAGCACGAGCGCCTCTTATCGTTTAACTTATTTCCTATCGCGGTCTCGTTGTTACGGTACAACCAGTAGTATCCACATTGTTACTGTACTATATATACGTTAAATATGCTTTCGTATGTACCACGTGTGACGAAAAGCTCCCCGAACTGTATTATATACACATACATACCTCCCTGTGGTGTGTGCCTCCTTGGCGTGGTGAAGCCTGAAGCGATTTATAATCGTAGGTCATACCGATGCGCGACTAACGTCCGCAATAGACGGCGCGCATAACTTTCACTCTCGTGTAGACTTGTCGCTAGTTCTTACGCGATAGACGTTCAACACATAAACGAAACGCACACATGTACCGAGCAAAAACGTATTTATAAGTATATTCAGAGATTCTCACACCAGAGTCTCGAGAGACCTCTCTTCTCCATAGTACTCGCGTGCTGATACTCTCCGTATTACTCTGCATAAATTGTACGTTTACATGTACGTGTAGCAGAGGCGCGCGCGCGCGCACGCGCACACATACACTGCGACCTCTGGTTACTCTCGGGAAGCAACAGATGAAAAGTATAGTGAGAAAAACACTATAGAGTATAGCATATGCCAGCGGTATAATATACCGGGGATCGCGAACTCGTAACAGCTGTAACACCGACGAGTTATGTGTATATAAATGACTTTACGATAATACGGTAACGCCGGTACCGAGGAAAAAAAAGATCGAGGAAGAGCGGCTTGGAATATCAAAGTGACTCGTGTACGTTTTCACAGTCGAATAAAAATTCACGTATCTGTGCGAACGTCTCTATAATATATATATATGTATGTACACGTTAGAGGTGCGTAGGCATTCGTTGCCTTCTAGAATATTAGTTGAAACGAAGTGGAAACTTATATTTAGACTTATTCGTGTGTGATGAGAACTCGAGAATGCGCAATCCTTTGATACACAGACGAGATCCGTGGGAGATTTTCGCACTCTGCAGAAAAGTTCTTACGCTCTCGACTTGGTACGCGATCCAGAATTTTTCTTTATTTTAGTTCACTTATACATCTATAGAGTTGTCTCGGGTCTTGTTCTGCATGAGGCGAGAATACTACTGTTGTCTAACGGGGCAAAAAAAAAATCGGTGCGTGACTAATTAGTCGTGCTGCTCGTACAACAATGACGAAGTGGTTTCTATAGATATATGTTCGTTAGGGATGAAAAGACCAGACGATAAAATGACGAATAAGGGATTGAAGAATTAGCACTTTTATACGAGTTACAAGAATAGTTTGAAAATCGTAAAGATGAATTCGTGGAATACCATTTTCGTTTACTAGACAACGATAATTAAGTCCTTTATTTGCCCCTTTTGCAGTCGCGAGTAAACACCGTTCGATGGCGAATACATATCGAGTATTCTAAAATATATCGATATTTTGTTACGAAAATACATTGCATATATCGTAAATATATATTTGATATTTTTTTTCCATATAAGCGATGAATATACGTCGATAAATGGTAATGAATCTTCCGCTGATCGACAGCAAAAAAAAAAACGATTTAATTTGCTAATTTTTTATTAAATCCCATAAATACCGAAAAATTGCTATTTTATTTATTCATTTCTGATTAAATCCTTTAAATACCGAAAAATTGCGATTTAAGAGAAAGCAATTAATTTTCCGACTGATCGTTAAAGCGTTACATTTTTTTATTAAAGTTCGTACCGCTGTATGCGCACAAACCGTCTTCTGCTTAATCGACTGTTACTTAAAAAAAATAAAAGTATGCATAAAAGAAAATTGAACTCAATTCCTATCCGTAAAATGTGATGAACTAAAATTTCGATCGAGTGAAAAAAAAAATTTTATCGCTATCGATTATATTTTAATTTATTCCTTACGCGATCTCTTGTCAACGAGATTTTATAAAGTTCCACGATACCACGAAGTCTCAAATGATTTGTGAACTCGCGAACGAGTTAGTTATATCATTATATGACGTTGTTTATTAGCGCGACACGAAGTGGTGCAATTTCATGGCATTCTCTCGCACTCGTCGGTGCAAATGGCTTCACGTATATACCTACGCGATTCCATTGTAAAGCGGAGCGGAGATGGGTAAACTAAATAAATGTGCACCGCGTTGCATCTGTGCGCTCACAATTGCACTACCATAATCAACAACTCGCGTGTACAAACGATAGCGAAGAAAAATTTATGGTTGTATTAGTGGATAGAAGAATTGCGCTCGGTGGGTAAAGGGGGAATCTCATCTCATCAGTAACAGCGACGAAGCTAGTTGTACGTTTGCCGCGAACAGTTAGGTATCCGGATGCGGATGAGCCTTGCGAAATTGAAATCCTTGCGCAATGAACGACGAAGGATCGAGGGAACTGCCAGCGCTGGCGGTGCTGGCGAACCAGCAACGCGCCGCACGTCTTGGAAAACGAAGTCATCTAATACACAAACGCGCAGCGAGTGTCCGTTCCTTTATCGGTATTGGAACGGACTACGTACGAACGATCCATTTCACGCTGTTTACTCTCCGAGCATTTGTAGTATATGTATATAGAGGAGATAGGGACAGCGGGCTATTAAACTATCCGTTGCCTTATCGGTATATGTTGGTACGCGAAGAGGAGTATTGAAAAGATTCAGGATTACGGATTCTGCACTTTCTACTGGTAAACTTAAGGAGTCATGCGGAGATCTCTGGACTAAGATGCGTGCAAACGCGCGTAGTATGTGTGCGCGCGCACGCTTCATCCCACTTATCCAATGGCGCAATCGTGCGCGATTAATCTCGAGCAGAATTCGACGAAGAAAACAGAGAAAGATAGTTATTTGTTGCATCCAATTCTCATGACTAGTTCATGAGGGAATCGAGACTGTTTTATTTTTTTCTATATCTCGATTATGGAATACAAAATTGTGAACAATTTCGTATAATTTCTTGAAATTACCCACAGCAATAGTTTCTCAGTCGCAGTGCGGCAAATGCAGTCGTTTATTATTTAAAAAATTTACTCAGTTCACATTTTTTTGCTGGTCGTGTTTATTATATTATTATGTTATGTAATATGCAATATACATATAGTATATTAGAATATATGATAATATTTTACGAATCTAAGAAAAGTAATATAGGTGGCGAAATGGATAGATTTTTTATTGGCTTTTATAGCATTTTTTTGTATTACTCGTAACCAAAAAGCGTACCATTAGTGGCCACTGTGTCATTTACGGCCATTTTTATTATTATACTCTTCGAATCATTTTTTTTTCGAAACCGCATATTGATTCTTCGAAAGTTCGCATGTAAATTCACCAAATAATATACTCGAAGTTTTTTTTTTAATTCGATTATATTTTGTTTCATTGCTTCGAATGTAATGGCCACAATCGGACCTACAGTGGCAAAAAACGGTACCTTTATCCTACTTGGAGGTTTTTAAGTTATTTGTTAACGTACTGCAGAGAACTTTTGGTTCTGAAAGATGTTGCGTAGTGATCCGAAAAATCGGCCAATGTACAAAATATTGTAGTCTTTTACATTGGTTACCATATCAATGGTACGAGGATCAATGACCGAAACGTTTCGACCTTATCTCCCGTACCTTCGACAGCGATCTCGCGGACTCGTTACACTATTCGCGTGAGGTAAGAAAGAAGTATCTATCGCAACGAGGGATTTATCATTGCGAAAGCATCGAAAGGATCTTCGCCTCGGCGCTACGAATATGTCGTCGACTTGGACCCGTGATATATTTTTTTTTTTTTCATTTTGCAACAAAATTGGCACAAGGATTTCACGAATTGTTGAATAAATTATGTCTTTTTATTTTCTACGATAAAAGTAGTGAACATCGAAGGTCCGATTTATAGCACTGAAAAGTGATGGAAAGGCGGCGATCTATATTCGCCATATTTATGAAGAGATTATGTAATAAGACTACTTACCTATGCAGGTATACGGATATAGATATAGATATATATCACGTATAGACACTGCTGGGGGTAATTATAGCGAAGCCGATAAATCACGTAAATCCGACATAACGGGATTAACGTTGGATGCGCTATATCCCGAATTTCATTTAGTCTGATGCCCGGCGTAGTCGAAAGTATCGGTTGCTTTGTTATTACGAAGTAATATTAATAACACGGGCGGAGTAATTGAATTTCGGTACTGCGAAAGATTGGCAACTAAGTCTCGAGTGTATAATAATCAACGAACTTTCTTTCCCACGAAAAAGCGATATTACTGTTCCTCTGGCAAAACCTTGGCGATTGTGGCGTATTAATTGTATACTATAGTGTAATATGAATTTCTAACGACCTAATGATTGACGAGTAATCGGGGCATCAGGAATAGAGTTTAGCAGCGTCGAGGACGCTTGGACTTTGACGCAAACTTCTAATTAAGATTAGAGCGCTTCTCGAGTTTTAACGACGTATAATTAAATTTTCTAGGAGGAGAGACTGTCGAATGTCTCAAAACTATGCATTAAACGGTTCGCGTAGTATTAAACCGATGCCCCGTAGGGAATTGTCGTGACAAACGAACGAAAAAAAAATCCGCAATTACGATAGACGCGAACGAGCGGAGAAACGATTGGTTGCGTAGTGCTAAACGCGTCTCTAAGAATACAGTCGAACGTCGTCAAAATACGATTATTCTCGAACATTTCGCAACATATATAAGTTGACCACTTTTTATTTGAGAGAAGAAGATAAAAAAAAAACAAGGAGCGGTTCGATGTATCCTTAGATAAATGATGATTGACAAATAATACATATTCCTTTCTTCGCATAGTATGAATTTGCTCATTCTTTTTTTATTTTTCAAATTACACATAATGGAAGGATATGAATGAATTTTTATATACAAACAAAAAAAATTTGAACAAAATAAGGATCGGCATATTTTTTTACACGTAGAGAAGGATCTACTAGAAATTACTATGTCATCTGGCAAAATTCTAAGGTGGCGCCACCTATGACGAAAATACTCGATATTATGAAAATTTTTACCACATTTATGGGAATGTTTATGGGAAAAATGCCCATTTTTTATGTTTACCATATTTTACCATAAATTTACCATATTTTATAGTAAAAATTCACCTAATTCTCGTAATTTTCAACAGGTGGCGTCATTGACTCCGCACTATCAGAAATTTACGATATTTTTTACTAGGTAAATGGTAAATTGTATCAGATCCTTCTCTTCGTGTATTTGTGATTTTTTTGCTGATAATCTCGTAATAACTCGAGAAAGGAACGGTTGTGAATCAGCCCCACCATCAATCATCGCTTGACGAAATATGAAGCGTCTACGATCCGACAAGTTCGATTTCACAGCGAAGAGTTATAAAGAAGAAATCCAATGATTACTTCATCCCAAGCCGTCACAATTATCATCAAGACATCAGAGGCATAAGTGGGCATATACATATAAGTATCTGTCCGGATCATTCTATCATCAAATGTCGGTATATACAGGGTCAGGCAATATATATACATTTATATTATTTACACATATAATATTTGGTCCTTCGGGCTATTCGAGCAATTTTGCGTCTAACCAAAAGATCGAGTCTTCAATTTGGTAAATCGAGGTCCCCGAGTCATAATAGATCGAAACAAAATATGGATTCCGATGACCCCTAAACTTGTGGAAACGATTTTGTCGCTCCCGTTTTTGAAGACACGCTGTGTTTACGCACCGAGAGCCGCTATGTAATTTCACTTTCTCCGCGGGCAGGTTATCTGCTCGAACGATCCCGCGGATTCGTCCAGACGGTCGTACTACTTATACACACGCGAACGAATTCTTCCAACTCTCATGCGTACGTCGGCACACAGACGTAACCTAAACGTGTTGGTAATCCGAAGGATTACATTGTATCGCTGTTGTTACGTTTTTCGTATAGATTTTCTGGGCATCGTGTAACGATCCTCTTCCGTTTCTATCGTCGGTCTCACGTATAATACTTCCTATATACACTTATGTGGTCTCAAAAAGAAAATAAAAAAGAGAAAAATAAATCGTTGCGACAGAATTCGTGAAGATGTCTGACGGACCCTCAAGCGGATATTTCTTCACGTTAAATAATCTCGACGAATTACAGAGAACGAACTGTTTGGCGTAATTCGTATTGTTTTCCTTTTTCTGTTTTGACGAACCCGATGAGTCCGACTTGAGCTGTTAATAGTACGGAGCGAAATTTAATTCGGTAATTGATAGAGAAATTGCTTTATTCGGGACCTCTTCTCCATCACGGAAAGAAAAATATTGGAAAGGATTCGTTTACGAGGATTAATCATATTCTTGATCGTTCTATTTTTAACTGACGACTTCCGGCAGATGGAAGTGTGAGTTATGCGGAATTATTTGCATAAATGTATTTATCTATATGATAATCAAAGTATGAAAGGCGAATTATTATTCGAAATACGAAGAGATATCTGCATAATAATCCATATACTAACTATCGATTGTTGCAAAACTTTTCTATTCAAATTTATTTCCCACGAGTTCCGCTATGAAAATTTATTTTTGCGTTTATCGTTTCTTTTCGCTAATTGTTCGATATTTATGAAAGACAGCCAATCGACGACTGAAAAAAGTTTCTTTCGTTATTTTTACACGAAGAAAGTTAACTTCTTCGATGTTTCAGAGGTCACGTACGCCCGTGTAATAACGATCCTTAATTAAATCTCCGGTTCGATGTATTGTTTGCGATACGCTCGGATATCCCGATGCCCCTGAGAAGACTCTCTCAGTTCGAAATCTCCGAATAGAGAAAGCAAACTGCGCACAGACGCTTTAGACACAATTAACTCGAACGCATACACATACAAATCGGATAATTCAGGAAGCGATGAATGTGTACGAAACCATCGAAGGTGTTAGTTTTATCGAAAGTCACGTGACTCGGAAATCCGCGATCGAAGGAAGCGAGACTTACAGTAAAGTTCCTTGCAGCTTAAGAAATTTTCTATTTTTACCGTCGCTACACAAGAATCAACTGTACAGAGTCTCTTCCTTCACAAGTTTCGTGGGATGCCGAGCTCCAGGTACCTCACAGTAGACACAATTATGCTATTATAAAGTCTCTATTCCCCAGACTCGCGTGGAATCGCGTAATTATTACCTGTGCAGAGTGCTGGAGCCGTCGAGACGAGGTAATTCGCATAACGTGTGTATACCGAAACCCCCGGAATATGATTTCTTTTTTTTTCTTTTTTTTTTTTTTTTCTAGAAGTTCGTTGCTACCGTCATGAGATAGCATGATGTACCAATACGATGTATTCTCGTGGTCGCTTATTAGACGGCATTGTGATACGGAATCCCCGCATCTCTTTTTTTCTCCCCATTACCGTAAATAGACAAGTAATTATATAAGAGAATTCTACGTCACATTGATGAAAATATTATCCGGGATTCGGAGCTTTCAACGCAATCACAACTAATGAACATTCAAGTGGATAATTATTCGATTAATTATAACTGATAACAGCTAATAATATCACCGTTTATCCTAAATCTGGAAGACCTTATTAAAGGAAAAAGAGGGAAATCTCCGAATCGGTATATATATCGCTGCGATGTGTTTATTGTTAATCGTCTGATAAATTATTGCGACAAGTTGAGCGTAAAATTCGCGATATTGTGGACAGTATTAGTGCCCTAGAAACCCCGATAATAAGCATTAAAAGAAAACGCGCCGAGATCGATAGTTTTAAGAACTCGTTTTTATTATCATTATTATTATAGTTGATATTTTCGTATAGGATATTCGGAGAATATAATGACATATAAAAGTAGTGCGTCATAAAAAACCGTTGAGAGCGATTGTAACGTTGATTCGATTGTCTTCATAATTTCGATAACTATAATATCGATGTTTCAAAGTTACAAGAGCGTAAAATCCGAGTGTTTGAATATAGACAATACGTCTTTCTTCAGCTGAATCAAAGATACTATAAATGGTTTGTAACAATCGTGTATAACGGTCGTGTGAGTTTTGCTTCAATAAAATGTTCTACGAGTTAGAATCGCTACTATAATAATCCTTGAACACGTAACCTTTGGCGTTTGAAGTCACTGATGGTTATTGTGCCATATTTAAATGCCATATGCACGTAATATATCGATGCGTGATTGACAGGAAAGCGGTATTCTTCTGTATATCTAATGTGCCTTAATCAACACCGATTAAACAGCTATCGAACCAAAGCGTCAATTATTATCTTGCATCTGACTATAAAGATCGAGAATTGTGAAGTTAAGTGGCTGTATGCAGAAGCAGAAAAGTACAATAGGGGGAGTGGGGCACAACGTGTCATCTTTTTTTATTATGAATTATTACTATTATCGAAGAAGTATATTGAAAAAATGCCATTTATAATCAATTTCTTTCGGACTTTCGAGTATATAGTATGTCAAACTTTAGGGGGCACGATATTAGCGTATAAGTACACGGTAGCGCTCGACGTGCGCGGACTCACCGCGCGGACTTTTTACTTTTTAAACCACTTGGCGTCGAGACGCTACCGCGTCTCTTGATACGCGAGAGTACAGGAGTCATGTTTGGGAATATACCCCAGGAGTACGTTCCGAATCAACGCCGAGCGAACTTTTCTCTTTCTTTCATTCGTCGTGAGAAAGATAGAAAAGTCGCCCGGTGCTGATTCGGGACATACTCCGGCAGGTGCTAGGATATTCGACTCTTATGATAGTGTCTAATTGGCTGGGTTCCCGAATCTTCGACTTACCTGATTGCCTGCTGTATGGTGATTTTGTGATCCATGGCTTTCCTTACAAGATATTTTCAATCATTCGAGATATACCTGTTGTAACACTGATATCGCATCTGTTTAAAATTACTTTTATGTTCGATAGTATTTTTCAGGAACATTATACGAAAAACGTCCGGAACACCCCATTACTCGCTCGTACCGTCGAGCACATAAAAATCGCGTTGTTTACGGAACAATAATAAGTACATAAAGTACAGCGGAATAAAAAGTAAACACGAGTATCGATGACGGATAAAACAGCAATCTGCTGACGCGGCACAATGTTGCGCACACCAGCGTTATCTAGCGGATGTATCACGCGTACCGACGAAAAACAGCTGTTTACAAATCAGTTCGCACAATCGATAATAAACCCGTCTGCCATAATGACAGAAGACGCAGAACGTTTGGGAAAATATTTCAAGCGATCGCCTCGAACAAATATCAAGACTAACGTGAGTTAATTATCTCCCGAAAAAATTCATTTTTCAAAAAATCGATTATCCAAATATCGATCTGTGAGATAACGACGAAAATTCGTAATTTCGACGTTACCGTTTTCATCATTTATCCGATATTTTGCAGTAAGTACGAAATATTTTATCAGGTTTTAGAGTGTCGAGTTTGCGAGGAGGTTTTCTCGGTTGACGGATCGAAGGTCCCGCGTTTGTTGCAATGTGGCCACACGGTATGTCACGCCTGCCTTCTGCGTCTTCAGCCAACAACGTTGGACCGTCAATCTTTGATGTGTCCATTCGACAGACAACCAACGGAGGTTCGAGACAACGGCGTTTACGCGTTGAAGAAAAATTTTGCTCTCATAGAATTGCTGGAAAAATTGGAACAATCCAGCAGTGAGAACACGCTGACCCTTGAGAGAGAAAGACTTCAGTCCACGCAGCCGTGCGACGAGGATGAAACGCATTTGGCTGTTCTCTACTGCACCGTTTGCTCGACTCACCTGTGCGAAGCTTGCGACATTATAACGCATTCCTCAAAGACTCTCAGCAAACATCGACGAGTTTTATTGTCTGAGAAGCCACGAGAAAAACCCAAATGTCCTATACACTCGACGCACATAGCGGAATTTACATGCATTCAGGAAGGTTGTCACAACACTCTTATGTGTTATCTGTGCAAAGATTACGGACGTCACAGTCTTCACAAGGTACTTGAAAGCGCAAGCACATGATTACTGATACATTTTTTTTTCATTTTCACGTATTTGTTTTTGAAATAATTTTCCAATTTTTTTTTTTTATATAAAAATTTTCACGAATTTATTATGTAATTAATTTTACAAAATAATTTTTTTCACAGCATGCATTGGTTGAGATCGAGGCGGAAAGTGTTAGAAAATCTATAGTCTCAGGTCTTCAGAAGTTGACACAGTTTATGGAAAGCATGAGAGACACTGCGAACAGAATAGGTATGAATAATCAAAATATTTTATAATCGAGTTTCAGAAAAAAATCAATCAATTATCGATGTTTCTGTCGCCATATTGTTAACGCCATATGGACTCACCGCCGCCGTCATTTGAAAAATATTGCTTCGCTCGGAAAAAATATAATTGAAATTATAATGATTTTTTTCAAAACTTTCGATTTATTACGTTCGCTTAAAAATTACAAGACGTTCGTTAGTTACCTGTAATAACGTTTCTAATGTGTGATCTTATTATTTTTAATTTAATTTAATACGTTTTTCAGAGACGGTTATTCAAGAATTAGATGGTTGGGCGATAGAGGATGCGAGACAGAGAGTTCGACAACATTTCGAGGAATTGCGAACTTTGCTAGCGGAACAAGAGAAGGCAGCGATGACGTGCGTCGACACGGAAACCCGTGGAAGACTTTGCGCTCTGCGACAGCAGCAAAAAGATCTCGTGGCAACGCGGTCGCAAGTCGCGGGCGTTTGCATACAGTGCGAAAGTATATTAGACTCAGAAGATTGGAAATTGTTGACCAGCGCAGAAGAGGTCAAAGAAGTTTTAGCTTCTCTGGAACAACAACATTTACATTACGCGCAGCTCGGTCCGGATTTTCTCACTCCAGAATCATCGATTCCCATAATATTCAGCAGAGTAAGTAAATACAATTTTTTTAAGGTAAACATAGCGCGTAATGCTCATTTCGCATAAGTTTGTGGAAAATGAGGGAGAATTGCAAACACTTCTCGGTAGTATAAAAATCTCAAAAAATGCAAGCATATTAATGGTACTGAAAAGATTAATTTTGCATAATAATAATTGCAAAATGTCATTAACAAAGTGATGAAAAAAAAAAAAATGTTCAACAAAATTCTGGAAACTCAACCTTTTTTGTTTGTGAAAATGATTCGAACATTTTTTAAATACGGATGAATTTTTTAAGATTTTGCTCTTTAATTTGAATTTTTTTTACACATTTTTTCCATGTAAATGCGCTGTATTTACCTCAATCATCGAACGAACGACGAAAAAGGTGTTTTTAAAAACAAACAAAAATTAAAAAAAAACATAGTAAAGTTGTCAGAAACTGTCTGCTAAAAGTCGGCAGAGTGTATCTTGTATCAAAAATTCCCCATCCGCGATGATTTAATTGATGTTCTACCGAAATTGTATTACGATTTTTTTTTGCAGGATAACAGAGTGTACATCGGAACAAAGATTGACATGCGTGTCGTAATATTGGGTCTCGATGGTGCAGGAAAAACGAGTATTTTGTCAGCGATGAGAGGAATGTCGTTATCCGGATCGCCAAATCCAACGATCGGTTTCAACGTCGAGAGTCTGGAGTACAAGAACCTCATGTTTACTCTTTGGGATGTCGGTGGTCAGCACAAGCTGAGACCTCTCTGGAAGCATTACTATCATAATGCCCAGGCGGTTATTTTCGTGGTCGACGCGAGCGATAAAACGCGTTTCAAGGAGACGCAAAAAGAATTGTCGAAGATTGTTAACGAACGGGAACTCAAAGACGCGTGGTTTTTAATTTACGCCAACAAGCAGGTAGCCTTTTGCTCCTCTTCTCCATTTTTTTTTCTATTCATTCCCTGTAATTCATTTTTTTTGTTGCCATTTTTTTACAATTCTGATAGGAATAGTAAATGGAAAAAAATTGTTTTTTCGATTATGAACAATTATGTTTTTCAGGATGTTGCCGATTGTGCATCGGTCGAAGAGCTCACGGATATTTTATCTTTGCAAAAATTGTGTTGCGGCAGAGCGTGGCATATACAAGGATCTTCGACGATCACGGATCCCGGAGGTTCTACTCAAGGATTAGACTGGTTGACGCAACAACTCGGTGCTCACGAGGGTCTTTACTCGACTCCCGCTGTGCAATAGCACACGCTTCGCCGAGTTTGCTAGTTTTGTTCGATAAATCTAATAGTCCCACATCGCCTTGCGAATTTAATTGATAGTACTACGGGGTACAGTCCGACCAAACGTGTGATTCAAAGAGAATTTTGACCACTTCTCAATGAGATTAAAAAAAAAGTCTGAAAAAAATGAGGCATATGGCAGATGCTGAAAAAAAAATTGATTTCGCATAATAATAACACATTGTTGTGAACAAGTTACTGAAAAAAAATTGTTCAGCGAGTCACCCATCACGTATTTTTTTTATCGGAAATGATTCGAAAATTTTTCTGAATATCTATGATTTTTTTTAGAATTTTGACAGATTTTTTTTAAATTGCGTTTTCATTCGTTCATTTCGTCGAAATAAACGCAAATTTCAAAAATTAGACAAAATTCTGAAAAAATTCATATGCATTCAGAAAAATGAACGAATCATTTACATGAAAAATAAAAAGTTACATGACCAGTGATTGATTAAACAATTCTGATTTCATTGAGTTGTTAATAACATTTTGATGTTATTATATACAAAATCAATCTTTTAGCACCTTCCATATGCCTGATTTTTTTTTTTCCCACAAAAAAGTGCTCGAAATTTTCTTTAAATCTCACGATTGACCGGACTGCACCGCTAGTAATAACCGTAAGCTTTATACCCTTATCGAGAATAGACTGTAATTGCGCTTCGAAAAAATTGATTCCCTTATCGTTAGCTGTGTATAATCATATTTATAGTTACGTTGCGAGTTTTGCTATATCAATTTTTTTTCTTTCATTAAATCGTTGATCGATGCGGCTTCGATATTCTACAATTACAAATTGTAAGATCTCCCCCTGTGATTTCGTTTATAAGTTGTGGATAGGAATTTATAAAATCTCCGATTAAAAAAAAGCTGTCGTTTTTTTTTTCATCCGATAAAAATAATTCGCCGTTTAACGAAGTAGGAGAGAGAGGAATGAAGAAAGTACGATTAGCGCACATCTAGAAAAGTCTTATTCATTTATTACATGGTTATTGGTGGTTGGTTTTTCTTTTTCTTTTGATATAATTATCAATCATTATCACTCAGTCATGTTTGCACGCACACACACCCATCAATCTAACTTGAACCGCCAATTATTCATGCGGAGGAGCGGGTTTTGCGGATAACGGATCGTTTAAACCGTTACGGAGAATGACGTTATAATATAATCTATATATTCATATATATAGCGGTATTAAATTACTTCTTTTTTTTCCTTCAATTACCTTCATATAAAAACACTTGACAAACAAAAACGGAACAACTTATAGTCTTTTTGGAGCTGTGACGGTGGGGGGGACACGGATATTGCGGGGGGGCAAAGATGTTTTTTTTTGTTTGTTATCTTTTTTTCGTCTATCTTATGATTTTTCTTTTCTCATCATTGATTCGCGTATTTTCACGAATTTTTGTTATTTATTCTTTAAATTTTCTTCGGCACGTTTCGTAGCGAAAAAAAACCAGTGCCCGAAAGATCGCGCGGCTCGGACCGGATGATGATTATAAATGTGACGTCGAAGACTAGGTAAATGCTTGACTGGAGCCGTTACTTTCGCGCTTCCGTTCAAAAACTCATTCGAAATCGACGGAAAATTATATTATATTTTTAATTGCGTATTTCGACGCTTTTTATACTATTTCGCCAATTTGATTATTCGTTGAGCAGCACAATGTTTACAACGCACGATTCATATTTCGATATCACGCGAGTTAAATTACGAGAAAAAAAAACAAATCGGCGTTATTGTACGTTTGAAGCGAAGACGAAGAATTTCACCGAACGAGGTAACTCTGCGCAGTTTGCGAATCGGTGATACTTTTTTTTTGTTTCTTAATGTGCCGTTTTATGTCCCGTGTCGGCTGGTGCGCGTCTCAAAGACCGACAGCTCCTGGAATACAGTCTGAACTCATGCCTCGCTGACACGCGCGTATTTACAATTCGTCGTGTTCCTGCAATGAGACAAATAAACAAAACGATCCATTAGTTTCAGAAAGATTTATCGATATCAGATTTGTAATTGGGTCATCAATGGTTTTCAGTAACGAGGAATTCCACTTGAATATCGCTCATGCGTGTCAGAAGTGGTGTTATCATCATTGAATTAATATTTAACGCCGAAGATAAGATTGCGCTTTCAATCGTAAAGATTCGATGCGGTATAATTATTTTTCTATTCGAATTAATGTTTTTTTTAATCGGATAAAAAAATGTCTTTATTTGGGTCAAATTTGTGAAATGCGAAGGTCTATCCTTCTGTATGAATTTTCGAGACTCTTACCTCGGCGTCGGCAACAGTGTTGTCCTCCTCTTCCGCTTCATCCTCGTCGTACTCGTCTTCGCTCTTCTCCTCACCGCTCTCCTTGACCTCTTTCTCTCTCTTTTGTTTCTCCTCCTCGTCTTGCGCTTCCTTCATTTTTCTCTCACCCTCCTGCGAAGCAAAATCATATTCCGAATTTAGTCTAAAGTCGCATAACTTTCTCGATTAATTATTTCGGATTGGAAAAATATTCAGCAACGAGGAATTCCAGCTTTTGTATCGCTCACTATAGTCGGAACTGCTTTTGTCATCATTTCAGTAATTTTTTTTTTTTATGGAGTCGATTTTACGGATAAAACTTACGATTGTGGGCTTCCAAACATCCGTGCCGAATTTATGCGCGGTATCGGGGTCGTCCGTGATAAGAACGCTGTCGAAGATCGTACCGGACTTCACTTGCCAGAGATCGAAACCGATCGCGCAAACTTCGTCTTTTCTGTACAATTCGGGATCGGGAGAGTACTCGGGATTCGGGATTTCTGGATGTACCCACGGTCCCTTGTAGTTCGGGTTGTCGATTTGCTTGGGTTTCCATTCGCCCTTTAATAATTAAAATATTTTCATTAATTAAACAAATATCACAGAGATAATTATTATTCAGAGAAAAAAGAAATCGCTGAAAAAATTCAGATTGATATTCTTTTCTCAGTGTTCTTCTAGAATTTTGTTCTCAAATGTCTCAACACTGATTGAAGTGCAAAGTTATTCAACGCTATGCCCACACCCAGTGAAGAATTATTCTCCTTCCGTTGACGACCTTCAATGTCAGGCAATTAAACAATGCAGGTGCTTTTTAGGAAGGTAATTACAAATTTTTCTCTTTTTTAAATTGATAAAAAAAATAATTACCTTGTATTCGGGGTTATCGATCATCGGCGCTTCCCATTCACCGTCCATCTCCTCGTCCCAATCCTCGGGTTTGCTGGCCTCGGGGTCGGGAATGTGTTCCGGCTTTTCCCAGTCTTCGGGTTTCTTGTCATCGGGATCGGGAATAGTGGCTTTGTCGTCCCAGTCATCGGGCTTCGTTTGCGAGGGATCCTTAATCATCTTAGGAGGAAGGAAGTCCCAGTCGGCCTCAAGATCGCCGGATTCGACGACTTCGTTATCGATGAGTACCTGAATAACGCGAAATAAAAATTGAATTTTAGTATCGAAAAAACATAATCTCGTTTCTTCATTTTTTTCGAGATGTGGAAAAAACGTTTGATGATAAGTGTGAATATTGTTGGCCTTCGCGAAATACGTGTAACGATTGATGAGCAAATTTACGTCACAATGTGTATGCGAGACAATCTTTGCTCTTCGAGTACCTTCAGCACTTGTCCTTCGAGTTATCGCGAAGGGCACGTGACTCGAGGCTCGTCATGAATTTCTTTTTAATTTTTTTTTTTTTAACAACTATCAATTATTTTTTATTCTGTGTGCTTTTTTGTTCTGAGTTTTTTTTTATGACCATTATTAATTTTTTTTTCTATAGAATTTTTTGTATATACCTTGTATGTGTTGTCGGGATTGACAATAAGAGTATACAGATGCGTGTATACATCGTCTTTGCAACGAATGTCTTTGTTGATCAGAAGATTCTTTCCCTTGTAGTTGAAGATGACGTGAACCTTCTTAGTACCTGGTCCGCAAATGTCGGGTCCTGTAAGAGAAAGAAATGCAAAATTCTTTAGTCAAATTTTATAGGAAAAAACAAACAAATGTATGAAACGAAGGGAAGCGGATGCGTCACTGGAAGCAATGATTGGACGAGTGCCCGTAGATATTTGTAAGCTTCGAATTTTTCGCTGTACGGAACATTCGTCTTTGGTATACCGACAATGTTGGAACGCCGCCAAGTCGAAATAATATAGTAAAAAAAAATGCATACGATATTCGTCGTTTTGAGTTGCAAAATCCATTCTTAGCGAATGGTCGTTGACTTTTATGACTGTCCTTGGATTTGATACGAAAAAAAAAATAGAATAAGCAATGGACAAATGTTTCTACACGTGTATTCGTCTATAGTATATCGACAAACGCGGTGCATGAAGTTAGATTTTTTCTCTATGACTTCCTATAGCGCTAATGTATCGATTTTTTTTTCTTACAGCCAGTGACTCAAAACTCGTAATTTTCTCTTTTTTTATTAATAGAAAAAAATTAATTTTCGTTTATTTCCCTTTTTTTTGTTTATTTCTACCAAACGACTTTTCAAAATTTTTTTCGTTTTTTTTTATGATCGTAAAAATGGGGTCTTCGCTCGATACAATAATAAGAATATCTTACCGAACATAAGAAGATACGGAGTCTCTCCATGCATATCTTTCTGATCCAACGAACAGTCGAATACTTTGACGTATCCACCGCCGCAGTCGATGTTCTGTTCATGTTTTACCGTGAATTGCACAACCAAAGGCTTATCTTTGTTGCTGAAGGGCTTAAACTTTCTGCTCAAGGCGTAGAATCTCGCGTCTTGCGACGTTTGGATACCTGAAATAATAAAAAATGTCGGAATTATAGAAACGGAATAATATCGTCGCGTTTATTACTGTGATTTTTACAATAGTGAGTCGGAAAATAATGATTATTGAGGAAATGTATCTGCACTGAGGTACCTGAATAATGTATTATTACATAGTCAGGGCATAAGTCAGACCTTTAATCTCCGAGTTCCTGTAGCACTTACCATCCATTTTTAATGAGGAATAGCATGTGACTCTAGGCTCGGATCGAATTCTATGAAATATTACCGTTTTTTTACCCGCAATATTAATTTTTTTTTTTTTTTTCATTAAAATTTTTTTTTTTTTTTTTTCATTTTCTTTATCGTTAATAGCATGTGATTTAAAATTCGGATCGAATTCTATGAAATATTAATTTTTTTTTTCCCGCAATATAAATTTTTTTTTACATTTTTTTTTCGTCATTATTTTTTATCAGATTTACTAACACAGTTGAATGTACAGCATACATTGTTTATTAAACAGTATTGCAATGAAAGTAAATTTATTGTAATGAAAGTTCAAAAAATTTATCAATCTGCAAGTGCCGTTTTTATAATAGGAAATAATGAAAGTTAATTAACGAGTTAATGAGTTAATGAGGGGGGTGATGAGCAATGGCTTAATGAGTTAACGGCCATAGATTTTATTGCTTTCATTTCAAATGCTTTTGATGCATTGTTTGTTTGAATTTTCAAAGATGGCTGTGTCAGTTCTGTAGGAGTTTTGTGTCCAAAAGAAAATGGCTACAAGTACTCCATTTTGGAGCTCCGAAAAAAAACTTTCGAATTTTTTTTTTTTCTCAATTTTATTTGTATATTTTTTGTATAGACTAAACAACGATTTTGTGTTATAAAAATGATATATTTATTCAATAACATACCTTTGTCATTTTCAGGGTCGTTCCAGAATTTGCCATGGCTGAGAACGAATTTTCCGAATTCCTTGCCAGGATGTTCGGAATATACCCAATTTTTTTCCCAGGAATCTGCAGCGACAAAAATAACGAATGTTTGATATAAATAGGGGTATTATTGCGGAAGATTCGGGCGTCAACTGCGTAATTGTCGAAAATACGGGAACATGAGGCGCCGCAGTAATATAGATTTCCGGTAGTGCGTCGACCCGACCGCGTGTAGAGTCAACTTTCTTTTCCGCGTATATATACGTCTTCTCCATTATTTAATGCGCACAAATTTTTTATTCCCTCAATTTTCGAAGTTAAATTTAATCAATTAAAAAAGATTTTCATTGATTATTATATAATAGTTAACGATATATTTCCGCGTGTAGAGAGCGATTGGTCAAAACGTACCGCATGGTCGAAGGTGCAGCGAGATAATGGACGAGCGACCGGTAGTTAAGCGGCGACTCGTCGTCGCCACGAATCTACGAAAAAACTGTAGAGTCGACGTCGTTCGTCGTTGAGGCGGAAGAATACGCGTGTCGCTTCGATCAACGATATGAAAATGAGCTTTAAACTTTCGCCGCATTGAGAATCACCTTACTTCATAAAACAAAATCACCAAAATAAGCCTCTACTCTAACCGGAAAAAATATATACATATCAATGACTATCATTCGACACTTCTTTTTTTTTATTATTTTTATCGTTACGATATTTATCTCTTAATTATACGAGGAACTGGACTTTCACGATTCGCGGAAATTGTGATGCATTAATTATTCAAAAATTCGCTTGTATACATATCTTTCAGAGATAATTTTAATGTATATATGTAGGCAATATCGAGTGGGGGGCCCGTCTCGGTACGGCTGCCGGTTGCTAGGTGAAATAGTTGAAAAAAGCATGCATGGATAAATACGGGAGAATAAAATATTTCTAAAGATTCCAGAAACTTTATAGGGCAGCAGCATTGGTTATCGAGCAGTCAGAGGGTGTGGTTGGTATACAAACGTATTACGGGGGGTGGAAGAGCAGTGAGAAGTAACGTCACGCACCCTAAAGATCCAGACGCTTCGCTCGCGGCTTTCACCGTAGTCGGCTTATACGCGTTTTAACTCTTTCGATATAATCGTTGAATTACTCACCGTCAGCGAACTTTTCCTCGAAGTAAACTTCGGCGGAGACGATGGCGACAGCCAGAAGAACGAAGAATCCGCAGAGAGACCGCATTTCGAGGGCCGTGAAGGGTTTTAAACACCCGCACTTGAACGATTTTGTTTCGTGACGATCGGAGCAGCGCGACGTACGAGCCGATAATGCTAGAAAACGAGATGCGGCTGGCAAGTGTAGAGACTGCCGGGGCAGACAGATGGAGTGTGACGATTGGATGAGAAATATTGACCAATAGGAGCCAACCACGCTCGTGACGCGAAGCGCCGCGCTATTCTACCGCGGTACGCAGTCGCAACCCGGACTCGCAACACGCGCGCTGCTTGCTTTCATTACATACAAAATATCTTCGTACTGACGTTGCGAACACGCCACCTTATCTTTCGAGGATACGGCAGCAAAACTCTCGGCGCTACTCCTCTCGACGTATGGCACGTTCTGATTGGAGCGTTTCTCTCAACGCGGCAATGATAATCGCTTCGCCACGTCGTAGTATGTTGTTCGTCTATTCTTCGAAATATCCCCGAATAATATTTGTCACGAAATATTTACTGAAATATGGAGTCATCAAATTTACAATGAGATGAGATCATTTTAATGAATTGAATCAATGTTTTTATACAGGTTATTAGGATGGGGAAATTAGAGATTAAGAAATGATTAAACAGAGTCGACGAGTTCTTAATTTTTTTTTTAAGGTAATGCAAATTATACGGGCAACGAAGTCGTGAGATTGATTTTATATTTATTATGAAGATCGATATTATGTTATATAACAATAAAGGATGCATTTTTTTTTTTTATTGTTTGAGCAAAATAATTTTCCGTGACAGTACATTGATTGTTATGCGAAAGGGTTAACCTATGTGAATAAAAGATGTATTGAATAGCATTTTGAATTCGATTGAATTTACTGGCGTAACGTGCATACCAGTTTGATACGATATTAAATTATTATTGATATTCCGATCTTCGGTACAACAGTGAAGACGGGGCAACGTCACGTGTGCCTCCATAAACTTGTCACCTTGGTTACCAAGCGATACACAATATGGCGTCTCCAGTGCGCGGCGTTCGATCGAACGTCATGAGTGTCTACTGTACGTCAATCTTAACGTTTTTTTCTAATTTATTGTACAATACTGTAGAATTTTATCGAAGAAGCATCGAAATATGAATAGATCGAAGGCAACTGCTGCGCTGCAGCGTTTCAAAGAAATCGACAAGAAATATAAGGTTAGATATGACGAATCGAAAAATGACGGACACTCGAGCGAAAACACTGCGAGTCTCGTGGAGGAAAATGAATATAAAAAAAAACCTCGCGGTTCCTCGCCGTTCGAGAAGCGAGAAATTTTGAAACCTACTTTGAGCATTAAAATCCCGGATACTTTCGCGGAAAAATTGGACACCGAATCTGCAACATCCAATGAAGTTTCACCGTCACCCAGAGTTTCAGTCGTCGACAAGACTCCCGTTGAGACGCCAAGAGTAAAATCTATTTCTGAAATACAAGAGGTCCTCGATGAAGGAGAATCCATCTCTGAGGTACTGGAAGATTCCAACGATTCTGATGCTGAAACATTTGAAGACATCGATAAAAATGTCTCTGAATATTCCGATGACGAAAATGAAGATTTAGAGATAACGGTAGAAAATTTTTCTCTGAAAAACGAAGAGTCGAAGAATAATTATTCCGATGACTCCTTTGAAAACGATTCTTCCGATGCGGAAAGTATCGACTCTCATCATTCGTCAAAAAAAAATTCAGCATCTCCAGACGTTTCTCAAAAATCAAACATTCAGAAGAATGAAATTCAAGGATCTGTGCGCAGGACGCAGAATAATTTCGGATTTGAAAATAACACAATTTTAGATAACAGAGAAATATTGGAAAAATCGATAAAAGAAGAGAGAAAAATTGTTAATCAGAGTAACAGCAATGAAGATTTATGGAACTCCGTTAATGTTGCAAATACACAGCGTGTAGAATCAAATTTAAGCTCTAAATATTCCACTATTACTGAAAAATCCGATACAGTTCAGCAATTATCAGAATCTTTAAAAATTATGCATTCAGTCAATGAGAAATCGGAGTCGTATTCAGACGAAAAAACAGACCCGAAACTAAGTGAAAAAAATTCTAAATTCAAAAGCGATAATGAGTTATCGGCAGTCCATAAAGTCGCAGACACGTCGCGTTCATCGTCGGCGTTAAATTCGAGCGAAAGTCATTCCAACGAACGTGAGAACGAAGAACTATCGAGCGTTCGTAAGTCCCCGCAATCACAGCGTGAAAAATCAGAATCAAAACCAAGTAAATGCAAAGATTCGAAATCGAGCGATGAATTTCCAATTACCGAGAAATTTTCGACTTCTCTTCGATCGACCGATTCATCGTGTTCAAAATTAGATACAAACAAAGCCCCGTTAATTCTTCCGCGGAAAACAAAATCTTCGCTTAGCAAAGATCGCTCTCACGTGTCTGGAAAACTGCCAGACGTACATGCGATCAAAATGAAAATTGGTTCAAGGCGAAGCGATACCCGAGGAAGAATAAAACGCGATGGTGTGGGATTGAGCGATAAACAACCGGAAGTAGGATTCGCAAAAATGGTGCGTAGAGCGCACAGTACCATCGAGATACGCGCATCGAAGGATAGTTCTCAAGTCGTTAAAAAAAGGATTTCTAACCGGAAGAAGCGTTATCCGATTTCCGGCGACCACCGAGAGCCTAAAATTAAGAGGGGAAACCTAAAAATTTCAAAATCCGCTCCAATCTTACGAAGCAACGGAGCAGCATTATTCGAGCACAAAGATCGCGAATTGGAGCGTCTCAGAGCGCGAATAAGCGATCTGCATCTCGAACGGGAGCGTCAATTACTACTTTGTTATATGAGGGACTTCGACGAGGATAGAAAGAGATTCGTTCTATTTTCTAATCAATTCCACTCTCCCATTAAACCGGAAGTATCGATAATCAAACCGCTCGACTTCCCAAAAGTGGCTAATTTCGTAAAACCCGGTAAATTGATTTATTTATCTTTTTTTGTTACCGTAAAACTACTTTATACGAGTTTTTCGACTTTTTTTCCAACTGTTGATAGATAACCGTTTGACTTTCTCCGACTAATGCTGTTACTGTGTTAAATTCTCAAAAAAAAATAGAGAAATAAATATGAAAACCGGTTGTTCCGACACGACTAACTTGAATAATGATTTATCGTTTTCCTTTCGCAGACTCAACGAGCCTCCGCTGCAGTTTTCTGTTACCAGACGATAATTTAGAGTTGGTGAAGAATCGAGTCGCAGAGATCCGACAATGGCTGAAGGATCAGTTTATCTTGTATCGGGACTACAGCGACGTCGCCGCTGCGATAAACTCGAAATACGTGACCGACGCCGCAGCCGAGAAGGTGAGTGGTGCACGTATCGTCATTTGGAAAGTACGTTGTACCGCGATTGTTGCGCACGGAATCGCGTCGTTTCGAGAGACTTTGCCGAATTATATTTTCGCGATATCGGAAGCGGTCCGACCCGTCGTTACATCTTTACGATTACGACGTGGACAATGGGGACGCAATAAGGAACCATATTGCGCAAGAAAACGTGTATAAGACACAGCGCTGCGCGAAGAATTAACAGCAAAGAAAGCCCCCGCAATGGCATAACAATTTCACTGTGATTACGTTGCCGTCTCGGAAGTCTATTCCCGTGCATAATAATTGTAACGGCGAGAGAAGAATCTTTTCAATTCGGTTTCGCGGGTTCGAATTTTTTCACGAATCGCGAGAGAAATCTCTCATTCTTCGAATAATTATCAAACCAAAATGCTCGAGTTGCAGACATTGTAAATCGTCTCCGGAAAATAATAACAGAGACATTGTGTCAGTAACACATTTAGCAATTATGAACGCATATCATCTTCGAAAAATAAATTACTGCTAATACTGTTGTAACGAATGAAATTGGTTTTCACGTAAACGTGATGTAGCAATGAATTATTTTAACGGATAGCGGAGCCTAAAAATAATTTCTCCTTCGTTATCTTTAAAAGTTTATAAAATAAAATCAATAACAAAATTGAAATCTTATTTTGATAACAATAATTACAAATTTATACAATTGTCGAATAATTTGTCCGATAATATTTTTTTTTAACTTGAAAAATATTGAATTTCCCGTACAATAATTTTTCCTTCGAAAATTTTTGATTGCGTCAAAATATTCAAATTTTTTAATCGAAAAGATAAATTCAATTCAATAGTATACACTGTTATAACATTCGGATCGTAGAATCAAATTGTAAAGCTGTTAGATTTTGTTATCATTTTCCTAGACGACGATATAATATCTATAATAAGATTCATTCATCCCTCCGGCATCCGATAGATTTTCCATAAAAATAAATTCTTATAAAGAGCGCATAACTGCGTCATTATCGACGTCATCGTGTTCGTGACGCAATTAAGGGCTTTCCGCGTGATTCGCAAAGCGAGAGGGTTGAGATGACGAGAGTCCGTGACGGTGTCTCGTCTGTCTATAGTGGAGAGAGGGTTCTCTCCCTGGTGATTTTATAATGAAGAGAATCCTCACACACGTGTGCGCGAAGGTGCGTGCGCCGTGTCGCGGGTGGGAATCTCGCGTGGGGCGACTCCGCGGCTTTTCATTGACGTACCACTTCTCGTGCAGTTCTCCTCCGGCACTCCACGGTACCGGTTCGTTGCTTTTACCGTCGTTCTCCCGTTTTTCGTTCGCGTTACCTACAACGCCAAATTTGCCGGAAGTCTTAGCGAAACGTATAATTCTGAAAATTTATTAAAGATCGCATTCGACGTCTCGTGTTGTTGAAAAATCGCATACGCATCTTTTTTTGCCGCGATAAGACGATCAAAGATTTTGGAAGATCCGGTGGATGTGTACCAACAGAAAAGTGCGAGATCCACGGAAATTCACCCGTGAAGAAGCACCTCGCTGGTGCGGGTGCGGAATCAGACCGGAAGCCGGCATTCCCGGTTAACCCGGCAATCTCTGCGCCGCTCGAGCTTCTCTCGGTAAGCGCTGATTTTTATCGTCTTCCACCATATAACGCACACAACTCAAAATCCTGACGGACTTACTGCGAAAGTCAATTAGCCGATAGATGCGCCGTGTCGATTGTTAATCCTTAAGAGAGGGCGATGGAGATTGCGTTGTTTGACCGGAAACGACGCAGAGATTGGCGAAAGAAACGAAAGTTACTGCTCTTCACGAGAGATCACACACACGAAAAAAAAAGTCTTTTAGCGAACAATTGAAATGAACATCCGGAAATAAAAAAGAAATAAAAAAAAATAAAAGAAAGGATAATAAATGGATATTTATTACCCTTTCTTTTTATTGTTATCTTTAGAGTACATAGAACGAGTGTTGCATTCGTTATTTTTATTGTTGTTTCGAAGGTAAATAGAATTATTTATATCGCATTAGTTTTTTTAATTGCGTTTGAGAAAGAAAACTTTTTCCGTTAGTCTTGTAGAGTGCAATAATAATAATAATAATTTACCTTTCACATATAGCGATTTTGATATCCTTTAAACAGTTCGATGAATTATTTAAAAAATTGACTATCTTTTTATAATGTAAATATAATTTTTCAAAAATTAAAAAAAAATTTGCATCGCTTTGAAAATGGAACGTCTCGTGGCATTGACACCGTCGGGGTGATAAAAAAAAATAAAAAAACAAACATTAAATTCCCGAGATCCGTGTTAAACAATGCAACCGATAAAAAACAAATCACAAACTTTTTGTCGAGTAAATTATAATCACAATAATTACATATTGATGCGCGAAGACGCAACCAGAATATAATTATATTCATCGCGATTATGTAGTCGTCGCCTCTCGCGTATCTATATACAGAATAAATTACAAAACGTTAATACATGTTATGTATAATTACCGGTCTCTCCGCGGCGATAGTGCGTTGCAAAGATTTTTTTAAAAACATTTTTCTCATTAACCGACTCTCACTTGTGCATCTCATTTCGCCGCAATACGAACGCGAAACGCACTGTGTATAGTATATAGTTATAGTTATGCGAACGCGAACGGGTTCACGAGATCGCTGCACTTATACACGTGACAATTCGCAAACGTCGCGCGTTGCGTATTTATTTTTAGAACAGATCGCGCGCGACTTTTTTTTTTCTACAGTCACTCGGAGTCGCGCGGGTATTATACGCGTATATATATGTAAAATACTGGAGAACTCGATGGCAGTCTGAATTTCGCAAAGGCGAACTTAACGATTTGTAGATTTCTCGTTGAAAAGTCGATTTGTCAGATACACAGTCGTATTTACTCGCGCGTAACATTTCACCGCACGAATTGCACCGTTTGACAATTGGAGCACTTCGTTGCACCGGCGATCGATGTAATGCCATTTATTAATCGGTACATTGCAGTTCTTGTACAGCAATGTACCGATTAATGGTACATTAATGCATTTGCATTTAACGCATTAATGCACTTTTCCTCGGATAGGTTTGAGTCAAATGCATATCGAGGACAAGTGCACATCGACGCATATCGTATACACGGACAAAAAAAATTATACGTTCCGAAGCTAAGCGTACATTTCGTATTGTAACGATAAAAATGAAAATTTTCTCTTTCGCAACGGCGCGATACACGGTGCGTATCCCTCAATGTTTTCCTCAATTTTATTCGCGAAAAAAATCGATTAATCGGCACATATCGTCGTCATTAACGCTTGTGGATTGAATTTTTTTCTCGTCGCGTAAATCTCGTATTGTAACGATAAAATTGAAAATTTTCTCTTTCGCAATTGCGCGATACACGGAGCGTATCCTTCAATGTTTTCCTCAATTTTATTCGCGAAAAAAATCGTTTTATCGGTATATATCGTCGTCATTAACGCTGGTGGAATGAATTTTTTTCTCGTCGTGACTTCCGCACATACCACTTAAATCACTGCGATGAGAAACACCATTCGCGAAGGATATACGACTCGATTTCTCTTCGACGTTTATTATACCGCGAAAGAGACGAAACGCGATTTGATTCTTTGCCAAGGAGACCTCCTTGACTCGCGATCGAAACAAAAGCTCATTTTTTTATGTCCCTCAATGTCGATAGATCGAGTATCGAGAAAAATTTACGTGAATTAAAAAAAAATATTTTTAATTGAATGGAACAATTAAATTCTATTGTGCGAACGGCAATGGGAAAGGATATCAACTCGATTTCTCTTCAATACTATTATACCGTGGAAGAGGCGAAACGTGATTTGATTCTCTGCCAAGGAGACCTCCTTGACTCGGAGTTGAAAAAAAAAAAAGCTTTTTTTTTTTTTGCGTCAGCGCATCCAACTAAAATATCGAGGAAAGTTTCGGTTGATGACAAAGTAAAGTTCGCAAGAAAATCGATGAAATAATATTATAATAATTTTATTAAATTATATATCATACACAACATAAATACTATCGAAAATTATACGCTTTTAATGAAATTTATCAATCAGCCTATGATTTTTTATTATTTCTATCGTATATCACGGAAACAAATTTTTTTTTTTTTTTCATTTTTACGAGTTTAAAAATTTTTCGAAATTTTTGAAAGACTATAAATCACTAAATTCAATATTCAAAAGAAAATGCCCGATTCTGGAGAATTTGGTGTGATAATCGTCGGAAATAAATTAAATTTGTTTCCAACGCCTGTGCGGTGAAGAAGCCGTCGTAAATTTTTCAAGGATTCGAGGGGTTCCTCACTCGCTGCGCGAGGCTGACCTTTGTCCGCGGAGTTTATAACGGCGGAGAGACATCGCTGTAGGTGCGACAAAGTTCATGACGAGGTCGAGGGTAATAACGGCCGGAGGCATTGCCGACTCCTTTGTCTATAATGGCCTCAGCAGGCGACCTTCCGCGTGTCGTTAACTCCAATGATCCGTAAAGTGTCCGGCGCTATTGTCTCGTATCGATCTCCTCGGCTCCGGTGAGAATCGATGATCGAATTAACGTTATCATGAATGATCTTTTACCGAACGCTTGCGACCGATACTGCGTGTCGCAATATCTCGATAATGTTATTATAGCGATGACTGCGTATACACCGGAAGCGGAGTTCACTCGTCTGATAGTAACGCGATGTACGAACGATCGATTCATGAAATGCGTTTATCCGTGTGCACAATATGCTTTGGAGGAAAGGACACGGGATATATTGCAATAAGGTCGCCGGAAGTTGATGAGAGCAGCCAACTGAAACTTTACGCGCGCGACTTTCTATAAATACTATCTGCAAGGGAACTTGATAAATGAAACGCAATAGCGACATTAATTAACTAAAAGTAATCCCGCGTAGGATTCGGTTTTTCAGTATTTATGGAATTTCTATGTTGAAACTTTTTTGCTATTAGATCGATTTTACACGTATTACATTCATAGCTTAAAAAAAAAATAGGTGCATCGTACCGGAAGCTTTTGGTTTTTCTCAAAGTTACTCGGTGGTCGAGTTGCACCTATCGAGCGAAACAGACGGAACGAGAAATTTTAGCTTTTATCGTTCATTTTACATCTTGACGAGCGATTTGGGCGAAAATTTTTTTCGGACAATGAAAACCTCAATCCATGGAACACAGTAGCGAAATTAAATTAGAAAAAAAAATCTTTCAATTTTTATTAATTTCTACGCTTTCAAATCTTTTCGCTTTGAGAAGAAGTTACGAATTCGCTCCGTAAATTTACGACTTTGATTACGAAGATAAATCGTGCATTGGACAATGGACTTTAAGACTGTTATAGAATTTTTTAAGTATAAATATTTAACTTCGAAAAATGGAGGTACCAGAAAATTGATTAATCCGAAAATTTGACAACGTAGTCGCAGCAACGATTTTTTCGTCACGAACGATAGGAAAACGCACCCCTTCGGCGATTCTATCGCCACGAGGTAAAAGCTGCAATCGGAAATCTCGACGATGTACAATAATTAAACTCCGCACCCAAAATTGTTCCCCCTGACGCCGCGGTGCACGATACACGAAGCCCAACGTGAAACCGATCCAAACAGGAAATTGTGAGGAAGCAGAAGCGATAGTGAATCATATATTATAGATCGCGTGGTTCCGACGCCAAGGGTTGTTCACGGAAGAGTTGGTTGCCAGACTCGCGAGGGTTTCTTCGATTCGTCATAGTCCGCCCCCTCCGCGTGTCAAATTTCCAACGCCGAAAGAAACTCATCACTAACAATTATCTTGTAAAAATCTTTTAACGACTGTCGGACGTTTCATTACCGCACCCCCTGTGAAGATCGCCGATGGCGTTGTTAAATGTTGTGTCGGTAGAATTAGCCAAAAGCCTCTCCCTCGGCGCCCTTTTCGTCTCTCAAAAGGAAAAAGCAAATTATCGTTGTCGCGACGCTAAACGACCGACGTCGCGTCGGAACATTTCCTCACGAAAATAGCAAAAGGCAAATACGTATATATATATATTCTCTGGACATAAGCTGCAAGAGGATCAAAGGGCGAGTGACTTCGGGGAATCTATAGCGTTATACTGGTTAGCAAAGGCGTGCAGAGCACAAGAGCCGAAAACGGTGCACAAGGAATAGAAAAATAAGGCGCGACGAGCGACGAACGTGAAGTCCAAGAGCAGCAACAACTTCTATAGGTATACATACCCGACAGATGGAAAAGGTAAAGAAGAGTTTGTCTCGAGCTGTTGCCTTCTCGTTTTCTGTTTCCGCTCCTCTACTCGGAGCAGTTCTTCTTTTCTTTCTCTTCCACAATGTGTAGTACTAACATACGGGCAATTCGATGTCAAGCGAACTCTCTAAATCATTTTTTTTTAACTCAAACCCGTGATATCCATTAATTATAAAGAATTTGCTTAAAATTAACAAATATTGATGGTATTTTCAAAAAATCCATTATATCGAAAAGTATCGAAAATAATCGAACAATAACTTTTTTTCGATTTTTATCTCATTACGAAAAAAAAAAACAAGGAAACGAAAATTTAGATTTTTACTCTCATTTTTTTTTATTTAACCAATGAATTCGTTTTTTCGTGTTTCCGGTAAATTTTCGCGATAATAAAGCTAAGAAAAATTTTACGAAGACTGCGTATTTTCTTGGGTTTGAAGATCGATTTTGACGCGGAATGCACTGTGCAAACGTATAAAACGCGTACAGTCTTCGTTGTTTTTTTTTTTTTTTTTTTTTTTTTTTTTTTCACCTGTGTCCACGTTATAGTTGACATCGGTGAGTGCGTTTACACACTATAGTACGATTATACTGTACTACATATACAGAAACCCGTCGCGGACACGCTTCTCGGAAGTACTCACCCGGGACCCGAGCGGCTCTCGGTCGTCGGTCGCCTCGGATTCACCGAGAGCCGAGCGACGAGGAGTGGCGGAGCTCATTACGAAGATCGGTAGAAGGTGCACATACTCGCCCGGTTCGAGTCTGTCGTCTTTCTATCCTTCTTTACAGTCTTTCTTTGTAACGAAACACATGAATTCAACTTCTACACCCGTAGATGCAATACAGACGATTCTGTACAGTATAGCGCTCTCTTCAGGCCACGAGACTCCGACAGCAACTTGCGGAGTTTCATGACGAGACAAGTCGAGAAATTGGATAATACTATCTACTAAAAGCGTATATACATCGATACACATTCAAAAGTTCACGAAATATAGTTCTCTCTCCCCTTCTCCTCTCCGCGGTACACTCGATAATTGACAAATCTGACGATACAATCAATAGCCGACACCAACGCGAACGCCCATGCGAAGTAACGGGCGCACGTAGAGACTATTGCGGGAAGCGTGATGAGAAGTTTGGTAAAAAAAAAAAAAACAAAAAATTACAATCTATCGCGGCAATTTGGTGACGGTACAAAAACCTTCGACTTTTTTTTTTTTTTCTTTTTTCATTCTTTACGCAACACGGTAATTTTTTACGAGAGGCGTTTCTTAAGAGGAAACAACGCGAAGTGGCCGTGACGTTGCGATTAACGTTGATATGCGTTGTTCGACGAAAACAACAGAGTCTCTCGATTACTTTTTCGAGCCATGAAAAGACATTGTTGAAAACATTTTTAATTGAAATAATTGGAAGCGCATACAAAAAACCATTCGTTATAAAAACGCTTTATTTTTGTCGCGCGATGTTTTTCTATTACGTATAAAGTAATTTTTCGCTTTACGCGCGACTTTAGTTAATTAATTTTATCTAAATAAGAAATCTACAATTTCGGTTTTTTTTTTAAAGTATTATAGGTGCGAATATCCAAGTCATTTTTTTCAGAAAATTGCTTGTCGCGATCGTAAAAAATAAACGATACAGTCGTAAATTTTCGATCCATCGGTGTCGCGTTTCGATAGGTGTGACTTGACTAATGCGTTCCATCTCCAGCTGCGAGACAGTCTATCATTCTCCGCCCTTCGCAAATAACTGCAGTAGATGCAATTCGATGTTATCAAAGTCTGGACAGGTGTCCAAATGTTGTGAGTAGTTTAATTTCCTGAGCTGTCCGTCTCGAACGGGAAACGGGTAACGCCAGTATCTGAAACGAAGACGAGAAATATGAAGCATTGACGGAGGATGTTACGCGGTAAAATATCTCCAACATAGTAGTTCGAGCTGTTGACGTTCGGCTCAGCTTCCGGCGGGCTTTCAGACGATCGAGTTTTAACGCACACACTTATCTCGAGACCACTCACGGTCCTCACGGACCGTCGGATTGCCCTGTCTACCAATGTCGGGAGCAGTTAGCGAGAAGCCGAGAGGCTCCCACGAGGAACAACCAGCGGCGTCATCGACCACTTCTGATCCATGGTTTAGATCTTTTTCTCTTTCGCTCTCTCGTTGCTCTCTCGACATCTCCCGCTTCTTCTTAACTCCCATCACTTCTGTTTTCGTCTTCCTCTTTCCCTCGCGTTACTTCCTCTTTCTCTCGAAGCCTCCGCGCCGCGCTCCCGGGGAGCACCGTTTTCTTGCTCGAGAGTCTACCACTTTGATTCTCTTCCTCGTCGTACTCTGTATTCTCTCTCGACGTCTCTCCCTTTCGCACCGGATCACCTTGGTAAAAATCCTCCGCCGGCTTTGGCCCGACATACCGATCCTTCGATCTCGCGAAACGTTCTAGAAAACGTATGAAGTAGCAGAGAAGTTGCGAACGTTATAGTCATTGGCAGATTTTCACGAAAGAGAACCAATGACGGCGCTCGGCTATTCAATGCTCATCGCAGGCCAATAACTGAGTTGCCGAGGCGCTTAAATTGATGGATAGCTGCATGGAGGATCGTTCTGTGTATACAAGAAGCTTAATAGTGGACACGAGTGGGGATCAGACGGAGATCCGTTCGGTGACCCTCTCGAATGGCCATGAAAAAAGAGTTTGGAGTTTAGAACTCGTCCGTTCGGCTGAACCTGTGGCATTGCTTCAAACTTGAAGGCGATTGCCAACCGATTACCTTGCGAAATTGGACTCAACGGTCGATAGAATCTCGTGGCACAACATCGAGGCATTCGGGAACTGTTAACCTGAAATGAAACGATCGAAGGGACGATGTTCGACTCATCAGCAAAATATTTCGTAACTATCGAAGTTATTTGCGAAGTTAGTGAAGAAGACGATAGTATCAACTTAATGTTAAAATAAACAAAGTTAATGTGTAATTTTCAATAGTTCGATAGAAACTAAAATTAAGAAAGATTGGCGCTTAGAGATTCCAAAAAAAAGTATTTTGTAAGCGAACGAGAATCGCCTATTTTATGTGTCGATCCTTAAAAGATACTCTTTCGCGATCTCAATAATTCAATATTTCGCAACAAACGGTCAAATTTTTTCTAAACAGATTTTTGGTCGAAAAAAAAAAAAGATCGAAATCCGTTCAGTGACTCTTCGAGTGGCTGCTACGTCAGTTCGGACCCGTGACGCAGGTACAAGTTGTTCGGTTGCCTCACAGGTGATTTTGCGAAATGCCTTTTATATTCATCGCAACTTCGAACGAAACTCTAGCGAAGAGCTTCTTGTATATTTTTCGGGCCGAAATCTTCGATCGAACAGATAATAGTCGCAGCCTATACTTAGTCGTATCTCTGCTCCACAGTACAGAAGTTACGATAGTTACGCTCCTAAAACTTCGAATGTCTTATTGTCCTGTCGATCGTAGCCCTGAACTCCTAAGCGTATTATAATAGTGTATCGTATAGTTGGTCATTAAAGTTATCACGGTCCGAAAAATGTGAAAGCCGGCAAAACAGGCAATGATAATAATTCAACAAACCTACCGGGGTGAACCTTCGTACGAAACGTCGAAACGAGAAGTAGAAACTCGTGTCTTCGTGGTACATACGTATGTCCGCCTCTCGGTGGCTAACGGAATATCCGCACGAGGCAAAAGTGTAATTTGGAACAAAGCGTTTAAACGCGTACGAGAGGGGGGGGGGGGGGGGGGTGGGGGGTCAGCCGAGGTTGGTCAGCGGAGGGTGTAAAGTCCGCGGACGACTTTCGTGGTGAAGATCAGGAGAGTCGAAAGGATGATTAAGAGAGGCGCGATATTTATACCTCGTTGAGAAGGAGAAACAAAGAGAAACCTATCGGACGCGAAACGGAGATCTTGAGCAATCGAGGCACAGGATTTCGTAATGACCGAGTAGCGAATGCAGTCCACTGTGTAGTTGTATCGCGTGAACGGTGTACGTATCCGACAAATCTACGTGTTATTTTTTTCGATAGTATGCGAAACGGCTGTACGGTATACGCGGGTTATACAGGTACCGAGGTATCCTTCTCGTTTGATATAAACGTCGTAGAACCGGTGTTCGGAAACTCGGCGAGTAGCTCGTCGAGGTGTAGGCGTGTGTCTGCCGATGGGGTAAACCGCGTCTGTATCTATCCGGTATCTCTATTGCCACGGTCTCGTGTTTTTGCATATCTCGACTCGTACACTGTATAAAACACACGAATATAGTTACGTACCTTTGCCATGGAATTCATTTCGAAATCTAATATATCTCGTAAAATTTTTTTCGGCAATAGATTTTTTTTTACTTCGCAACCAGTGCCTTCTATGAATAAAGAATTTTTTTCGTTATCAGTTATCTTTCACGCCTATGAATAACGATATTTTGTAACACTCGTACGCAAGATTCTTTTTTTTTCATATTATTCATTGATTCAATGATTTTATAAAAAAAAAAAAAAAAAATCAAGGAATATTAAGTCATTAAAAAAATTATGTTTTCGGACTTCCGGTTTCGAGTGCAAACTCGAAGATCGAATCTCTCCCGTAGATAAAGACATATATACGAAGTTTCGAAGAAAAACATAATTTTTTAGAATTTCGGAAAAAAAAGAAGCGCATGCGCAATTCTGCAATTCTGCAACATTATTAGGTAATTCGTCTCTGTAAATGTCCGGGAATCTCTCCGAGGATTATTCCTCGCATGTTCTCTTCCAGTTGAAACGCTTCGCGTGTGTGAGTGCACAGTTATACTGTAGTATAATACTGTACAGTATAATTAAAGTCGAAGTAAATGAGGAACGCGCCGCTCGAGACACGTTCAATCAGGTAGAGGCTGAGAGCGTCTGACCATACAGGCAATGTATCCACTGAGCCCGAGTTATCGGTAGTACATTGAACACGAGCGCGTCGCACACATGCGGGCGAAAGGAACGCATACAGTTGAGCGTTGCTGAGGGGCCGGGGCAACGGGAGTCTGCTGACGGGATCGCGGCGGCGTCGGCGAGCAGAGACCGCGAGAGCCACTCGCACAGGTTGCATAACGGTTCACCTCGTGCACAGCATCAACAGCCCCTTTGCGCACCCGGTATCAGATGTCCCGGCAACAGCAATAGGGAAAAGAGAATACATGTATTCGAGTCTCTCTTCTGGTCAAAGCGGTTCTCTTTACCTTCTACTTCTTTGTTTCATTTTTCTTTTTTTTTTTTTTTTTATTAACCTTTCGCGATTCCTGTGCGATATCGATCCGGTACAGCGCTGTGGTTTATATCAGATAATTGCACGAAAAAATATTCGAAATATTGATACTATTCGAAACTGAAATATTTCGAGATCCCAAGGAAATTGAATAATTTCGATTCGGAAATAAATGAAATTTGAGTATTAGTCGCGGAACTATAATTTTTGAAAATAACAGAAAAAATAATGTTCTGACTATAGAATAATAATTTTCCACCGCTAATAGCCACTGTATTATTTTTCTATGCAATTATTGCTTTCTTGCGTAGAAGTTGATTTTTTTTACAAAAATAAACAATTGTTTTCTCTACATATTTAAACGATTCGAGATAAACGAAAAACCGATGCTTATCATTCGTAAACGTTTGAGATTATAGTTTTTTTCTATCCACAGCTTGTTGACTAATTTAATAAATGAAAAAAAAAAGTAAACAATTAAAACAATTCTATCGCACTTACCATATTTTTTCTATATGTTTTAATGTTATTCCCGTTACTAATGCTCGTTGATTCCGATGAGTAATATTTCGCGGTAAAAGAAAACTCACTTTCGTATAAATCGATGACTCCTCGGAAAAACCGGAAGTGTCTGAATCCCCCATAGTTCGTAGTCGTACTACAGAATCTTTCACACGCGCCTATTTCCTTTCCGGACACGTATCCAAAGGAAAATCCTCGAAGGGGTCTTTTCATCGACTTTACGGAGAAGTGATCTTTTTTCTCTCCGCGGCCGTATCTACTTGCACGTGAGGGTCATTCCTTCTCGACTCTCCTGGTACAGCATCCAGCGGCGAGCGAAGGTTCTGACGGTCTCTATGGACGTATACGCGACGGTTCCTTCTCATCTCGACGCTTCTCTCACTCGCATTCGTGTGCAAAAAGTCAGCACGTTTCGCGGGTGCGGTTATGGGTATTCTTTCGGTTATTCCCGTCGAGTATTTCTCTCTCTCGTCCGTTTCTTCGCGAGAAGATCCCGCGAGTCTCGTTTCAATGATTCTATGGTAGTGTTTCCACTTTGCAACAACAATAAAGTATCGATCGCGAGTGACTATTATCCTCAACTTGGCGTCCGTCGATTATCTGTAACGAGCTTCATGACGCGATACTTCACTCTTCAATCCTCTGAATCACGTGCCGCAGGTAAATGCCGATAAAAAATAAATCTCAAGCGCATCGAAACGCATTTTCGCTAAAGACGATTTGGCGTTTTCACTTCGTGACTGCATCACTATCATTTGCCGTATCACTGTTCCATGCATATGTTCTTCTGGCCGACAAAATCAGTCAGTGAAAGTGCGATGATTAATGATAAAAGTACCCGAAGAATACAACATTGTAAAAATCCTTAGTGATGAATCGGAGGCCATTTTAACATCGCGACAGTTTACACGTGATGCATAGATTAGTCGCGGCATATGCTGCGCTAAGTAGATACAGCTAGCTATACAGATCGCTGGAATAGAGCGCATAGATGTTCTTTTCGCAAAGTAGTTAATGGTATACGAAATACTATAATAATTTGTCGCGGGGAGGGATAAAGGATTCTTCTTCTTCTCTGGGATGGGAAAGTAAAAACGTATTATAGCGCACACAGCCGTGTAAAGTGTGAGTGATTAATTGATTACGTTCTGTGGAGAGTTAACGAGGACGCGAAGGTGCTGCGGGTTCTCTATACTGCACAACGGTAACGTCGAGATTCTCCTTGTGACTTGGGGGCGTGACGAAAAAAAAAAAAAAAAAAAAAACTTCGAAACTTCCGACGGGAATATCTCTCACCTTGCAGTCGCGGGGACTATAATTATCCTCACTTTTATCTCGTATCGTTGAAACTGACAGGAAAATATAATGCAATAAAGTCGGTAACTGATCGAGAAAGGATTATAGACGGTTTTGATAAGAACGCTTTTTTAAATTGCCGGACGTCCCCATTGAAGTTTCAATTATTCGATGCGTACATTTACGTAATTACGTGCTTCTCATTGCGTTGCATTTTTTTTTTTCACGTGTGCATTCTTCATCGACAGATTCGACATGCACTCGCAGCGTGTATAGGTATACTGTTCGTACAGTGTACAGCGTCTCGAATCGCACGATGAGGGAATCGGATTAAACGATAGATCGATAAAAGTGATTAGAATACCATGCGTGGCGGTGTAACCGGACGCTATTTGCGGAGCACGCAATCGGCATCTCCGGCAGAACTCGAGAAAACTCGACGAAAGTCCTTGGTACCCATTGCGGCCGTCTCTCGAAGCTTTGGAATATTTATTGAAGTTACATTATGCGAGATATATTATCGTGTCGCTATTGAATTCCCTTTTTTTCCGTCTCTGCAGAGTCCTATCGTAAGAGTGTCTCAATTCATTGACTGGATATGGAGAACTTCAGCCTTCTATATCCATAAAAATAAAAGTACCAATTTTTATTATTGTTAATTTTTCAAATTATTATTTTGAAAAACTACTAAAAATTTTATCCTCAAATAGACATTCGCGATTGCGTATTTACGTTTTTTTCGACGAAATGAACGAATGCACGGGGAATTTTAAATAATTAGATAATATACGGAAAAAATTCATATGTATTTTGAAAAATGAACAAATAATTTTCATCTAAAAAAAAAGTTTGGTTAACGGGTGATTCGTAAAATAATTGTTTTTGAATCAATTTGTTAATAACATTTTCGAATTATTATTATGCAAAATCAATATTTTCAGCGCCTTCTGTTTGGTTTTTGTTCAGATTTTTATCCCATCGAGAAATATTCAAAATTTTCTCGGAAAGTTACGTTTTTTTATAATTCACAAATAATTCCGATATTTTTTAAATCCAAATTTAGACAAAAAAGAATTTAAGAATTTGAAATTTGGATGTGAAAGATTTCGGTATTTGGATTTAAACTTTTAAAATTGGTAAGTATTTCCGAATTAAAAAAATATGTGATCACTTATGATACGTCTTAATCCGTATTATAGAATTATTGCAAATTTTTTAATCGATAAAAATATTAATTAAAAAAAAAAAAGAAAAAACTCCTGAACACATCGCGATTGTCCGCAAAAAGATAAAACTCCGAGTGCCGATCTTATAATTCAAGGGATCATTAAAAAAAGAATGAATGCTTTCGTTTTCAACGCAATGATTTCTCGAAAATAAACTATTCCATAGTTTACACAATTTCAATATCGTAACACGAGGAACAGAGTAATTAATTCCAGCCACACGATCGTTAGAATCGTCGTAGACGAAATTCCGCGAAATCCTCCCGCAGTCAAGTTGATAGAAGAGTTGGAAGCAAAACGAAGGCACGATGACGGGGGTTTATGTACGTTGTTGCCTGTGATGTGGTCGTTGCTCGAACGGTACACATGCCAAGGCTCGACAAAGGCGGCGACCTGAACTCCTTTAAGGCCCGCTTCGTCGCCTACGGCCAGCGTTGACTCGTAGTTCCTCCTTCTCCCTTCATCTCCCTCTTTCTAGTCGGCGTTCTCTCGATAAACTCTCTCGACTGCTTGCTTTTCATCTATCCTCCCGCGTTCGCGTCTCGGCACTATATGAGCTAAAAATTGCCAGAGCTATAGACATACGGCTCGCGTGTAGTACACATAGATAAGCATACAACTCATAGATCTCGCGAGCGAAGGTCCGTTTCACGGTGCCGCGCAGAAGCCAACTTCCTACGTAGTATTCACATCCGAAAACGACTTCCATTACGACTTATCTTCATTTCTCAGCCTAATGAAACTCTTGTATGAGAATTTTTATTTAATAAAAGAGAAGCGCGGGCTGCTGCGCGTCAACGCTCGACAGTCTTTATTGTTTGGCAAAACGTAAAGAGAAAAAAAGGAAAGGCGCTACCGTAGGCATTGGCTAGACGACGACACGACAATACTTTACGACCCGAACGCCTCGTCCTCGTAAAGTAAGACATCTCTCGCTAACGATGGGAGCACTGCTCTGAATTAATTATCCATATTTCATGTGGAAATTACTCGGTCACGTTGCGCGATGTAAAAAAAATAAATCGCCGAAAAAAAAAAAAATTAATTTCAACAATACGATATTAAAATTTTTTTTTTTTCGGAATTCGTTAAAAATTTATCACGCGTTAAAAATATTGTATCGTAGAATACGCGTTTTGAATATCAAGTCGAAAGTTAGTGAGTCGAAACGATTAATAATGTACGTAATATTATTGTTATGTTATTAATGTATTTTCTGGGCGCTTCGTACATTTGAATAAATTCTGTTATGTAGATAATTCGCGAGATTAGATGGCGTATCTCTCTTGCAGCAGAGAGGATAATAGTGCAAACTATCGTCCGCCACATAAGAGTGCACAGGCCGGTCCTCCCACCTGCAGTGCAGCGACTTCTCGTTCGCCTCGGACACTCCTGTGTCGGGAAGAACGCTGATGACTCACGTAACTCGTAGCGCATAAGTACGCGTATCTTCGCGTATATTGCACTCGCCAAGAGTTTCCGCACGTGAATCGCGGAGTTCCGTTCGTGGGAACGAAGCGGTTACAAAAAAAAAATCTCGCACCCACCGAGCGTGAATATATAAAACAATTTTTGTTTTCGTTCGTCAAGCGTAACGTTCTCATTCTTCGGAGACCGAGAGCCGATGGTCGAAAGCCAAAGGGTATGTCGAGAGTGCCCAACCGTGACGACCTGTATGGCCTTCGAAATTTAGCCCAATAAAATAATGTTCGATTCAAGAATAGAGAAAATAAGCGAACGAAATAATTCCGAGAAGAAAAAAAAATACGAAGTTTCTCAAACGATAATTTATTAAATTAAATTAATTTTTTTTTTTCTTCAAAAAAAAATTGAATAATTATTTACAAAATAATTGAAAATTCTTTCGGAAATTTGAAAAAATTTTATTAAATTTTTTCAGCTCCGAAAGATCGAAAAGTTCGATTTTTCATTCGAGATAATTCAATCGTTCGAAATCAATGGGATTAATTTTCATCCGCGCAAATGTTAATCGTCGAAGATTCAATTACCCATAATACTCATTTGCATAGATTGATATCAAGGCGCAATGAGGAAAAGGAAGCTAATAGCGAGTATTATTATTTCAGTTATTATCCTATGGGTTTCTCCCGTCCGTGTGACTACGGTATCTTTATAAATAAATAAAAAAAAAAAAAAAAAAAAAAACAGCACGCGGATGACGAGCGTCCCTTATACAAATATAATCAACTTTCAAACTGCAAAAGCGACTCCACAGAAGCAAAGACCAACGGAGAATTTTCTCGACATAATTGCAATTATAATTTTTTCGCATTGCGTCCCATTGTTCGGCTGTAATAGATCGGGGGCACCTCTCTTGCATACTTACCTTCTAATAGAAAAGAAAATCCCCGACAGGAAGTTTCACCGCGTTCTGCGCTCGTATTATAAAAAAAAAGTCTGGTTACACGTAAGTGAGTAGGTTAATAAATTCGCGGCGGTTGGGTGTTTGCGCGGCGTTTTACTTACACGCGAATGCTCGTCGTGTGCCACATCGTTACATCGAATAAAACACGTCAGTGCTAAGTGAGTGCAATGCATTCAAACGTAATATACAACCAGTCTTTCCTTAATTGTTCGAGCGAAGTTTCCATCGATATTTATCGAACGTTCTTGACCTCGAAATTCGACAAAAAACGTCTCGCGAGGCGTCTATCGATAATCATTAAATTTCGAAGAACGTTAATTGCCTCTCGTAAATCGATTAACTGTATCGTACCAATCGCTAGGATTTTTTTTCAAAAGCTTCATTATCATTTGCATCGACGGTTTCCTTAGAGTTGCAAAGTTATTTTTACGGATTTTCTGGTAAATGAGCATTGAAAGCCGGTAGTCATTAGCGCGACGTCGCGCGTCATTTGTCTATCCAATGTCGAAGATTGGATTAAGTATATCGGGCGAATAAACGCGACTATACGCGACATCGATGATTCGTTATCACTTCGCGGACTATCCTCGATTTTACCTGCAAGCGAACGCATAAACGCGGACTAACCTCGTCTTCTCGTTTCGCTTATCGCGGGCGATTAGATACGCTCTTCACGGCAGTTAAGATTGCAAAAATAAATAAAAAATATACGAAATACGAGTTTCGCGATAAGTTCATTTATATCGATTTCATCATTTATAAATAGAACTGATAACAATTTTTTTTCTCGAAAACAATGTTTTCGATCGATTTTAAGGTAAAAAAAAATAAAAGTAGTAAAAAAAAAAAATCACGACGACGTCTCATCGAAAAATTTTTAACAAAAGCTGGAAATTCGAAAAAAATTGTCTCTTAAAGATGAGAGTCTAAAAATCGCTCATCCATAACGACGCGTTGCAGAAAAAAAAAGGAAAAAGGAAATTCTTGGTCAACGATACTGTAGTTATATACGTGGCACGTCGGGACGTCGGTTGCGGCCGATGCACAGGAAGAGAAGCGAAGCTGCAGAACAACGCGGCGAACGTTTGTATTATAACGTCGACTTATGTAACGAGGTCCGAAGTTTCCGCTCAGCGTAGCGTGGAAGCTCGTCGGTTGGGTCTATCGTCGTTCGGGAAGCTTTGCCTTCTGGGGGCCGTTGTCCAGCGAGGCAAACTGTAGTCCTCTTGAGGCCCATTGTCTGCTCGGTACAGAGGCTCATCCACTTCGTGGGCAGCGACGCACGCCTACCTCTCTCTCTGTATGGAAGGATCCTTGCGGCTCTCGACTGAGAAATCACAAATCCGTTGAGGGGAGAAGGGGGCGGTGGTTGTTCACGATGTTGCAGAGTGAAGTCTCTATAGAATTGATTATTATTTGATACCAGAACTTGACTTTCATATCGATATTCTCATTTTTTAATCTCATCGAAATAACTACGATACTTCGATCTATGAAACTCTGTTTATTTCCGCCAATTAAGTTGAAATCGTTTTTTTTTTTTTTTTTTTTTTTTCGGAAAAATAAACATTATTCAGCGAAAAATAGAAATTCTTCGCCGTTTCAAAGCCGAGAAATTTCAACAGAGTCATAAAAATCAACGTGTTCCGCTGATTACCCAATTTTTATATAACTCACTTACAAAACGCTGACAATGTTCTATGGACAGTGTCCATTATCGGAGCAGATTTTCGGTTCGTTTGTCAAAGAGTCGCGTTTCACAGGCGCGAAACTTTGTCGCGGTATTCACGTTACATTGACGGAATTTATAAATTTTTTTGAAGAGTACATGAAGAATAATAGCACTACAAAGTAATGATTATCGCGATGTAAGTAGATATTACACGTTGATACGTTGCTACGACAAAGTTCGCAACGGCGCTATTCACGATTTTCGACGAATACGGTTCGCTTAACCGTGATCCAGTTCCCAACGCATCGGCCGCATTACCGTTACGCAGCGAGAGACGGGCGGCAAGTTCCCCGCGGCTCTTGATACCGAGCGGCAGAAATCGGTGTACAGCGCCGCGGTAACATCAACCCGTTGTACCCGCTGCGGCCCCGTAATTGCGAATCTTCCTAAAATGGACGAAGTACAAGAGTCGCGATGTTGCGCTCCTCGTAATTACAGAACAATGGAGGGATTTGGGTAGCAGTCGTTTAAGTTAATTAAACACGTGGGCAACGCTACTCGGTACTCGTATCTTCCGTATCTCGTTAATTTTCCGCGATAGGCAAATATCGAATGGAGTCACGCGTACTGTTCTTATTATTCTAACAGTTTTACGTATCTTTCGCATAATGTACCGACGATACATAGAAATTAAGTTGACAGAAAAAAAAAAATTATATATGTTAATTTTGGCCATTGAATTACGAAAAAAGGAAATGAAAGAAGAGAAAGGCGATCGATCTACAAAAGTAAAAGCCATAAATCCAATTACGAATGGGAAAAAAAGAAAGACACGTGAGTTCAGAGCACAAAGATAGATAATAGATGAGAAATAGTATGAAAAGGAAAGCTCAATAGATGTAGAAGAGTCAATTCATGACGAGAAGACCCGTTTTCATCAAAATTTAGAGCCCTTAATGGCTTTATCGCATTCAATTCTACGCGGACAAAAAATTCCCGAGAGCAAAATAAAAGTCATTAGCGTAGTTACAGGGTAACGCGGATAGAAGACGAGAGACATTGATGAAGCGATGTCTCCGCGTTTGTATGTAAAAACAAACGGAAAGGCTGCCGAAAGAACGTTTTACAATGAAATATTTTGGGGTCATTAACACCATTGTCCTTCGTATTTTTCACACGGTATGAAGTTAAGTGAAGAGGCAGAAAAAAAAGATTTAAAGTAGTCGCTGAAACAAGTCCGGATGCCTCGTGCTTGGCCCTACGCCGTTCGCGTGTTGGACGTTCACGCGCGTGGACTTCTCCGACATCGGTAAAGAAGTCATCGGCCGAAGGAGGAATCCTTCTCGTTCGTCAATTAGAGCATCCGGACTAAAAGAACGGAGCGGCACTCTTCGAAAGCCTCGTCCGGGAAAGATCGCGAACGGCCGCGCGGCGGTCTCTTCGTCTCGCTAAAGTTTACGACCTCCCAAGAAGATGAAGATGAAGAAGATGACGAAGAAGACGGGAGGAGCGGTCCGCGCGTGTCCGCGCTCCCGTCTTCTTCGTCAGGAGCTCTCGGAGTGTTTTCGTACATTATGCACTGTGTGATGTTGGACTCCCGACACACGGGGCATTCGTATGTATCGTGTACCCGCGATACATAGCCGACGGTTAAACCGGTACCGAACTCAATGAAAACTGGTTTCGGCGGCGCAGGACGTGCTGTGATGTCACTTTCGTCCTCCACCTCTTCGCGGAGCGTAGAGATCGTCTGCACGCGCTTCGACGCTCACGAAAAAAACGTTTAACGATACCGACAAAATTTCAAACTAATACGATGAAAAATATTTTTTTTTTTACGTGTCGAAAAAAAAAAAAAAAAAATTATCGGCTTTGGTGTAAATCGCGTGATTATTAGAAAGATCCTTTCCATCATCGGCTTTGTATACCGTTATTCGCGCATTGTTAATAGACACTAATTTGAACTTTAATCAGATTTATTTACTCAATAAACGTCTGCTAAACTCATGACGTAAGCTATTCTTCTGCTTAGAATCAGAAGGGCGTATTTACCGCTATTTCACGTGTGAAATGGTATACGATACACTTTTCCCTTTCTTACCGATCGATCTATACGATACTTACAGTTTCGGTAGTAAATTTAATTTCGGATTTTACGAAACTTGAAACAAACTTTTTTTTAGCAATGAAAGATTTTCGGATGCCAATAGATCGAAAAAAAAATGAAATGATCGAAATTCATAAATTCACGAAGATAGAAATACTCACGTTGACCAGTCTACGCGGACAGGTGAACGTCGAGAAATTCACGGGGTGAAGCAAATCATGAACTGGAACAATGCAGTTATTTTCGATCATGAGAAATTCCGTAGTTCGTTTATCGGTCCAGGTGTACCGCGGGATTAACGAACTAAACTCGACGTATAGATGGTCGTTTTACCAATACTATCGGATCTCACGTCGGAGTTTACTGACTCACGGGCGTCTGGTTTATAACGAAGCGATAGTCGATGGGGTAATCGACTGTCAGTGGAATACACGTACTATAGGCAATATACCCGGGTAACCTATACACAACGATAGTTTCATATAGTTGTGTATATTATGTAGTTTAATACACGTATAAAACGCCTCGGTAGAATCCTCGCGACGAGCGCAGTAGGGGAACTCACCTTTCACCCCGAAGTAACTGTACAGCGTGGAAAGGCGGAGAATGGGTTGCTAACAGAAGCAAATAACACTCCCAATGCAAGCTGTACACCGGCAACTCGAAACCGCTACGTTGAATTACAAATTTAATACACAATACATATATACTATATAAATATATTGCAACCAGCAACGTAACTGCTTTTACGAAATATTTATCAGCATCAATTATCTATTATATGCTATTGCTAATTTTTTTTTTTTTTTACGTGTGTAAAAAATGAAATTCCCCGGATACGGAAAGGAAATAAGTGAGAATGCTGAGGAGTTGCGATTGAATTGCATTTTTTTTTTTTCTTTTTTTTTTTTTTTTTGCTATATTGAAAGATTGCGGGATGATAGGGTCGTAAATATTGAACGAATTCAATGTACATGCCGGCTTCGGGTCACGCGTGAGAGATCCCGACCGCGGAATCGACATAACTCATTTCACTCGTGTTGGATGGAAGATTCTCTCGACCGTTATGCCGCGAGGGAATCTCAACGGCTCGTTAGGAAGAACAAAGCGCGAAGCAGTATCTCACGAGGACTCGAGAAATATGTAATATGTAACCCCCTTCTCCTTGTTACACGTGTTGCAGTCACCGATTCCTCTTTGCGAGATCAATATTATACGAGTCCTCGACAAATTATCGGAACGGAAAATCAAATCGGAGATAATGGAATCTATTTGACAATATTCGATATTATAAATATGGATTTTTTGGGCACTCGTCGAAAAAGAAAAAATCGCTTTAAGGTATCGATATATCGGACAGTTTTCGAAGTATTATTATTTTACTTAAAATTTTTTTTTTTTTCCTTTTTGGAAATAATAATTAGGACGAAATAATAAAATCCTTTATATTTAGACATTTATATTCATATCAAAATATATCGAAATTTTTTTTCGAATTTTCCAAATCGATTATCATTTAAAAAAAAATAATTGAAAACAATTACGTAAGAAATCGAAAGCAATTACGCATGTCGAACATTTTTGGAGCGCTGGTCCGATTAATGAGACTGCAGAAATGCGTTATTCAATTTTTTATTCCTTCTAAAAAAAATTGATCGTTACAAGTGTAAGTAGTCGAGTGGTTTTGCAAGAGCAAAATAACATCAACACTGCACGAGAAACGCCCATAATACTTTGATGACTAAAATCATCGTGTCATCACTCTTACAAATAATTAATAGAATGCGAATTACCTAATAACTCAATATAACACGGAGCGGTTCTCTCGCGTGAAAAAAAAAAAAATTAAAAACTAAATTATATTTTATACGTAGAACGGTGAAACGATTTCGCAGTCGAGCGTTATACGCGCGGGCGCTCCGAGTTTCGCGGTGAATTCGATTCCCGGCGTGATGTCGGAGAGCCCGCGCTCTCGGTCGGTTCACCTCTGTTCTCCACCCACACTATGTACAACAACTACTCGCAGGGCCTTCTTATCGTCGGTGCGGCAGGCGGCGGTGGTGGCCGCTTGACTCGCCGTGCCTCTCGCGATCGAGTCTCTCGATTCCCGCGAGTGAAAGTCTCGGATCCGAGCCTCGAACTCGACAGTCGTACCGCGACGGCTTTCCTGGTGGGACACCCGTGTAAAATCCACCGATCGGCCCCGCATTCAACATAATATCCTTCTCCTAACCAGCGCAGCTTTGCTGCCCTTGGCTAACGCTCTCGCGGAGTTCGACAGATTTTTCTTTACGTCATCGCCGCAATTCTTCGATCGGTTTTTTCGTTTGTTCTCGACTTTCATAGTGAAAAAAAAAAAAAAATTATGAAAAATCATCGATTAGCTCATTGCATATGACTCGAAACAGTACTTCAGTGTGTGGCAACAAGTGTGAGTGAATCGCTCTGATGTAATTACAAGCGTAGAAGGGATCGCCGTCTCTAAGGATTATTTTCCGTCATCTCACTTTCCGGTAATAATCATTCATTATCCTTTGTCGTTTATTCCTCGGAATAATCACAAAGAAGATATTAACATTGTTTCCTGGTTATTTTTTTACAAAATCATTTAGTCGTTGCCAAAACGGAAAAATCATGTGAAAAGGATTATTTTTCTTCCGCCATATTTTTTTTGTCGAAAAATTAATATTGATGTGTACCAGCGATCCTAAGGTTTTCTAGAAAACTGTTCTATTTTTTTTTTTTTTTTTTTTTGCTACGAAAATCGAAAGTGCGATGCGCCAATGATTCGAAAGGTGCGATTTATAGCGTACAAAGTTTCAGGATAAGTCAGAGGCATGAAAGGATCTATCTGTTTGATAAACCTATTATAAATAATAGGTTTGCTCGTTATTTACTCGGCGATACCGAGAGAATCATCGACGACTCGGCGCATCGTGAAGTACGAGGCACAGTACTCCGAGTTTCCGTGTTCGAGAGTCGTAATCGTTCAATGATAACTTCGTTAACTTCCTCGGTTTCGTGTAACATCGTTAGATCATTATAGCAAAACCGAATGAAACGGCAAAAACGACGTTGAAGGGTACGTGAAAGGTTCCGACTCGTGTCTCTCGTTCTTTATTTTTCTCTCGCGTAGACGCAAACTGTGGTTGCAGCAGCCGGCGTGCGGTTGCCATGCAGCTTTCCTGGTCGGTTGCCTGCATGAGAAACTTCAGCTTCTGATGGTTGTTGCACCGCTCACGAGCTATTTACTCCTTCATTGCTCCCGCCAACATCTCACACGATATTTCACTCGTCCCAAAGATATTCTTCCCGACCCTTCGACGCAAAGGAAACCCGAAGATTTCAAGTCGCTTTACTTTAAACATACGTATTGCAACCGCGTGTTACGAACCATTAACGATCTTATATGCACGGACTCGCGTGCTCCAATTTTCACCTGAAACGTTCGATCTGTTGGCCTTCGCTTCGAACGAAAAAAATAACCAATTTGCCATTGTATTTTTCGACTCGCGAATTATACCTGCATATGATAATTCGTATAGTGCGTATCCTCTGCTACGGTCTCTGCTCCATTTTTCGAATCCTTCATTTTAAACGAAAAAAATTACCATCTTAGCATTGTTTTTTATTCTTCACACAAAAATCGTACCTGCATATCGAAATTCTTAAAAAAAAAAAAAATTCAAACTTCATTCCTTCGATTTCCGTTTTTATCTGATGGAAGAAATCTTCGCTTCGAACGCACGAAAAAAAAAGGCTCTTGACACGTTTCAGACTCCGAAAATTATACCGGCGTTTGATAATTTGCAAACATTTGCAAAATATTGGAGTTGCAGTCCAATGAAATTTCAACATACGTCTTTAACGTTTTTTTTTTTATTGTGGACTTTAACGCTCAGTTTTTCAAATAATTTCCGAAATAGCAGTACGGTCCGGTTTTCCGTCGGTGTTCGTGAGTAAATAGCAATTTGGAATTCATACCGGCATTTACCTCGTTCTGACGGGTTTTCGTTCCGTAACATCGCGTTCCAAGTATTATACACTGTTAATACGATACGCAGGATAAATCGAGATATCTCTGTACCTCTTTTTGAAGTACCGTCCTTGTTTCTCAACGAGGCCTCGAGAGCTCTTCGTCGATTGTCTTGACTCTCGAGCAGTTCGTTTGTCATACACTATTATAATGCAGGCGTGACGAGAATGACGATAAAACACATAGTGAAGTTCTCCTTGACCCTTCGACGATGTAGCGAATCGCAAACGATTTTTCATTACGGCGAATAGACTGCAATAATTCACAAAGATCTCGTATACCAAAGACACAATTTTACAGTACAGAATTTGAACGCAATATTTCGCAGCTAAATACGCGGTGTTTCGAGGACAAATAAATCATATAGATATACATATCATACAACAAACGATTCACGTAAGAAATACTTCAAACGATGCGAATAACACTTTTTGATTGATCATCGACTCCTTTTTCGGAACCTCTTCAATTCAGTGACGAATCGCAACCTATTTTTCATCATAGAAAAATAATACAAGACGTAGACTCACGGCGAATTTTTTAGTTGCGACATTTTGCATTTAAAATACGGAAGATATACGAAATAATTCAAAATAATAATAATTAGAAAATTCTGATTATTCAGCAAATTTTTTTTCCATTACGAAAAATACAATAGTTCGACAAAAATATATAACATACTAAAGATACAAATTTGCTATTTTACGATACGCGTTTACCACAATATTGTGGACTTACATCAGATGAATTTTTCGCGTGTGATTTTGCATTTAACATACAGAATTCGCACATTTTAATTCAATGGTTACAGATAACAGAATTTGATCCATCATTCATCTTTCAGAAACTCTTCGCGATGTATTTATAGTCCGCGTTAAGAAATTTTTCCATTTAACGCGTACAGCGAGTAAAAAATAATACAAACGACGCAAATAAACTTATTTGATTCATCAACAATCCTTTTCTCGGAAATTTTTACCGCTCTATTGTATAGAAAATTATATTCTGTAGGTATATATGTACAATCGTGTGGAGGTCCGACCGGTCCGTGACCTCGAATAACGCCTGTGTCCGCATCCACAAGCTTCACGGCTGTGTTATATCATTTTTAAATTTATACATTCGACCGACGGGAGCCTCTCGATCTTTATACGTCATCAGCGTCTCATCGATTAAATCTCTTACCTGCTTTTGCGCGCAAACAAATTACCACCGCGTGTATGTGTATGTCGAGGGATAGAACGGGAATGAGGAAAAACCAAAAGTGAGAACACATCGGAGACGAAGAGAAGTTGCGAAGATGAGAACTGAGGTATCGTATATCTCACGAAAGACAGTCAATGATTTACCGGCTTGCGGAACTCGAAATCTTTACTTTGCGCGTCGAGTCTCTCATTTTCGCACGTTCGAGATCATTAGACGAACCGCGCTAATTATTAGAATCCTCACCATTATTGCAGCAAAAAAATGCCATAGTTGATCGAGTATGAAAAAATTGATTGCTGCGGTAAAGTAAACACATCGGTATAATTCCGATGAAAAAAAAGAAAAAAAAAAAAAAAAAACAAGCGATCTATTGATTAAATCAATTGTTAAATTGCTTCGTTTCATCGGCAATCGCGATAGAAATAAATGAATATTAATCGCAGGATGTACATTTCTTCGAGATTTCTTCGTAAATTTCTATGCGTTCAATGAAACATCGGCAATGGATACCGACGTATCCTTGGAGAGGCACACAGGAACGCGCAATATTCTTCGCAATCATTCGTTTGCTTTAATCGAAGCATAGTATAGGATACATCGCGACTATGGTATCCAGAGAGGTGTAACATTAATCTCGTCTTTCCTCGAGATCGCGTTCACAGCCGTAAGAGTGAACGGGCTTCGAAGGTCGTTCGATTCCGCGAGAGCGTTATGTGCACCTATGTTGTTAAATCTGAGCGCATTGCTCGTTCTATTCGACAGAGTGTGCAGAATTGCACAGACGAGAGAGAGTAACGATTCTTAACGGACATAGCGAACACTTCGTCGCCGGTTGGTACGACGATAGAAATAAAAAAAAAAATGCGCGTCGTTGCATTAAGGTCGACTTTGATTTTGCACCGTTTACGCATCGTTTCGCACGACTAAATTGCACGGGTAATAGAGAAAATTGTTTTTTTTTTTTTCCTCGATAATGTCGGTAATACCGTTAAATTCAACGCTGCCGTTGATGTTTGCATTGTGAATAAATATCATAAAGTACTTCAGGTATCAATGAACAGTTAAAGGGCTTATTGCTAGTAGCTGTAAAATGCGAAAAGAAATACTTCAACCCGCCACGGAGGATTGACCGCGTGGTGTTCATTTAATCTAAATTCGATGAAATGGAAAGGGAATTGCAAATACTTCTTGATAGTATAAAAATCTGAAAAAATTCATGCATATTAAAGGTATTGAAAAGATTAATTTTACGTAATAATAATTGTAAATGTTATTAACAAATTGATGAAAAAAAAAAAATTCTTAATCAAATTTACGAGAACTCAATTTTTTTTACAAAAATAATTCGTTCATTTTTTTGAACACCTATGAATTTTTTCAGATTTTTATCTTGGTTGGAATTTTTTTTATATGGAAAAAATGTTTAGAAAAAAAAAATTCAAACAAAGATAAAAAAAAATGACCGGATTCTTTTTAATAAAAAAATTTAATTTACCGTTAATTTGTTTAACAAGTTTTTTTTCATCAATTTGTTAATAACATTTTGAAATTATTATTATGCAAAATTAATCTTTTCATTACCTGTAATATGCATGAATTTTTTTAGAATCTGATACTATGGAGAAGTGTTTGCAATTCGCTCTCCACGTCGTCGAATTTACGTGAAATGAACACCAAGCGCTCGAACGTCCTTAACGCGGAGCCTTAAATATCCTTTAAAATTTGATATCATCAAAAAAAAAGATTTTTTTTGCTTTTTGTTATTTTATTTTTGAAGGTACCATATCCTTCTTACTATCAGTAAAGAACCATTAATCAGCATTTTTTTCTCTCGGAAACCGCGTTATGCTAATTACATCGCGATAGAGTTTATAAATGTATGCGATCGCGAATTAAATGATCGAAGTTTTAATGAATTCGAAATGTGTTCTGATAGACAGAATATAGAATAAGACCCGTCGAGATCGACGTGTGCGTGTCTTACTTCCTTTCGGGGCCAACCGCATGCAACTATATAAGATGCGAGGACCCCGACGTGCAGGATCTCCCTGGTAAACTGTAGATAAATCCCCGGGCAAAAGTTGTCTCGGGTTATACATTTAACGTGCCCACGCGCATGGAAATCAGAATGCTCTCGCTAGTCTTCGGTCGTTCTTGTGTTGCCGCGGATGCACACACTTCGTCAGGATCGTGCTACATAAATGTATATGTATGCACCGCGCAGGTACCGGGGTGCAACAGTGTACCGTGTATCGAGCGTTACCTCGCACTCGACACGGATCTCGTGGGACGTAGAAAAGCCAGCAGCCAGCCGCCGGGCTGCGCCTCTAAGATCGCCCGGTACCACACAACGTTATAAATAAATACTTTATTGCGCGACGAAGATGGTAAAGATAATGTTCCGGGTATAAGTCACGATATAACGCGCGCGTTGCCAAGATTACCCGATCTTTTGCGCTATCTTTCGAATGTTAGCAATGAGAGCAACGATAACGCTTCAAGGATAAATTTAAATTCACGCGATTTTCGTAATCGAATATCAACGTGGGTGTAGAATAAGCGTCGTATTCGTGAACAGTGCGAAAGAAAACATCGAATATGGCGTTTAAACGACGCGATACGATATTTGTTTTTATCACTATTTTCGTGAAACGATGCGATTTTGGAAATATTTAAACAGCGATATTTTTCGATAAGATGAACGATAAATCGATTGGCGGAGTTAATAAATATTTTTTTAAATTGTAGTGGGAAAAAAAAATGTTCAAAACACTATAAGAGTTCTGTTCCAATTTTTTAAAAATAAATTTCAAGTTTAAAAAAAATCGTACGGAATACAATAAATTTTTTTTTTTCAGGTGCTATAAAAAAAAATAATATTTTTCAAAACCTTTAATTTGTCAACAAAAAATCACAAAACAAATAACAAAAAAATATATTTACATAATAATAGGTGTATTAAAAAACAGATTTATTTATATCGGAGTCGATGGAATATAAATAAATCTGTTTTTGCGTCTTCCAGCAGTTCGAAAATATGTGGCTGTCGTATCGTCTTCGCGTGGCTCGATTTCCATACAGTTCTTTCCGCGCACGATTTTGAATTCATTGATATCGGCTTCGAAGCTTTCACGCAAAAGTACATGCGATGCTCGACGCTCGTTTATTCGTTCGCGTCTTCGAGACGCGGGCAATCTGTTGTATACGTTCTATAAACACATAAAAGACACCGCAAACTCTGAATACCGCAATAGTCCGAGATCAGTGTACAAAAGAGAGTCTCTTTTTTGCACGTTTAGTTCGGCGGTGAGCAACAACGATGACGACGATGTTCTTATATATGTATATATATATCAATTCTTCAAGTTGAGATACACACTGTGAAGCTTCCGGGTCGCGGCGAACTTTCTCGTGACAAAGGAGATAGACACTTGGAGACACTTTTTATTTTCGTGTATACTTCTCGCCGCTTCTATTCCAATGTCTTTATTATACATAAGGTCTGTAGACATTCCAACGTTTCTGGAGTATATAATCGCGATTCGCGGAGGCGCTTTCCTCGCACGGATTTCATGTATCTTGTAATAAGATCTATTGTTACAATATGTACTAATAGTACAGAACGGTGGGACAGGAACTAAAATCGCGCGACAGGGCGGAAAAAAAAAGTTTGTCGCTTATTTCCGGTTTTAGTGCGGAAAAACATTTTTTTTTTTAACTTTACGTAAACGATATCTTACACGCAAAAAATTGCACAGTAGCATTTATATTCTTTCGTTTTTTTTTTCCAGGTCAGTCGATCAGCCGTGGCACAGTCCCGGCGAGAGACGCCGGAAGTTCGTCGGTACCGCGAATCCTCGCGAAGACAACCGGAAGTCGCGGTTGGCTCGCGTCCAGAAGAAGCTATCTAACAGTATCGCGGTAGAGGGACGAATTTTTCGTGAAAGAAAAAAAAATACTATCACAATGTCGAGACAACAGACAACGGACCGTAACATTCCACACTTGCGGGATATCTTCAGTTTCGGTAACAAGTGGGAGAGCGGTAGGTCCCATCAGGCGGAGGAGAAAGCGCCCGGTCACGACAGCGCTATCTCCGTAGGTTCGACTTCCGGTGAGGAGGAGAGCCCAAAGAACAGCAAGAAGAAGAAGTCTCGTCGTCGCGACAACAGCAAAACTCTTACGGAGAGTGATGTTAAACATCTCGAACGTCATTTATCCATGAAGAAGACTATCCGAAAGAAGATAATGCGAGATCTGCAGCAGGCATTCGTCGAGGATCCGAATGAGTTTCGGGTCGACGACATTCCGCACGAACAGCTCAAAGCCGAGATAAACATTCAGAGTTTAAGCTTCGGTACACCGTCGCAAAAACAGGGACGCACGCGAGGCAATGCGGAGAGCACATTCCTCGATATGCTCCGCGCTGGTGGTGGTAAGAATTTTCCCGGAAGGAAAAAAAAAATAAGCTATAAAAATGGATTTTCCGGTCATTGACAATGAATGCGGTTTAATTATTTTTTTCCAATGCATAGTATTAATTTCACATTGCGAAAAAAAATTAATAATTATGATCGATATATCGATTATCGCGATAAGATAAATTATCAAAATTCTTAGAAAAAATGATCGTTTAATGCAATTATTTTTTACGGACTATTTAGTGATTAATTCTCGATAATTGGAAGATTCATCGTGTTTTGCATCGGATTATGGTGATTTATCAATTTATTAATTCGACGAATTATTCGCAGGTTTCGAAAAAGGAACAACCGACGGTGACAGAGACTCGGGTCACGGCGGTTCGCCGACAAGAGAGCCACCGGGTGCTCAGGATACCGACGACGAGTCCAGTTATCCCTACGACAGCCACACGGCGACACCCTCGAAGAAAGGCAGCAATTTCTGGAGGCGTTTCACAATGAAGAACCGCAACAAGCGGTAAGCCGCGAGCGACACACCCCGATGTGCAGCTCGCGCCCGAGAGACCCGAGGCACTGAATACTTATTAATTAATAAAGCTCTCCTTTCCTCGTCCCCCTCCCCCCTTTACCCCCCACGACTCTACCGACGTAGTTCTCTGGAGCAGAGCTCACGACTGTGATATACGTAAAAGAACGTTCCCGATTATTAAAACGCACGATTCTTTTTTTTTCCCGGCCGTTTCGACGTTCGCTCGGTTTTTTTTCCTCGTCACAACAACGGTTGCCGGAGTTTCCGCGATGGAAATAAAAAAAAAAAAAAATATTCACACAATTGCGAAAGATCTGTTTGTAGAGATCCGCCAAACGACCAACGTATCGCGTACAAATATCGATGTGTAAAACAATCTCTATGCATATCTGGTCTCTGTATATCGTCAGAATAATCGAAAAGTCAAACAATCCAACAAATATTTTTATCTACTTACACTATTACTACTTTTCGTAATTGAAGCTTTATGACGATTGTACATAAATCGCCGATATAAAATTCGGCACTCTTTTTTATACATACGAAAAACAAGAAAAAATAACGCAGTCACTTTGACCGGCGATATTTTACGAATTTTCGTTTTTTGTTCTTTTAAGTAATCGGAAACTCCTTGGTACCCGGTAGTTTAATTGCCGTATTATACTGCATTTTTATATATGTCATGTTATCCGTTTAACGATCAATTTTTTTTTTCTTCGTGCGAATTGGTATGAAGAATTTTATTTCGCAGTCATCGCAACATCGATTAAGAACGATTGTTGATAAAAATTCTTTCGCGGTACCGTTTTTTTTTCAAAACGGTTAAATTTTTTTTTCTGTCGAAAAACTAAAATTATTTCACACTCCAGTTTTTTTTTTTCAAAATGGTTTAATTTTCTTTGCGATGAAATTCAAGATAATAAAATGATTGCGAATCACTTTTCGTCGTAATTTTTTCGTTGAAAAATGCATTTGATTCCAAACGTGAGGATATGCGAAAAAAATAACGAAATTCCATGTGCGCGTCGCCCACTGCTTTGGTTGTAATATTAAAGATACTTAATTAGCATTAGCTAGTCAACGTAAACGAGGTGTATGACACGCTAGTAGGTTTATAACGCAAAATGAAAAAAAAAAAAAAAACAAAACTGTGTACGAAGTATGTCACGACACGACTCGCGTCGATCTCTTTGCAACGAAACAAAAAATGAAAAAACACTGTTTTTCGTAACTACGCTAAAATGACCATATTTCATGTCTGCAATGCGGGTGGACAATTTCCAATTTTTTACCAGAGGGAAAAAAATGAATTGCGGCCAAAAAAGTAAATTTTGCGGGAAAAAGGTAAATTTTGCGGGAAAAAGGTAAATTTTGCGGAAAAAACGAATTCCGAACGGAAAACATTAGAAACAAATCGAGTTTTTCTATTAACGCTGTAGACATGAAAATATGGTAATTTTTTAACGTGACCGGAAAAAAAAATAATATGCTACTCGGGAGGGAGTGCTTTTTCACTTCGTGTGATTTCAACTCTCTTTTCGTTCGGGCAGCAAGCTTTACACTCGGCGAAAAACGCGCACTTCGCTCCCTTGTAGCATAATATACTATTGTTACTCGATTGTCGAGAATACACAATGCATTGATACGTGCGAGTCATCGGTGTTAGTTGAGAGACTTCAATCGTTCCTACTTTCAAAATGCATCTCAATAATCCTAGTGAAATATCACGAAACGCGGAAGTCTTCGCGATTGAATAGATAAATGCAAAGATCGAACGTTCGAAAGTCCAATTTCTATACCCCGACCCCCTTCTGTAGGATATCGATAATTTTTTTTTTTTCGTTTAGATTGTAAATTAGTTTCTAAGCCATGTACTTGTATCCGTAAGTGTATCATATTTGAACAATCTTATCTATGTAGAGGCAATAAACGTTGGAATAAACAAATTTTCTTTTTTCTTCCGACATTGGAATGTGATGCATAAAAATGTATTGCTTCTTAGTTACAATATATAAAAGCGTACAGTTGTAACTGTGACACTTAATCGAAACTTTTGCGTTTCGCGTATAAAAAAATACGACCAACTTCCAACGCGTCAACGATGGCCATTTGGGTACTTAAAAATTATTATGGCATTTGGGACGGATGATTCGTTCGTTTGATATTTATTCGTTCGTGAATTTCGGCGGACGTTTCTCGGTGAAGGCGGTCATTCCTTCCTTTCGATCAGCCTGAAAATAACAAATGGAGTATTAAGGAGAGTATATCGTTATATTTTCAGCCAATAGTGAGATTCGGAGAGAAAAATTCGAAGACTTCCTGATGGGACACCAATTTGTAACAAATCAATCATTTAGCAGATACTAAGAACATTAATTTTGCATAATAATAATTCCAGAAAGTTGATAAAAAATTGGTTAAAAAGTATTTGTTCAGCGAATAATTGAGTAACTTAACTTCTCTTTTAGCGAAACTCAATTCGATAACTTTTCCGAAAATATATGCATTTTTTTGCAATATAAAAAAAAAGTTTGAAAAATTAGAAATAAAAATAAAAAAAAATTATGTGTATTCAGAAAAATTAATGGTTCAATTTCAAATGGATTTTATTACCGTAGCGAAAGTTGCGTGGAATGCTTTCTTTTCGTAGTGAAGACCTTCGGCAAGAGTCGTTTCGTATGCTGCAAAGTAACGTGAAACAATTAACGCACAATAATCGCAAAATGTCTCATTAATTATGAATTCGTTTCTAAAATGTAACTACTATAATAATAAAATAATACAATAAAATACCTTTGTTTCGTAACCAAAGTATTGATCATTTTCGCAATTCTACTTACAAATTATACTTTACTATCAATTGTTATCAGTAACTTACGAAAATTTTTGTTTTTTAATTCATTCATTCAAATACCATTCTATGTCATTTGTTAAATTATCATTCTGTTATCAGCTCTCAGTTTTCGCTATCGAAAGAAGGAGAATCGCTTACCGGTGTTGACGGCTTCTTTAGCCATGCCAACGATGAGCTGAGAATGAGACGAAATTTTTTCGCCCAACTTTACGGCTTCAGCGACGAGTTTGTCCGCAGGGAATACCTTGCTTACCAAACCTGATAATAAACGAGTGTAACGATTAACGAACGACTCCGATATAGTAGCGTTGCGAAGGCGTTACTGCGACTCCGAAAACTCACCGGATTTCTCCGCCTCCTCCGCGGTTATTTGATTACCAGTCAATACGATTTCCATGGCTTTGCTTTTGCCAACGGCTCTGGTGAGTCTCTGAGTGCCACCGGCGCCGGGAATCGTTCCTATGGCGATTTCCGGTTGTCCGAATTTCGCCTTATCGCCGGCGTAGATAATGTCGCACATCATCGCCATTTCGCATCCGCCGCCGAGCTGTGCGGTAATAAAGAAAAATATTACGGAAAATGCTATAATTACGATGAGAATTTTCTGAAAATCTATTTCGTGAATACTAAAGGGGATTTTTACAGCATATCCGTTAACTGCGGCGATAATCGGCTTCCTGGCTTTGCTGACGCCGTCCCAATGAGACAAGAAATTTGCTTTCTGCGTTCCCGCGAATGTGTTGTTCAGCATTTCCTTAATGTCGGCACCTGAAATAGCATAATTATTCAAGGATACAATTAAATTTGCAAGTATCGACCGCATTGTTGACCTTTTCATAGGTCATTGGGACAAAGTATTTCGGAGCGATCAATTAATTACGGATATGAATCGCATAATTTTAGTTTCATTCACCAGCTGCAAAAGCTTTTTCACTTCCGGTGAGAACCATAGCGCCGACACTGTCGTCGGCATCGAATTCCTTTACCGCCTCAATAACTTCGGTAACCAACTTGTCGCAAAGAGCATTGAGAGCCTTCGGTCTGTTGAGAGTAATGAGTCCAACATTTTTCTTCTCGCCGGCCTTTTCGACTTTGATGAATTCGTAGTTTGGCGACTGACCTGTAAAATGAACAAATTTCATTCATTTCTTTAAAAAATACATTTACAAAACTTTTTTTAAAATGTTCTATGCATTCTCATTGCAGTCGAATTACTTATAAAGTTTAAAAAAATTATCGAAAATTCGAATATATGGGAAAAAGTCGTCGATATTTTATTTTTATTTTAAGTTCACTATAAATTTACTTCAAAATTCTTTAACTAGAAAAAGTACCGTTTCGCGAAAAATCGAAAATTATGATAAAACAATACAAATAGCTGTGAATGTATTTCTGCATTAATAAAAAAACAATTTTCTCGAGTCCATTAATCTTAAGATTAAGATATTTGCGTAATAATATTAGTGGGAGAAGCGTTATTAAAGAATCTTATTATCGTGAATGTAGACATTGACCCGTGACCCGGTCCCCGATATACGGTAACTCTCGTTCGTTGTCGTGTTTTCGCGGGTATCGGAGCAATTGAATGACATTAGCAATTTTTAAATATCGGCGAACTATCAGTAGCAAAGGATAAGATATAAAGAGAATGCAATATAAACAGATGCAAAGGTATTCCATTGCTCCACTTGACGACTGATACTTAGAATACCATCACACGACGAATGAACATTTTCATATATTTTCCCACGTTGTGTGGACATGTGATACATATATCGTCATTATTACGTAACAGTGCTATACGAGTGCCGAAAAAATGAATTAACATTTTCTCATTATAACATAAGTGTCGCAATTTTCATGTTACTTTGTCAGTAAAAAGTCTCAAATGATAGAAATCGTGAATAAAATTGCAGTGCATTTACGTTCGAAACCACAGTTGCTGAATAACGAATAATAATCAAATTAATTGATCAATCAGAGTCGAGTTAATATCGGCTTGGATCTCCGATCGAAGATCGATCGCATTCCATTAGACCGTCTGGAGCTCCACGTCTTCGAGTAATTTATTCATTTTTCTTTTAATAAACTAAAGAAGAATCGTCCCGGATCCGAATTAACACGAATGAGGATGATCGCTTTACTCACTGGAGTAGAATTTGATCGTCGGTGCGAATTGTCTCGTTTGTTGGGGCAAACGGCCGATCAGAATACGAGCTGCACGAGTGGTTGCCATGTCGCCGGGTTAGTCGGTGAACTGAAAATAAGGCCCATCGAGAATTTGTGGAAAAATATTATCGCGTTGACTTTTGCGCCATCTATGCTATAGCGTTGATTCGTTATCGTCATCAATACACAGCATTTCAGTCAATTTTAATCATTCGGCCTGCGAGATGATTAATTTCTCTATTTTTTATTGTTTTTTTCGACTGTACTGTCCGCCATTTTGGTAAACAAACGATTCTCGTTCGGGGAATCGCAGTAAACAATTACAAGTTTTTATTTGTCCACAAAATGAACTTTTTTTGCGGTCCGCGTCGATAAGACCGAAAATTCGGGGCGAATGCTCATCAATTGATAAACGATCGAGAGCGACTTACTGACGGATGTCAATAAGGTTTTCTGCAGAAACGAAAGTCACCAAAACTCGTCTTTCACGCGCTCCCAATTTGAAATCTCATATTAACTTCACAAAAACGTGAAAAATGTATATAGTTAGGAACTTTTATATAATGTTGCATAGGCAATTTGCATCGAAACGTTTTGTGTAAAATTGCTAGGAAGTCGGTAAAGCGGAGAGTTATTATAATTAGCTAATTCGCGTTGAAGTATACAATGTAACTGTTCCGATAAATACTTCCTGATAAGTTTATGCAATAAATAATATACTGTAAACGCGCGGATGTTCCGCACTTTTGGCTTACGATGCTTCTACGCCGTGAATAAAAAGATTCAAATGATTACTATACGGTTTATCACGGGCTGAATATCTCCCTGAAACACTTCCCTCGAGTTTCAAATTATAGAACCCGTTCGCCTACGAGAGTCGTTTTATGGGCGGAGCTCATGGGGAAAGTAGCGAGGTGGATGTTCTATGGTTCCTGTGGTGGGAGAGAGAACCGAACAGGTGATCTAAGCTTCACGGTGTCTCATCGGATGTGAACTTGAGTCGGTTTTCAGTTCACGGACGTTCGTGCGACGAGATATCTCTCGTCATGCAGCTACAAATGCTGCCTTTTTTTTCTCTGCTCATTCTAACAAAATTCGATGGGTCTTTTTCCGGTAATCTTACGAGATAAATTTTAGAAATTCGTTGAATTGATTAAATTAATTTAATAATTTAATACAGAATTGTAGAAACAATAGAATTAATAGTATTGACGATTTGTTATTTTTTCCGATTTGCAGAAAAAATTTGGAAATATCTTATTTGGAAAAAACGGAATTGTAGAAACGATAGAATTAATACTATTGACGATTTTTTTATTTTTGCCGATTTGCAGAAGAAATTTGGGAACAGGATCTATCGAAGGAGATGCAGATCGGTGCATCGACCGAAGGATACGATCGCGTAGGATTGCGTTGCGGCGCGGAAAGTATGACCGTCGAGATGAGAACCACCGTCGATTTTTCCGGTGTTATCTACACTCAGGGGAGCTTTCACTCAAAAAAATCACCGTGCTACTTGGATCCCAAACGCGGACGTAGCTTCACTATGAATAT